>BDCZ01000011.1:58861-138220 GCA_001662365.1 Chlamydomonas applanata | reverse complement strand
CCTGATGCAGTGTGAATCGTATGCTGGGGTGCGCGCACGGTACAATGATCTGTTTGAGGGGTTGCCCCCAGCTCAGGAATGGAGTGATGCAGACATGCTCGATTCATGAATCGCGGTAACGACAGGAGAGCCTGGAACAGGCTGGCTGACATGCTGATTGAGATGGACACAAGCCGCACGGCCGCAATGGCCATTAACCAATAACAAACATTTTTTGAAGCTACAAGCCTATCACGAATGTTGCTAATCCTGTCTCGCGGCAGGCATCTATGCGCCATGATGGGCGTACGATGTAACCAACACACACAGCACACATCTACGTTTCATAGGAATGCATCAGTGCATCGTGGATGCACAGTTGCACATCTACCTCTAACAGGGCACACCGTGGCACGTCATGCTTGGACATATCAAGTCATGTCATGCCAAGTCAGTCCAGTTTCACGTACCTCAACCGTACTTCGTGTCATGTTGCGGATGACGTACTTGCTTGCAGTGGTGGTGCGAGGTGTCCATGTGCTGCTGTACACGGTCGCTATCCAATCCAATGGCAGGCTATATACGATGGTGATGTAGATGAAGGCATTGAACTGAAGAAGCAAGGGCAGCCGGCAGAGCAGCAGAGGTGCTTATTCACTTGTATAAGTAGATGATCAGGGAATGCGGCACACCAAGCGGGTAAGAAATACCTGGTGCTACTGTCATATTGATGGATTCAGCTACATTTTGTAGTGCTGGCCATTTTGCTTTCCATGGCCTGGGTGTTGTGCAGGGACAACTGCAACCTGCCATGTGGATTATGGCTGCATGCATCAATGTGGGTAATAATTCGGTCCACCCCAGGACAGCACTAGGCAGCCTCACCTCAGCTGCTGAGGAGATGAGAGTGATGGACTCTCCGAGTATCACCTGGGTGGTGGGCAGTGCAAGCAGCCTACAGCCAGGAATGATGCACTGGACATAAGTAGTCAACGTGTTGGACCACCGCGTAAGCATCCATGTTCCATGACTGACTGGGCCCCATCATTGGTGTGCTGCGCAGCTGGCAAGACATGGTCAGCAACGTACAGCTGTATTGGATTGTAGTGCAGAGAGCCGCAAGCGCACGGCAACAGACTGTGCTGGCTTGGGGATATGAGGAGGCGGGGCAAACTGAGCCAGTATGATGATTGTTGCTCATAACGCATGTGCAGCAGGGGAGAACGCATGATGCTGGTCTTCATATAGGGTCTATACTCTATATATCATGACTATATCGGGTCTTCATCATGGGGTCTTCACAATGCACTCATACTCACTGTTGGGTGAAGAGAAACATACGTGTGCAGCTGTAGATGAGGACCGGTACGCCATGCAAGATGTATGCTGGCACCCCCCTGCACCACACACCACAGCAGAAAACAGGACACACTGTCTGGAACACGGGCTCTGATGTGATGTGCGCAGCAGCTGTGGTGGCGTGCCCTGCAAAGCAGCTGGACTGTGGGCACACCGACAAAAGCCTCCAGTCCTTCTGCCCCTGTGTTCAGATCCCCGTCTCACCGGAAGCACAGGCCTGTCATCACCACATTCTCTACAACAAGGCGGGATGTGCCATCCTTCAGAAAGAACTGCAGCAGCAAAGAGTAGCACAAAGCACCATGAGCCGCATGCACGGCACATTCATGCAGGCATCAGTTCATCGTGCCGGCTGACAAAGAAAGCAACAGCCCCAAATCCGTATTCCACTGCCCCAAATGCGCACTTGCAAGCCGCATGCTCATCAGGCACCGCACCGCATGGCGTCTGTCATGTGTAGCGCGCATGCAGGGCACATGACCAAACGCACTGGTCATGTGCATGTAAAGTTTGCTCACCGTGGCTTCGCTGCGTTGGCCGAAGTCGAGGACCACATGGTTCTGCGGATCGCCCAGAAGGTGGACCACACTGGGGGCTGTAATATTTGAGGCGAGAATGGGTAGGCTTTGGAAGTTGATGTCCGTCAAGTTCAAGGTCCGCGCAAGGCGCAAGTCCAGTACCAAGGTATCACAATTGCATGGGGAGCGCAGAGATGCCAGGAAAGCTGCTCCATCGCCATCTGCTATTGTAATAATGCTGGTTCTGGGAAGATCCACGTTGTCAGCCAGGGCGCCCCAAACTGCTGCATGAATACATCCCAGAACAACCAGCACGGTACTTATGTGTCTTTCCAGCCTAATTCCTTGCATTATGCATCACCATGGAATTGGACAGTTAACCGAGCACTTGTTGCCTTATGACAATCTTGCAGCCGGGCCACGTAGCTCATAGAGCTTGGTCCTAGTTTTGAAGCGGTCCAGCTGCCTTCACTTCAGAAAAGGCAGATTTTCATACGCATGTGGAGGCAGTACAGGGCAGAACAACCACCATAGTCAACCACACTGGCTGCACACGGTAAGTGCATCAAAATTTAAATCTCTCATATACACGTGCAGAGCATGTAACTCAGAAATGTGTGCAGGCACGGCTTTGCAGCACTCCTTACATTTACAACAGTACTTGTAATTGGAACATCACCACTGCGACATTAGGCCTCTCTCTCTCTCTCTCTCTCCCCCTCTCTCTCTCTCTCTCTCTCTCTCTCTCTTTGCTAATAATAGGCTCTTCTGTTTAGGATCCATAGCCAGCCAGGTCACCAGTGTATTCACTTCTTCACGCTTGGAGTGCCAGCACCCACATGCTGCCCTGGCTGCTGGCAGCCAGCAGCGAGTGTGTTGTGGTACGCCAGTTCAGCGCAGAGATGAATGGAGAGGGTGGAGGTGCCGCTCCAGCAACTGGTGGTGGCAGGGGAGGCGTGGGAAGCATGTAGCGGATGCTGGGTGTAGAGATCGGCTTGTAGTAAATGAAGACCTGAGTGTGCATGGGTGATTCATCGTGTAAGGCGTTGAAATACGCCAAGATACATAGGATTTCTGATAGCTGAAGAACATGCAACGAAGGAACCGAATAATGACTCACCTAGCCGTCGACACCTAACAGCTCATGGCCAGTATCACGTGCTGAAGCCCACCCACCTGCCCTTTCACTCAGCCCGCGATTTGCAGCACCCACTGCTCCTATCAGCAGGCAATGGGCTGAGTAGACCATTGCAGCTGGCAACAGCAGGCGCATGATGGCTGCATGGTGACTCACCTCATTCGACTCTGACCCAGCCGCAATGAAGTCGCCGTCCACTGACAACCCCACAAAGTTACGCTCGTTTGTGTGACCTGTGTAGGTGCGCACGCAAGCCGCCCGCCCAACCCCCGCCACCCCCAGCGGACTCCCCCCCACGGCGGCAGCACCGCTGTCGCCGGCGCCTTCGTTTGACCCAGTGCTGCCTCCAGCAACACCAGCACCCGCGGCCACAACAGTTGTGCTGGCGCTGATCGTGCCCCGCACGTCCCACAGCCTGAGGGAAGAATCCGTGGAGGCGGCAAGGACCTCTGTTGGGGATGCCCAACGCACATAGCTCACTGCCTTGCGGTGGCCTGGCAACGTGGCCAGTGGGGCAGTAGCGCCACCAGCCTGTACACACGCAACATCAGAAACACATCAGGACCCAAATGAACATAAGTGCAGCCTCCAAGACGGTGCACAGCTGTGCAATGACAGCATGTATGATGGTTGGTGATGATTGATGGATTGTTGAATGATGATGATCGACAGAGATGGCCGAAAACGATGATCGCACAAAGACACCAAGGCCACACACCTTGCGCAGGTCGTACAGCAGCACAGCGTGTGCCGCAGACCCGACAGCCACCAGCCGCGCATCCCAGGGGCAGAAGCGCACGGAGCACACATTGGCTCGGGTGTCAATCACCAGGCTGGGTGATGGCTCCTGGGGGTTCCACAGCTGCACACAGCGGCAGGTGGTCAAGGGGCACGGCAGGGAAAGGGGTTTGCATCGCGCTCGCACGGTTAACAGCGTCAGATCGATGTCATGTTCATGTTTTTCTTTAAGGGTACATGTCATGATTCTTGAAGGGTACATGTGGTGATATGACAAGTGTCTACACGCATGTCATGCGCCAAACCGCACACAAAGCAATGGGCCTTGATCCAGCCACACGCACACAAGCAACAAGGAAGAGTGAAAGACGCAAGATGCGAGGTATGACACGGTCAGCATTCAAGAACAGCACCAACCTTCACCAGGTAGTCATCACTCCCGGAGATGAATGCATGGCCCACACTGTCAGTGCCAGGCGGCGCCCAGTCCAGCGCCCACACGCGCCTGTGCAGCAACAAAGAAAGCAAGAGTTCACGGTACATGAAGAGGGCCAGTTGGCCAGTGTGCCGTCCTAGCAACAGCCCCCAAGAGCCAACTGCAAGCAAGGTGAGGCCGCTGGGCTGCCACAAGCAGCCGTTGGGCGCATTAACTGGCCAGCCCCATAAAACCCCAGTCGTGCCTAGTTAGGACCTAGACTGTGTTGGTGGTATAAGGGCGAGGGTCACAGTCTTTTCCCCTTGTGCACTTCCTCACAGGATCCCTACCTGTCGTGCGCCTCATACTCCGAGACCAGCTGTCTGGTGGCCGTGTCGTACAGATGCACAGAGCCCTCGCAATCGCTGGCGGCCAGTAGCTGGCGCGCATGGCGTGAGAAGCCAAGTGCCGACAGCTTGGTGCGGTGCGCACACAGCTCAGCGGATGGGGCCTGCTCCTCTGCTGACCGGGATAGGAACGACGCGTAGTCCCAAAGGTAGAGGCGTTGCCCCGAGCCTGCAGCATGCCAAGCGGTACGGAACGCAGTACAGCAGCAGTCAGCTGAAGCCGTACAACGGCTTGGGTATGGCATACACCGCCTCAGGGGCAGCCTCCCAAGTAATTGAGCATGCAGAAAACCGAGCATTCACAACCGGAGCCACCAGCGCAGGCAAGCAGCAGAACTGGGCATCGATGGAGCCCAGCGGCAGGTACAGGGAGGGCATCCGCCAGTTCTGTCACTCCACAGTCATTCATAGCCCCAACTCGCACAAACAAAACCCGGCTCAACTACAAGCAGGTTCTGCGTCTCACTCTGTGACATCATGATTAGCCCCGAGTCGCCAAGACACAGGGATGCTGAGCTTCACACTCTGCAGTAGGCATCCATGTGGTTTGGCAAGCATGTGACATGCGAGCCCCCCAGCCCCGCCCCCGCCCCACCCCCCCCCTGGGTTCACACATGTTGACATGCAACACTCACATGTGGCCAGGAGCCGCTCCTCAAGGTCCATCTCAATGCACGACACCATGTTGCTGCCTGACCGGCCCCCAGCACCCGCCGCGCCGCTGGCCCCGTGCCGTGCGCGTGCCGCGCCGCCCGTTGCAGCGTTCGGCACTTCTGCTGCGATGACTAGCCGCGAGTAATGGGTGACAGCATTAAGCACTGCACTGAACTGCTGCAGGAAGCCACCACCGCTGATCGACGTGCCACTCCTGCCGACCAATGCGCCTCCTGCAAGCCCTGCTGTGCTCGTCCCCGGCACACCAGCTGCGTCAGGCACATCAGCATGCCCAGGCAACGCGGTCCGAGCACTGGGCTCAGCCCCAGACACACCGGCAGCAGTTCCTGCTGATGCGTCGAGCCCCAGGCGAGCAGCCACCCCTCCCACACCCCCTGCCACTCCACTTCCAGGGCCCAGAGCTGCTGCTGCCAGCCCCCCAAAGTCCCCACCTGCTGTCCGGAGCTGCAGATAGCATTTCTCCAGTTCGCTGTACTGTGTGAGCAGACGCCTCTTTTTGGCGAGTCGTACTGCTGACAACCCATCTACCCCCACACCACTGTCGTCTCCTGCAGCAGCTGCAGCCGCTGCTGTCCCAGATGGCAGGGCTTGATGAGGCCGCTGTGAAGCGCCAGCTGCTGAGTTGTTGACCAGCTGGGATGGATGTGCCAGCAGGCCTGGTGCCCTTGCATGAGTACTAATGTCCATGGGAACAGGCCGCTGGCCATGACCGCAGGATGGCTGCCTCACTAGGGCCAGCTCAAGTGCTGTACTCTGGGCTGCACCTGATGTGCCAACATGCTCTTCCTTGGCAGCAGCTGACAGATGAGCTGATGCTGTGGGCCCCTGCTGCTGCATGGCAGTGCCCAGGGCATGCTCCGTAGCTTCCTGCTTCACAGCTGTACCTGGAGCAGCACCCACTACCATGGACATGCTCTGCTCTGCAGCTTGTGGTGCAGCTGCATGCGTCTGGAGTGTTTCCGCTGCATGAGCCGCGCCTGCTAGCCCTTGGTTGAGTCGGCTACCCACCAGCTCAAGTGCACTGGGGCTGCCTGCTCGTGTGGCGGGTGGGGTGTGGGCCTCCCCTTCAGAGGGCACCTCCTGCTCCCGTCCAGGAAGAGATGAGGACGCCCCACCGAGCCCACGCTCCGCTGCTCCTGCAGTGCTCCCAGGCCCACTGCCTCCTGGGCTGCCTTCCGCAGCTGCGGCTGCTGCTGCGGCCACTTGCGCCGGGTTGATGGTGATGGAGCTGATCCCTTCAACTCCCAGCGTGTGGACATGCAGGTTTGAGCGGCGTCCGCCCGCTGTTGCTGCCGCGGCGGCCGCCACCGCCTGCAGCGTGGCACTACCCGCCGCGCCCCCATTCCCATCCCCAAGAGGCCGGCTCATCACAATGATGCTTGAGTGGAGGTCGCCTGGCGTGGCCCCATCCAGCATCATGCCCAGTGCAGCACGTGCCTGCCCCTCAGCCGTGGCCGACACCCCCCCAGCCACCTCCTCTTCCCCAGCACCAGGACCACCTGCTGGCCCTGCAGCCGCATCTGCAGCCTGTACAGAGCTGCCCTTGCCAGCAGCCTCAGCTCGTCCTGTGTGCACTGCTGGGGCTGCTGCTGCAGGGCTGACTTCCCGGGGCACAGCTGGCCCATTGGCAGTAGCCTGAGTGGCATTGCTGGTGGCAGCAAGTGCTGCAGGCGCCCCTGCGGCACCTGCATGTGGCACCCGGGCACGGCCTTGGGACGCCCCCACTGTCTGCAGATCCCGCTCGAGCACTGACAGCTGACTGTTGAGCGTTGCGAGCTGAGCCTCCTTGCGCCGCCTGCATGGCGCCACCAAGCACGTAGTCGAGCACGCAAACAAAAAAAGGTTTTACCTTGATAACACAGCACGGAGCAGCGATAGGAAGAGGCTTGTGCCAAGCAGTGCAACAGCGTTCATGAAGGCTGCCAGATCCCAGATCCAGCATGCAATTGTATGCATAGCACCCAGCATAGCACCACCAGGCCGCAGCCTGCAACAGCACACACCGTGCATCCTGTAGGAAGAGCAGCAGTAGGTGCAGCGCACTACTCGCCTCCTGCGCCGCCAACACTGACCTCTTGTCTGCATGGGCACATGAAGGGGGGGTGGGGAGGGGGATCAGCACGTCCTTGCAATGTGCAAGGTACATGTTACTACTACTCGCTCCAGTGAGTTCGCCCAGGAACTCCCACGCAGACATGAGTGCTGAACGCTGCCATGCTGGCCAATGCCGTAATGGCCTGCTTGTCAGTTGCACCCAGAAGCGTCCTTTGTGCACGTCTACATGTGGATGTATCTATCAAGCAGGCATGGCACCAGGCCGCACCAGACAGTAGAGTGATGACCTCATCCAGATCTGCAGCTGCCAGCCGCCCACTGTTCCCCAATAGCGCCTGCCATTACCAACGCCAGCAGCAGCAGCAGTAGCTTGAGAGGTGTATGTGAGTGCACAGATTTTTCTACGTCTTTTCAGATAGGCACACAGACAGTAACCAAATGGCAAGGCCCACGCATCCAGGCCCAAACATTAGCATGACCATGGTGTGAACGCCTGCTTGTTTTCAACAGTTGTGTGTCGGCATGTGGGAGGTGCAGGTGCAGGTGCCAGTGCAGGTGCAAGTGCAAGGCCCTACCCCACCTTCTGGACATAGTCTGCAAGGGAGGATGACTGAGCTGCAGTGGAGGCGACAGCTTTCCGCAGGATCTGTAAGAGGCAGCACAGGATGGTTCCCAGAGCGTGAGTTTAGGCGCGCGACCACCCAGCGCTACCATGCAACAGCGTGAGGAACTGAGGTGCATGGCAATGAGCGTGTCCCGTGAAGCTGCAGCTGTGGTGAGGTGTACACCATGCTGTGTGTAATGGAACCACAGCATGCATGGGTGCCATGACCACACAAGCTGGCGCATGGGCAACGCGCCACATGGCTCCACACCTTGCCCAGCAGAAAATTGGGGTGGATACCGTCCAGCGTAAGGTATTTGAAACATGAGGGGCAGTTGCGTTTGTGCTTCAAGTGCGTCACGATGCACCCGTAGCAAAAGGTGTGGCCACATGTGGTGACGAACGGGTCCTGGATGGTTTCCACGCAAATCGGGCACTGCAGCTCATCGACGCTGAGCGGCACGCCTGGGCCTGCTGCATTGTCTTCGCTGGAAATGCCCTGCTGGTGTGTTCCGCCCTCGGAGAATGTGAATGTGGTAGTTTCCATGTTTTACAGCTGAAAACCATCCCGCTGCCTTCTCAATTCAGTTCAAGGCATGAATGGCCCAAATGAGCCATCCAGACGATAACCTGTATGTACAAGCTAAGAGAAGATAAATCAATACAGCTAAGCAGTGTCCCAATTAGATTTGTGAACCCTAAACTGTACCCTAACGCTGAATTCTGGAAGGAATGGATGGAGAGTGGTACCTAGGCGTGCTAATGTGGGGACGCCACCCGCTCCCAGGTCGCCTCTCAGTCTTGAGTCCATGATGCCATAGTAGTACAGGTGGCAGTACGTAAGAGATCTGAGTTGCGCACTGAAAGTTGGGTGACAGGACACCGGATCTGCGGATCAGTAGCCTCTGTGGCATGGCTGTTTAAAGGGACTTTTCAGATGGTGGGTCTATGATCAGCACATCGCTTGGCCTGAGGCGTCGACTTTACCAGCTGCTCACGCTTCAACGTCCCAGTCATGCTGCATTGAGCATATGTGACGGATGCTGCAAGATTTCGGGCATGCTCTGCGTTTGCAGCCGGCAGCGGTGTTTGACACACAGGACCTTGGACATGCCTGATTGTGATGCAAAAACACACATCCACACATGCACACACAGCTGCCTCTTCAGCACTGGTGCATCCCCAGCGCTTCAGTGGTGCGTGCACCCAGGTCGGCGCTGACGTAGCCACCTGTCACCATGCGCAGCGTCTCAACCGCCCTCGCTGCGCCGTTCAAGCTGCACGCACAGTAAGCATGTAATATAGAAGATCGAAGTTGCATGACAATGGCCAGCAACCTTCTCCAACTCACAAGGTCCTTTCCGGTTGGTTAGGACAGTTGCCCACACACCAGTTAAGGTTCCCAGTTCGTGACCAAGTCAGGGGTTTCAAGTGCTGTCGTTGGCTACTCTATGGTCCTGAAACGTGTGCGCACAAAATGTTCGATTGAGTCCTTGGTCGCGAACATGTCGTTTGATTTCCAGAAGAGTGTTGTTGCGACCGTGCTCTTGCTTATTAGTTGCACTTGTGTTGGATTAGCTTCAGGTCAGAGCGCCCCTGCTGACAGCACCAGCACAACTGTTGTCAAATTATCGGAAGGAGATGGACCAGCTTTCATGTCAGCTGTTCGCTCCCCATGCAGCACGGACACATTGGTAGTTGACATGCGCTCTGTGCGGACAATCAACCTTACTGATGTGGATCTTTCAAGCCTGCCCGACGCTACAAATGTTACGGGTCCGCGTGTCGTGCGCCTGATGGGTGATCCCAAGGCCCCCGTGGTACTGGACTACGGCCCAGGCAGAAGCGATGCCACGGTGAATGGGAGGCTCGCTGCATGCTGAATTGCCACATGCCTGCAGCTGACCAACTGCTGCTGCAGTGGGCATGCACATGCTGGGGCCAGCATGCATGCATGCAAGTATGTTTAAGAAAACATGTGCCTGTGCCGAGATCAATTTACTATTGGCGAAATAGCTGGTTGAACACTTGACCTTTGCCCAGTGTTTGCCTGCCTCAGTTGCTAATGGCATGGGCTGACGAACTTCGGCTTGTGCACCTGTGTGATGCAGTTCTTCCTGACACAGGGCATGTCACGGCTGGTCATGGAGGACTTGGTACTGTCTAACCTATGCTTCCGGTGAGCCCCGTAGTCTAGGGAAGCATGCAAAGCAGGGACCTGGGTCTGGACTGGATCAGGATGATCTGCACACTGCCTGTGCTTGTTCACACTGTGCTGCCGGTTCTGCGCCACGGCATGTACTGCGCTGGATTATGCACTGACCACAGTATTGTGCTGTACTGGTGCGCCACAGATGGGTGCCCCTGCTCACGGTGTATGGGGCACAGCTTGGCTGGTACTCCAATCCACGTATGTTCTTCTACTCACAGCAGTGAGTGGGCAGCAGCTGAGCTGCACATGGCTCCCTTCTTTCAGTTGTCTACGCCTTTGCATCGTTTTGCGTCGTTGTGTCGTTTCCTGTTGGAGGCGCTGCCGTTCTATGATCTTCTGTTTGGGCTGATGCATGACTGGGCAGTGCATGCCGATGGGCGTGTTGTGCTAAGAAGCTCTATACCGCCATGTGCCGTGTGTGCAGCATGCATGCCGCATGCATGCATGCCGCATGCCGCATGCGCAGCATGCATGCCGCATGTGAGAACTGCGGGGTACTCATGTACAACATGCCTTGACATCACTGATCTGGTCATGCTGATGGCTCAAACCCACCTGCAACCACCTACTTGCAGGTTGCTTGCACTGCCCAACGCCCAGCTTTTGCAAGGAAGCCACATCACGCTGCTGACCACACAGGCAGAGGTGGGACAGTTGCTTTGCACAGAGAAGTCAGTGATAGATGCACAGAATGTCAGTCAACGTCCCTTGCTCCCCTGCATTCATCTCTTCCACTTTCACGTATTGGATGCAGCTGCAAGGGTACTTGTTCATCTGCTTTGTCTACACGGTGCCGCTGGACCGGGGGCCGGTTGTGTTCCACTCCTTTTGGAACCCGCGGCTGCTGACAAGCACGTTCATCGTTCAGAACATGACCAGCAAGACGATCGTGGTGCGTGCGTGCTGTGCGTTGAGGGACTGACCCCTGATTCTAATGCAAGGCTTCCCAGACTTTTAAGACCACAGCTGCACCTGCAACTGCACCATCCAGACCTGGCCTTCTCCTGTTTCCTGCAGCCACTCAGCTCACACAGATGCGTGCCTGCTGGCATAACTCCTTCGTGCTGCAGTTCTCCACCCTTCTGACAGCCCTGTCTGATATCAAGGGGGCCACATTCACAACAGACCCTGCAGACGTCGGCTTGGTGAGTATGAGGCACCTTACTGGCGACCACCACACTATTGCACGTGAATGTACTGCACTTGATCCCATTGTGCTGCCAGCCTCACATCCTGTGTGGCCCTGCACCTGCTCGGGCTAAGGAGCTGAACAGCAGGGCGTCACCCTGAGTGCGCACTGCATGCGTTCCTACTCCAAGAATAGTTGGCCACAGCTCTTTGACTTGGCAATGCGCCTGCCCCGCTGCAGTCTTTCCCGGCATCGCAGCCACGCACATGTGGTGGCCCAGGAGGCAATGGTACACTCCTTACAGCCGAGCAGACCGGCCGCAATGTGACCGGGTGCGTGGCCAGGTGGTCTGGCCCTCACCACTGCTGCAGTCGCTTGCTATTCTTGTGTGGTGCAGCCTTCTTGTGTGGTGCAGCCACCAGCAGGCCCCACACCTGCCTTGTCCTGCATACCTGCACACCTGCACCCTGGTCCTGCAACAGCGCAAGAACCCAGCACAACCGGCCAGGCCAGGTGGATCGGCCTACGATTGCCTGCTTATCTGGTGCATGCCTTCCACAGGGCGCCTGTGTGGACTGTGGACAGTAACCAGGAGCTGGGCTCTGTTCTGGCTGAGATCTACGACAAGCGATCAAACATTGTGGGTGCATGCTGCAACCGGATTAATGTCTAATTAATGCACTGGTGATCCGGCCGGCGGGGCCTGGAATAATAACCCTCGCCGGCATGCACCGCCTGTGGCAACCTTGACGTGTGGCTTGAGGCAGACCGGAACGACCAGCACATTCATGCTGCTGAGCTTCATCTGGCATGGTGTTCTTGTGCACGGGAGCACGCATCGTTGCCGCAGCACACCGAGCCAGCAGACAGGCTCTGTGTACATGCTCCTGGCAGCCTGCATACGCGATGCAGCGGTAAGGATTGGCTGTGTTGGGGTGATTCCGGCCTTCACTGCAATCCGTCCCATCATCGTATCCATCTCCAGCACATCAATGTGCACGCGTGCAGGTGTTATCTCCTGGGTTGGTGCTGCTACAAGCCGTCTCATTGCCCGAGGCTGTAGATGTGGCGTGCCATGCGCTAGGGCTGCTTCTCCGCTGCCAGTACCCTGTGCACGTCAGTCAGACGCTCATGCTGTATGGCCGCTTCGGCACTGCCGCCGTGCCGTTACTCAGGCCTGCCGCTGCTCCCTTGAGCAGTGGTGGTGCAGCACATGTGTGTGACATTTCCGGCCTCTGGGGCTCGCCAACTGGCAGCACCCGCCCAACAGTTGGCTACCCACCTGCCCAGCTGGACCTAGGCGGTGCTACGACCCCCCTGTTTGCATACGCGCCCAACAGCAGTGTCATGATTGGCAACTTGGTGCGTGGCTGTGTGCACCTCCGCACTTACAAGCTCATGCTGTCTGTCTGGCTGCTACACGACGAGCTATACACAGATCATTTGCACATGTGCGTGTCTCTTGTTGCTGTGCACCCCTGCACACGCAGGTCCTGACTGGCCTGGGGTCAGCGCCCCTCCCACTGGCCAATGATACTGTGCAGTCCGCGCTGCCCCTGTGGGCGTTGGATGCTCTCAGCAACAACACACACATCTGGCTGGACAACAGCACCATTGTACTGCCCCAGTCAGACTATGCAGCCCTGGTGGCTGCCGCGCTGCGGTGGCCAGCCTGGCAGTCAGGTGCCAATGCTACAGCCGGGCTGCTGTCTGGCGTGTCAGCCCTGGTGCCCAGCCCAATGTCAGCTGTGTATGACCCAGCCTGTCCTACCCAGCTGTTCGAGCTGCGGCTGGCACTGTACACTGGCTGGGGCCTGAACGCGACCAATGTGCGCTTCGTGCCGCTGCAGCCGCTGCGTGCCTGCCAGCAGCTGCCAGATTGGGGCCTGCTCAGCGGGCCTGGCTGCTCTGGCATAAACGCTGGCAATGAACAAGCAGTTGGTGGTGGCACCAGCAAAGCAGTGGCCATTGGTGTTGGCGTGGGCGTGGGTGTGGGCGGAGCCCTGCTTTTGGTTGCTGGTGTGGCAATGGCCGTGATGGCCTTGCACAAGCGCTCGGGCGCTGCAGGTGCTGGTGTGAAGGGCTTGGAGTCACCAGGCGCGGGTCATGGGTTACATGCATCCCTCCAAGCCCACCTTGGAAATGGCTCCAGGAAGGCCAGCATTGGCTATGGAGAGTCTGAAGATAGCCCCAGCAGCGCTTATGTGACCAGCAGCAGTGCCACGGGGTGCCCGCCGCCCAGCCTGCTAGGCCATCAGCCTCGGATGCTACAGGCTCTGCATGAGCTCGAGTCTGGTCTGTCTCTAACGCCACTGACCGGCTCGCCACGAGCACAGAGCAATGTGGCATCAAGGGCGAAATCCGGCTCAGTGCGCGCTGCTAGCAAGCTTATGGACACTGTTGCACGAGAGGAGGCACTACGCCAGGATGTACAGTCTGTGGTGCAGGTGATCAGCAGGGACGAGAACAATGCTGTGAAGCTCGAGGCTGTGCTGGGTGCTGGTGCGTCAGGCCGCGTGTACGTGGGCAGCTGGCGTGGCATGCGTGTTGCTGTCAAGACAGTAGTGTTCTCGACCTCTAGCCAGAGGAAAGCTCCAGACCTGCCCACGGCACATGAGCTGGCTGTTCGGGAGGCGGCCATGTGCGCTGCCCTCAACCACCCCAATGTGGTGCGTCCTGGTTGTTGTTTGCATGCGCGCTTGCGGGAACGGATGTCCACATGAGGCCACACAAGTCCCACCATATGTCCACCCATTCCACTCACAATGAGGCATCTTGAGCTTTGACTGACCGGACTGCCTGGACACATACCTACATGCATGACTGACTGTCTGATGATGCATGACCATCTCAAGCGTGAAAGAGAACTGACTGA
Organism: Chlamydomonas applanata; assembly: GCA_001662365.1. Taxonomy (NCBI): domain Eukaryota; kingdom Viridiplantae; phylum Chlorophyta; class Chlorophyceae; order Chlamydomonadales; family Chlamydomonadaceae; genus Chlamydomonas; species Chlamydomonas applanata. The sequence continues at coordinate 124,116 of BDCZ01000011.1, read as the reverse complement.
CTGGTTTACAAGCGACCGGCGGACTGATTGATTGACAGAGCGCTTTGTTGCCTGACTCACGCCATACTGGGCCCGCCAGGTGGCCACCTACCACTACGATGTGAAGCGGCTGGAGGTCACACACGACACGCACGAGCAGCAGCTGCAGGTGCAGGAAGGAGCAGGGAGCGAGGGAGGCAGCGAATGGAAGCTCTTCCTGATACAGGAGCTGTGCACCGGCTCGCTTGAAGCCCTCACGCACAAAGGGGTGAGTCATATCCAGCGGCTGTGAACGTGTCCTTCGCTGACCTGGGTTTGCACACATCCGCCAAGACGCTTTCCTTGTTCACCGCTCTCCACATCCTCTCGGCCTGCCCCCTTGCCTACAGGTGTTCCACCACCCGTCAGGTGCCTTGTACCTGGACCTGGCAGCCTGGCTGCTGGCTGATGTGGCAGCAGGCCTGGAGTACCTCCACTCCAAGCAGGTGGTACACGGGGACCTCAAACCAGCCAACATATTGCTGAAGGGGGATAAGCGGTCACCGGCTGGAGCGCGTGCACTCCTGGCTGACTTCGGCTTGTCGTGTGTGCTGGACCCGGGCGCTACCCACCTCTCCAACTACCGAGCTGGCACTCCGTTCTATGTGAGTGCTGTGTGCTCTGAGGATTGTGTGTTGCATAGTTCAAAGGGTCCTGATGTGAGCTGAGGTCAGGGCGTTTTAGGTGCCTCTGTGGTTGGCAAGCATTTAAAAAGATCAAAGGCACGCCATGTCTGCTAACTGTCATGGATGTGGGTGTATAGGGTGAACATGCGCAGCTGGCTTGTCTGTTGGTACTGCTGGCATGCTAACTGCCTTGTTCCTGTTAGCACCATTCGACTGCCTGCTTACATCGGTGGACATGGTGGTTGCCATGAACGTACACCTAGCGGGACACTAGCATCATCACAGCTCCACTCAGTTTCACGTTGCATGCTTCACAACTACAATGGTTGCACTGGACGTCTTTTTTGTTCTGCAGATGGCACCAGAGGTGGTGCACCTGAACAAGGCTACTGTGGCATCAGACATGTACAGCTTTGGTATCCTCATGTGGTCCCTGCTGCAAAACACAATGCCATACCTGGCCCAGCCGGACGGGACGTTTATCCAGAACCCGGCCTTCCCCCACTTCCCGCATGCGCCTGAAGCCACAGATTACGTAAACCTGGCGAAGAGGTGCGGTACATATCGATGTGCCCGCGTCACAATACTTGATGGCTGGCATGATACTTGCGACTCATGTACTGATGTAGCGATAACAGGTGATCATGGTGCTCCCTGGGTGCTGTATGTTGCGCTGTGGTTAGCTTGTGTGGACACGTGCATACCATACCTCAATTTCACTTCAAAGACAAAGGTGAGTGGCCGTGCTGATGGCGCATTGACCCTGGGAGTGTGCTTATCTATGCGGTGTGCACGTGAGGTCCGGACACAGCTGACATTATGTTTACTCTGTGTGCTACCCCGTCTGCAGGTGCCTCAGCCCAGTGCCCACCAGTCGGCCCAGTGCGGGCGAGGCGCGTGACATGATGGCAGTCATTGTCAAGGCCACTACAGGAATGGACCACCGCACATTCGTCGATAGTGCCACAATAGCAGGCAGCAGCAGTACTGGAGGCAAGGCAACCCAGCTGTAGGTGCCTGCTGTGACAGAGGCAGGGAGGGCGGCTTCTGAGATGCCTGGGGCACATGCACCTGTGCTGGGGCAGCCATCGGCTACAGAGTGCTTCATTATTGTGTCCTCAAATGGATCTAGCATATCATGAGATGGTGCGATTGAGCCTGAAAAGGGCGCCAAAGTACAAGGAACCCATTGCATGGATGTACATGCAATGGCGCTGTGAATGCAACCCACAAGCGGCAGGAAGAATCACAATGGAAGGGGATGTGCCTAGGATTTGTGCATGGAATGGAGGGATGGGCTGGGCTGGCGTGTCGATAGCTGCTTACACAACAGCTGGGGCTGCCCTGTGGGGCAGTGGCTCGCTTTGGACACATTAGCCCATCATAGTATTGCTCAAGGAGCAATTGTGCGCATCCCGCTCTCAGCCGAGTTGGGATCATATAGCAGCACGTGCTTCATTCATACAACTCGTGGCCTGCTTTTATGGCACTCAGTTATGCCTCGGTCAAACATTTGCCTCTGATGGTTGCGCACAGCCTGCTGACCAAAGTGTTTCTTAAACACTAAGAAGATGCACACCTGATGAGCTCAATCGGAGTTTGCTGTTGTGTGATGATGGCGGGTTGCTTACAAATGGTAGCAGAACCTGTCATCTAGTGCATGTGTGATGAAGCCTGCGGCTGGCATGTGACTCACGGATTTGATGTTTGGTGATGCTGCCCTCTGCTTTCAATGTTTGCTGTCAAGTGGCATGATTCTTGGCTCACTAACCAAAAACGGCAAAAGGCAGAAAGCTGGCTAGTCACAATCAGCCTGGAGTCCAGGGTTGTGCCTCTGTTCGAGACCAAAGCGTGGTGGATGATGTTTCGTATTCACTGGTGCTGGGCTCCCAATGTGGCTGTTGCATGTAAACTGTAAAGCTGTCAAAGCTTTGGCAAGAACACAAAACACCAGCATCCCTGAGTCGCCTGCTTGTGCATGATGCTCACATTGCACATGCTCCAACAGCGAGTCTGGTACGTTGTTGTTATATCTTGTACGGGAACTGGCTTTACATACCAGCGGTAGGCAACTCAGTTGCATGCTGCCTTGGTAGACGATAATGCTGGCATTACAGATTCACAAAGCTCTGCACATCCAGTGATCTCGCCTCACACAATCAAGTACATGTGAGCAGCGTTGTGCTCATAGCCTGCCCAGTTGAGAGGCAGGACTGCATTGAATATGTTGATGTAGAGGCCTGGAGAAGGAGCAAGAATGCTGGCGAGAAGGGGCCTTTCAATCGTCAACTGCCATGTGTCACAACTGGCTTTCCCCGATGCTTGAAACATCATGGACTATGGTGCTTAGTCAGTCATCGAGGGTGGTCGGTATGATGAGCATCACATCAATTGCAATCAAGCATGCCAAGAGCTCCATTGAGCATGCACTATATTAAAATGAACATTGAAGCTGCATTGAATCATACATTGATAAAATCACAGTTGGCAACAATGCTGATGGCAAAGCCACAGTGTCACTCATCTTCAGCAGCCTGCTGCACCAGGGTCTGGTGGAATGACACAGCCCCACACCGGGCAAGCAGACATGCTAAAGCATCCCCATCCCTTCCAGGGCGGCCTGAAATGCTGCCTCCGCGCACAGGCCGTCCACCCACGCCTCGTGCCGCAGCAGTAGCTGGATCAGCGGAATGTCGGCAGCAGCAACGGCTGCGTAAAGTGCGGCCGGCCCAGCAGCCCCGTGTGCAGACTTTGCACGCGCCCCGTGCTGCAGCAGCAGCTCCACCACTGCAGCATTTCCCGCCTGTGCTGCTTTGTACAGCGCCCAGCTGTCACAAGCACCTGCATCAGCCCCATGCTCCAGCAGCAGCTGGACCACAAGCCTGCTGTGACGCCGCCCTGCAGCCGCCAGCAACGCCGCATGGCCCTGGGCACGTGCGCTTGCGCCATGCTCCAGCAGCAGGGCGACGAGCTCCGCCACTCGCGCCATGTGGTTCACAGGGTCATCACTGCCAGCACGCTCCCTGCCCCTGACGCCCACACTTTCTGCGTCCTGGACCATGGCACTGCCCTTGCTGCCCAGCTCCTGCTGCTGCCTGCTGCTGCTGCCTGCGCTGGTAACAGCCAGGAGAAGCCCTGGGGGTTCCTGCCCCAAGTAACCTGGGTGGCTTATGTCACGTTGCCCGGCTACACATGCATAGCAGCTGCGGCACAAGCGCGCAGGCCACACGGGTTCATACAGCATGCCAGCTGCAGGTGTGCTGATGATGGGCACTGCTGGCGCTGTAGGTCCCTGTGGTGTGCCCTGCTTCTGATGGCTGCTGGCAGCCGCAGCCTGCAGGCCCAGACCAGGGCCGCTGACAGGGCTGAAGTCACCCAGTGCATCGCTCGTGGCACGCAAGCCAGCCGCATACACCAGTGCTGAGCTGTCCATCACACCTGCGTCTGCACCGCCTGCCAGCAGCAGCCGGCACAGCGTCGTGCTGCCCTGAGCTGCTGCAGCCACCAGCGCCAGGTCACCTGCAACACTGTTTGCCCGCCCGCCGCGACTGGCCAGCTGTGCCGCCAGCCGCACGTGCCCGGTGCGTGCTGCCATCACAAAAGCCTCTGACATTAGTTCCTCTGCCAGTATCGCAGCTCGAGGAATGCTACAGCCACCATTGCTGTTCCTGCTGCTGTTGCGGCCCTCGCCGCCTTCAGGGGCTTGGTCCACTTTTGCTGCACCAGAAGCCAGCTGATCCAGGATGCAGTCCAGCATCTCCGCATGGCCCGCTGCAGCTGCTGCATTGACCAGACGCCGTGCCAGCTGTGAGAATGGCTCACCAATGGCATCTGCTACGGCCCACAGGGGCACTCCCTCCTCACCCTCAAACACTTGCAGCGTGGCCACGTCACCAGAGCCTATTGCAGCAATCAACCAGGTGGACGTCAATTCCCAAGACTGGCGAGCTTGCCCCTGCACATCCACCTGCAGCGCCTGCAGCAGCAGCTCACAGCCTGCAGCCCAGCCCCTGTGTGCCGCGCTGTCCAAACATTTCACCAAGCACGCCAGCCGCGCTGCAGGCCCACAGACCTTGTGGTCCTTGTATAGCAGGTCCAGCTGGTAGAAGCGGTCCCAGCTGCGCTGCTGCTCATAACCCAGCTGCTTCCCCAACCTCGCCTCCTCCTCCATGCCTGCTGGCTGCTTCCTGCCCTCCGGTTCTGCGGTGCCTGTCCAGGCAACTACGTGTGCACTGAGCAGCAGCTGCAGGACCTCACAGCTCTGTGCCTCAACAGCAGCCCTGAAAACATCTGCGTTCGGCTCAAGCCCTGACTCCAGCAGCAGCTGCACCACTGCAGGGCTGCGTGACTCGACGGCCCTATGCCGCATGAACATGTGCAGTTGGTGGACGCTAGTTATTCCAATGGTCAGATTCCACACGCAAACATATCCAGGCCATGGTCTTGCTGTCAAGCACAGGTGGTGCAGGTGGCGGGTGCTAGCTGCGTGACGCTGCCGCACCAAAAGTCTTAGGGCCTGAATGATACAGGATGGACCAAATGCAGCTGTGTGCATACCCTGCCAGAGTGGCCATGCAGCTGATGCAGGTGATCCATGCAAGGGGCCTGCAGAACCTTACCTGAGCAGTAGCTCTTGCGGCCAGTAGCTGGTTGCAAGGGCAATGCTGGTGCTGGGTTTGCGTGCACCAAACCAGCGTCGAGGCTGTTTTGGGGGAGCAACTGTGTCTGGCACAATCTGGCAGCAAGGCAGCAGCATGCGCACCAAATCCGGGTGCCCTCCGCGCACCGCCCGCACCAGTGCGAGCCGACACACAAAGGCAGGTGGGCTGGTGCTCTCCAGCAGTGCAGCCACGACTACTGCATGACCCCGGCCTGACGCGTCCAGTAAGGCCTGCCATGCCGCCGGGCCATAGACCCACGGCGCCCCTGGCGTGACGCGCAGGTGCTGGCGTGCATGCTGCCAGGAGCCGCCGCAGCCCTCGTGCCAGCCGCCCCACTGGTCCAGCATTTGTAGCCACCAGGTGAAGGACACACCCTCTGCTTGCTCTTGAGCTGTTGCTGCCTTATGGTTGACCGGTGCACCATAGCCGCCACCGCTGCCGCAGCTGTCCCCCCCATCACTGCTCTTACGGAACGGCGTGCTGGCAACGCGTGGCGAGGGTGTGTCGAGGGGTGGCACGCGCCCAGCGCCAGCCTCCAGCAGCAGTTCCACGACCTGGACATGCCCAGCGCGTGCAGCTGCCACGAGTGCTGCATGGCCATCTCCCTGTGCACACGCCCCCAGCTCCAGCAACTTGGCGCAGCATGCAAGGTGGCCGCCAGCAGCCGCCAGCCGCAGGCAGATGCTGTCCAGCTCATCGGCCCATTCACCTCCCTCCTGCACCAGTGCCACAACAACAGCCGTGTGCCCTCCTCGTGCCGCTGCCCGCAGTGCTGCATGCAGCCCAGCGCCTGCTTGTGCGCCACGGGACAGCAGGGCGCGCACCACCGGGGTGCACCCGCCACGGGCAGCGGCATGCAGCGCAGCGTCCAAAGCTGCCTGGTGCTCAGGGTCCTGGCCATTGGCATCGCAGCCACCTGCATGCCCTGCAGGCTGGTGGCACCAGCGTGTGTTGCGGCTGGCGCGCCCACGCTGCAGCTGCTGGTGCACCAGCCACTCTGCCATGGCATGGGGCTCACGCAGCAGTTGCGCCCATGTGCGGCATATGAGCCATGGCGCCATGCGCCCCCTGTCCCCGGCCCCATCGCTGCTGCTGGCTTCTGAAGGGCACGGTGGGATGCACCAGCCATACATCTGCTGCTCCCAATCTGAGCTGTTTGTAGCATCAGGCAACACCTGCCGGGTACTCGCTTCCAACAGAATGCGCAGCAGGACCGTCTGGGATGGTAGGTCGTTGATGCTGACAGCTGCTGCTGCAGCAGTGGTATCAGAAGAGCCTGCGCAAGCTGCTGTAGCTGGCAACGCGTGCTCAGCGGCATGTGCCATGGCGGCAGTCAGCATTGCAGTGGCATTAGGAAAGGGCACCACCACGCCTTGCCAAGCGTTCAGCTCTGGTGCTCCGCTGGTGCTGCACTCGGACGCTCTGGGCTTGCTATGCATGGAGCCCAGAGGTCATGCATGGCAGCAAGCACCACCTGCAGGGCACCCGGCCTGCATATCACAGCATGATGCTGAGTCAGCAGTGCATGTAGCCAGCACTCTGGAGTTGGCAGCAAGCAGTCTTAGGTGCACAGCAAGGAGTTTGAAGCAAGAACTTCTGACAGCCATGCACCTGCAGTATTAAAGCGGATTGAGCGTCACCGCCTCCTTGAACGGCATGGCCTCCACTCTTGGGCATTGCTCAAGCTCACAACGGCCTTGTAGTGCATGTGCATCATGGCTGCGGTGCAGCTGATCATGATGTTGAGATACACGTAGCACTAGCGATGCGCTGTGAACAGCCAATGTTTTCCAAACCCTCTCTTTTTCGTCACTCACCGAAAAATCCATTCATTTGTTCTGCCCGGATCCACGCTTTGTGTGTGCGTCTGTGGCAAGTTAGTGCTCCTGGCCGCTAGGTATACCTGTATCTACGGTCATCTGCTGCAAACATGCTACTTAAGGGGCTAAAGCCCGTGGCGATGGCGTCCAGTGCCCGCATGGCCATGCGTACCCCAGCGGCGCTGTGTCCAGTGGCACCTGCCCGTGCTGCCCGTGAATTCCCAGCCTTCCAGCCAGCGCACGTCCCTGGGCTGCACAGGCGTACGGAGGTATCACCCGTGTCCACGTCTGCGGTGGCAGTCAAGATGGGCAAGGCCCCACCTCGCGACCAAGTGTTCACTTCTGACCCCGCAAACAATGTATCCGAGTACATTTACGAGAAGATGGGCATTAACCTGCACCAGCAGCGCGACCACCCAATTGGCATCATCAAGCAGGTACAGTGGCACCACAGCACATTTGCATGGCCAGTGGCGGGGTGTGGCCCATGTGGCACGCATGCATTCCCGCCCTGGCACGCATACAATTAGGCGCTGTGCTGCAGCCAGGCGCCCCAGCACACGCGCAACAGTGGCGTGCAGCAGGGTGTGTGCCAGCTGCTGTGCCTGTGATCCTTGTGGACAAGGGCGTGCGGTGCTCGTGCGCCTGCGGGCAGCATGCGTGCAGCGCAGAGCATGGCCAAGCCCCGCAGGGATCACACAGCCATGACCGATCTGCAGCTACACCTGTGTTTCTTTCACAATCCCTCTGCAGGCCATCGAGGATTATTTCAACCAGCGCTACCCAGGTGTCTTCAAGTCGTTTGATGACCTGCACCCCGTGGTGTCAACCACTCAGGTGTGGTCCGCAGCCAGCGCCACACAGTGTCACGCTGATGCAACCCCATGGGGCACGAGTGCACTTGAGTCTGGCAGCTGTGTGCTGCTAGGTTTGACCAGCACTCCAGCGACTGCCGCTGACGGGGTGTGGGTGTGCCTGCTCAGCCCAATGTCTAGGCTACCTCTGTGACCCGCTGTCTGGCACATGCCCCTTCCCATGACACCCAGCGTGAGGTATATGATATCATCAACCCAAGCCTATGTCCCTTGGCTGCCCCTAGCTGCGCCGCTCCACCGGGACTGCTGCAGCTGGCTGCGGGGGCCGTGCTGCAGGCACCTTTCTGCACACAAGCTCTCGCTTCGTCACCCTGAACCTGAGTGGCATGCGCCTCTGCTCTACCCCTGGCTGGCTGTGCGTTGCAGAACTTCGATGAGGTCCTGGTGCCAGCAGACCATGTGTCCCGCTCCCCCAACGACACCTACTATGTGACTAAGGACACGGTGCTGCGTTGCCACACGTCCGCGCACCAGGTCCGTGGACTGTTGCCTGTCTAAGAGCCGCAAGGCAGAGGGGAAAAGGCCAGAGGGGAAACAACACAGCGGGAACAGACAGAGGGGGCAGTGTAGAGGGAGCAGCCGGGCGTTTGCTGGAGTGCGCAAGCCTTACTAATGTGCAGGGCTCAAGGGTTGGGATGTTTGGGTTTGGGGGCCTCGATTCAACGTGTGCATTATCGGGTCGTGTACAGCCTGGCCATGATGTGTACCGCCGTGACGTGCACCACCGTGACGTGTACCGCTGTCCCGCGCAGTGTCAGATGCTGCGCGCCGGTGAGCGCTCGTTCCTGGTCACGGGTGACGTGTACCGCCGCGACTCAATTGATGCCACCCACTACCCAGTTTTCCACCAGATGGAGGGTGTGCGTGTCTTCTCGCCCAAGGTGTGTGAGGCTGAAGGATGCTGGAAGGGGGTCGATGTCCAGAAGTTAAGGGCTGGGGCGAAGGTCATGCCAGGGCTCAGGGCTGGGTTTCAGGTCTTGGTTTCAGGTGGTACATGCTTTATATTTGGTCCTGCCTTTGGTGCATTTCACTAGGTTGGAGTTCAGGGTTGCAGGTGTAGGGTCAGAGGGTCAGAGTGGTGAGCTTGGGTGGCCAAGAGGTAGGCGTGCCAATGGTATGATATGCAGGGCCCAAGACGAGGGTATGCTTGGATGTGGGGCACGGCGCTGTGGACTGGCAGCTGGGGGATGTGTGCCCATCTTGAAAAGAGCTGGACGCTGCATGGCATGAACGCTGAGATGAACGCTCACGCTGTTGTTTTACGCTGCATGGCACCCTGCATGGCAGGACTGGGAGGGCAGCGGCAAGGATGCCACCACCTTTGCGGCTGATGAGCTCAAGTCAGCGCTGGAGGGGCTGGCCAAGCACCTGTTCGGAGATGTGGAGTGCCGCTGGTGGGTGGTGACTTGGGTATCAGCAGGGATGCGGGGAGTGTAGGTTGCATTTTCAGCACAACGGTTTGGTAGTGGGCGGGTTGCTCAGGGGCACAGACAGGGGCCTGCAAGCTGCTGCAGCTCAGAATGCATGTCTGACGTTGTGTTACCAAACTGACTGCTGGTGGTGTGTTGGGCTGTCCACAGGATTGACGCGTACTTCCCCTTCACAGACCCATCCTTTGAGCTGGAGATCAATTTCAATGGTGGGTGCCTGGAGTTTGTTTCAAGTGTGCCTACCTTCCTGAATGAACTGGTATTTGCGCAAGCGTTGGGCATGCTTGGGCTGGTGCTCTGTCTGGGGCACGGTTGCTGCTGATGCAGAGGTCAATTTCCATGCACCAAATCCTGTGGCATGAGTTGAATGACGAGTCGAGTGGCTCGAGTTGATCCATGCCTGCACCTGCTCATGCCCTCACAGGCAAGTGGCTTGAAGTGCTTGGGTGCGGCGTGATGCAGCAGAGCATCCTGGAGGGCAATGCAACAGATGCTGCAGGCCACAAGGCATGGGCTTTTGGCCTGGGCCTGGAGCGGCTGGCGATGGTGCTGTTTGAAGTGCCTGACATCCGGCTCTTCTGGTCCAATGACGATCGTTTCCTGAAGCAGTTCAAGGTGTGGGGCGCGCAGACGTGCCCGGCTGGTTAGCTGCGTGCAGGGTTTGGGAGGGGATGGCTGTGTGGATGGGACGCAGGCCTGTGTTTCATCTGGGGGTGGAAATGAGTGTGGAAAGGTCTGCGCCCTGATGTACGTCTTCTGCCCCTGCGTTCAGGAGAACTGATGAACTGAATGTATTCTCATCCGGTGGCATCAGTTGGGTTGTGGGTGCGCTGTATGTTCACATAAAGACGCTCACACAAAGACGTACAATACAATGCGTACGTTGTGCGCCCGCACATGTTCACATCCCTGCCTCTTCTCACATGTGCTCAACAGGCGGGTGACCTTAAGGCGCGCTTCAAAGCCTACTCCAAGTTCCCCCCCTGCTACAAGGATATGGCATTCTGGGTGTCACCCGAGTTCAGCGAGAACAACCTGTGTGAGCTGGTGCGTGGCTGGGGGCTGGCATGGGTTTCGGGATTCAGGGCTTTGTTGGAGGTGTGGGTTCGACACTTGAATGCTGAAGCCTAGGGGGTCCGTGGAGGGAAGCGATTATGCAGCAGGGCTGCTGTTCACAGGGCGTCTTACGCGTGCTTCCTTTGTGATGGCTTGTTTATTGTGTTGTGTTTTGTACCAACCAGCCAGTGGAGGGAGCATTCTCCGCCGGCTGCAGCGTGCATAGGGTTCACCGCGGACCAGCTGGACATTGCTGTGGCGTTGACTCTGACTGCGGCGTTTGACCAGCCTTTGACTAGCTGCGCTTGCTTCTGTCTTTGGATACAGCGTTGGCGTTGACTGCGGCCTTGACCGACGCGTCGACTGTGGTGTTAACTGTCGACTTTTGGTTTGACCACGCAGGTTCGCAACATCGGCGGAGACCTTGTGGAGGAGGTGGTGCTGATTGACAAGTTTACAAACCCCAAGACAAACAAGACGTCCAACTGCTTCCGGATCACGTACCGCTCCATGGAGCGGTCACTCACGGACGAGGAGATCAATGCGCTGCAGGTACGTTTCCAGCTGCGGTACAGGGCATTACGGACAGTACAGTACAGCTGGGGAGAGGTGGGGCGGTATGTGGGCAGGTAAATGGCGCGGTCTTGTACAGCCACGGCAAAAGGGGGGATGCACAACAAGAGGTGAGGGTGTGTCTGGAGCTATCAAGTGCCGCTGCTGCTACCACGGCAGTCCTCCGTTGTGCTACTGCGCTACTACTCGTGCTTCTGCGCTGCGTCATACATCTGGACAAACACATTTTCATCTCCGCTGTGCTGCCCACAGGACAAGGTGCGTGCACAGACAGCTGAGGTGTTGAAGGTGCAGCTGCGCTAAAGCACGGCTGCTGGACCGCGAGGTTGCGGGAGCTAGCAGTTTTTTCCCTCGCTCCTGGACTACTTTTTGATTTGGGCTGATGCAGGGCTGCATAGGCAAGATGGGCTGAGACTGTAGAGTACAGAAGTGTGCGGGGCAGCTGGTGAGCTGCCACACCTTGTAGCGCTGGCATTTTGTGAGAGCGAGAGAGCAGAGAGAGACATGAGAGAGGGTGCAATAATGGGCGAGGAGAGTTATGGGGCAGTTTTCAGGTGGCCAGGAGCACACCGCCAACTTGCTGTACGGACCACTGGCTGACTAGCAGCTGTGATGCTGCTTAGCAGTGCTGCGGTTAAGACACGCATGCAGACATCATGACATTTGACGTGTAAGCTGGATTACTCCTGGGCTGCAGGAGTACTGCCTGGGCGGTACATGTCCTGAAGAGTCATGCGCATGAGTAGCATAAGTAGGCTGCGAGCTTCAGCATAGCTGAACTGGACCTGATGCAAGTGCCTCAGCTGGCGCACAAGGTGCGCTTCCTCACAGAACAGAGCAAGGTTGTAGTGCAGGACACGAGCCGAGTAGCGTGCAGAGCAGATTAAGAAGTATAGCATGCCGACAGCTGGGATCAACAAGGAATGGGCGTGTGTGCCGACAAGACTTGCCAAGTCGTCAGTGCAGGCACATAACGCGTGTAATAGATACAGGAGTACACAAAGCAGCATGAAAAGTAGCAGAGCCTGTGACTTTCCATGAGGTAGCGCATGCTCCTCCTGTGCCCCAGTTCATGGTACGCTGGTGACGGCCGCGTGGTGTCCTTTCTGCACCCCGGCATTGCCACACACACACACCTGCACCCTGCCACCCAACAACAAAGGCAGGAGGCGGGACGCGCAGCCTTTCTTGTGCATTCTTTGACCCCTTTGCTCGCAGATTGGCCGTATGTAATGTCTGTTTTGTGAGAGTGACATTCGTCAGACGCTTCGGCAGACCGCGAACCTAATAGTTGTTCGAGTCTTAGCTCCGTTGATTTACGGGTCTTTTGGCTGACATGTTGCATCAGCGAAACGCGTGTGTGCTTAACGGTGATCTGAAGTGCTTGATGGCAGGGACGTGCCACAACGTGCTGCATCGCACTAGCAAGACATACATGGTGTGGCAAAGCAAAAGCATTTGTAATTGTCTGCAAGCATTTGATGTGTATGTTTTTTGTTAGCATGCGCGCATGCAAGCTTGGCATAATTACCCATACTTGCGGTGGTGCCGTGAATGCAATGTGCGCAGTAAGCTCACACATGGGGCCTTACACTTATGCGCAGCAGCAGCGAGCAGACACTGCCAGCTGCAGCACGTTGTGAGGGTCTCAGAGCGCATCCCCAGTTGCAGCGCCAGCCTCAGCACACACCACAGCGCCATGCCACCCCCTGGCCAGACTCAGGTTCCCATGGACACTTGGTCTGATGCCAGAGTGCGAAGAGCCGCTCTGGCGCTCGTGGCCATCGCTGCAGCTGTCGGTCTCGTGGTCGCCACAGGTGCAGGGCACAGGGGGGCTGGCAGCACCACCATACAGCCAGGCCTTTGGGGTGGCGCTGTACCCACCACTGCACCCGCTGAGCTGTATGCCGTGCGGCCCCAGGCCCCAACTGTGGGCCCCTGCACGTTGGATGCAGGACAGCAGTACTTTGTACTGCTTGGGTCTGCCACACACCCTCGGACGTGGCGCAACTGGTGGCACCTTGCCAGTGGCTTTCCCCCATGTGCTACGGTACACCTTACAGCTGAGCGTACAGTACAGCTGCTGGACCCTCGGCTGCAGCCACCACCCCTGCACCCAGGCCACGACCACACACACACCACGCAGCCCATGCCAGCGACAGATGACGTCAAGCCAGACCTGTGGGCTCTCTCACAAGCGGCACGCTCAGCCGCAGGCTGCACACCGCCGGCCTGCTCACTCGCACAACAGCTCATCTTCCGGTGCGCGCTGCACGCAGCAGCCCATGGCCTGCTCAGCCACTATGCTGTCCTGGGGCCGGGCAGCCTGCACAACGTATCCCACAGCAATGGGGCCACTGCTGGTGAGCACAGCGCCAGTGGGCATCCATTGATACAAACACCCGGCAGCAGCATCAACCACATGGCAGCCGCTGTCAACGCATCTGCAGCTGCCGGCACAATGGCGGCTGGGAACGCGTCAACACACAGCTGGTCTGGTGTAGGTGGGAGCCCTTCGCCACCAGCCTCTTCACATCAGCCGGAGGCACAGCTGCATCCCTCTGTTGCGCGGCTCTCCCACGGACACCTGCCGCCGCGTGCGCACCAGATATCAGGCATGCTGCGGCGGTTGCTGGCCACGCATGTCACAAGACAAGGGGACACGGCACACTGCCGGTGGGATCTCAGCTTGCCACACCTGCCACGCGTGCTGCAGCTGGAGCCTCATGATAGGTGGGTGTGCTGGATGGAACCTTTGACCAGATGAGCAGTGACAGGGCATGTAGCACATTCAAAAGCTCTGCAAAGCATCAGGAGTTAGCCAGGGTGGCTTGCGCTCTGCAATTGTGTGGTTTGGCGTGAAGTTTGTGCTGTGTGACGCGCTTTCTTTCCTGTTTAAAGGCGTTGGGGTGATGATGATGCGTATGGGGAGGCGGAGGTGACAGTCGCAGCCACATCGCCGCGCTACCTCATCGCATTCAACCAGCACAACGCAGCGCACATCATGCCGCACTTCATTCTGTCAGTGCTGGCCCTGGCCACATACCTGCCACCAGGCCGCGTCATGGTGCGTCTGGAGGAGATGAGATAGCCATGGGACAGGCTGGGATTGGGATGAGTCAGGACTGAAAGAGATACATGTGATGGGGGTAGACTGCATGCCCGTGAATGCGGAGCAGCAGGCCCTGTTGGCCGCGCATGTAATGGTGCTTGCAAATTGAGCGGAGTCTCGCTTGCTTTGACCGCTGCCGCTATGGCACAGTTGGCATGCTGTGCCCTTACACGGTCTTTGGACTTGTCTTCTTCACTGCTCACCCCCCCGGTACCAGGAACAACTGCTGTGCTGTGCTCACGGATGCTGCGCTGCAGGTTTCTGCCTATGAAAGCGACAGCATCGACAACACGGCAGAATGGATGCGTGCAACGCAACACTTGCTGGACCTGGCTGGCGTGCCCAACCACATCGTGGTGAAGGTGCTAGGTGCACCCGACTCTACCACCCTTCATGCAAGCTCTTGTGCATCCTGTCTGCCTCTTGCTATGCCCATCACCCTGCTTTGCTGGCATGTGATGGGTACACACTTCGACACCATACTGCTCTTGCCTTGCACATGCATTCGTCCCTTGCAGGGCAATCTCAGCCGCCGGATGTTCAAAGACCGCATCGATTTCATGGCCGCCCTGCGGAACGCTGCCCTGGAGCCCCTGAACAGTGAGGGGCTGTGCTGCCAGGCAGTCAGCCGTGTCTCAACAGCTGCAAACGGGACTGGGGATGGCCAGCCTTTCTCTTGTGCTGGTGGCTTCCCAGCCCACAAGATCATCTTCCTGAACGACGTCTTCTTCTGCTGGCAGGTAAGCAAAGGGGTGCTGAGCCTGTCTGTACTGCCACTGTACTGCCTGGTACCGAATCATCAGTTTGGTCCATAGATCTAAGCTGGTCTGCTCGGACTGCATACTCTGCTTCTGCCTTTGCCTGTGCTGGAGGTGATGCTGCTGTACCCTGAACCCTCACGTGCTACTGCTCCTATGCCAACTTGCATGCCACAGGACGTACTGCGGCTGGCACTACATGACGTGGACGCAGCATGCGGGCTGGATTTGTATAATCCAGTTCCACCTGGTGGCGAGCCCAGCCCCGATGTCAGACCTGATATGGTGCGTGTACGCAGCCTTTGTAACGTGTGGCACGTGCCGGCGTTGGCTTGGAGAGCGGTGTTCAAAATGCACATCACACGGACCTACCCCACACGTCACGCTACTTCCTGTGCGCCGCCACTGATGCTTCAACGCACACCCAGCACCCGACACCATGCCGATGGACGGGCCCATGTATCCTTAGCCACGATCCTCAACCAGGATCCTCGATCTTGAAAACCATGCTGTCATCCTGACAGACATCTACAAAGTCAAGACACACCCTGTGTCTGCGGTCACAGAGCCCGGAGGAATGGCAAAAGCTGAAAAAGGCACAAGCCGCCAAGACGCAGGGCAACATTCCCAACTTCAGGGGTCGGCAGCGCCACTTGGTGGCTGAAGTGGAGGGTAGCACTCGTTCTGGCCCATCACCAATCGCCCACCTGCAAAGGGGAATCCCAAGCAGTCATATCAGCAGTTCAGCCAGTGCAGCAGCAGGCAACAGAGGCACAGGCACGGATCAGGCAGTCAGCTCGGCAGCTGCATCTGGCAGAGCAGGCAAGAGTCCTGAAGCAATGGGATCACACAAGGATGCCAGCGGGTGGCAGTGTCAGCATCCTTGGTGGAGGCCGCGCTTGCTGGATGACTGCCCTGGGTCTGGCTGGCTCAGTGGCCAGCAGCACGCACAGGGCAGCAGCAGTACAGCAGCAGCTGCGCGTGCAGGAGCAGTACATGGGGCAGCACGACGGAGCAGTACAAGGAGGCAGTTGTACTACGTGGACATGGATCAAGTGCCATATGGCTTCTATGACATTTGGTGCGACATGCTTTGGGCTGCCTGCTCCCATCATCACATGTCAATGGTTGTCCCCTGAACGACAGGACTGGCATGTAGCATCGTTGGCTGCGTGTATCATCTTTGGCTGCTTGTTGCAGGGTGGCAAGAGACATCGGTGGCACGCGCTTCAGCACATTCTACCCACTCATGCCTGGGGTGCGTGGCCGCGCTGAGCATCTTCTCCTTGCCTCAGTGTTCTTGCCTACCAGCTGTGCTGTTCCACACGTGGAATCCATTGTGGGCACTGCGCTTGGCCTGTCCAAGTTGCTCGTGGATCCACCATCCATGCCGATGATACTGGGATTCTGCGCCGTTGCATATGCTTCCCAGGACTCTTGGTCCCAGGCACGCATCATGCAAGGCCTACCCACGCCCGTCCAGTGCTGCTGGAACGGCATGGTTGTGCTGAACGCAGCCCCCTTTCGGTCTGCCCGAGTACCAGCGGTCAATGGGAGTTCAGCCAGCACAGAGGGCTCCTGGCCAAGGCCCAGTGGCAACAGTGCCAACAGCAGCCGACTGCAGCTGCCCAAAGGCACCATGCGGTTCAGGGCCCACGCAGAAGGGGAGTGTGCGGCCAGCGAATGTAGCCTCATGTGCAATGACATGTGGCGGGCTCTAGGTCGGGCACGCATCCTGTTAGACCCGTACGTCAGGGTGACATACAACCCATGGTACGTCTGAGCTGCACTGCAATCGCTGACTACCAGTAGGATGGGCAGCCAAAACACGCAGAACACCGGACATGAACTTCACAAAGATAACATGTTTGATGCGTCTTTGCTGTCCCGATCGGCTGGGCCATCTGCTTGCATGCAGTACACCTGCACAGTGCACTCTAGGACACATGGAACATGGAACCCACCCTCCACCCCCTTGCCTCCTGGCATCTCAGCTCCTGCCCTTGAGGACTGTGTTCATCTCTACTGCACCTGTATTGCCGTGTACTGCAGGTACCGCGAACAGGTGCACGACAAGCTGCTGGGTGCTGGCTGCAACGCCACGTTCGCGCCGCCCGGGCAATGCCACATCCCCATGCGCACATGGCACGAGTTGCAGGCCAACTTGTCTGGTGGCTCTGGGCCCCAGGTGGGTCACAACTTTATCGCTGAAGGGAGGTCACTCATGTTACTCATACTGGTCAGGTTACTCATACTGGTCCTGCAGTCCTGTACCTCATACCGCCACCGCGCTGATGTCTGAGGGCCTGTGTGCCTGGTCTCAAGAACGCAGCCCTGCGTGCCTCACTCAAACATGCTTGGCTTTTTGTGTTTTATTGGCGTGGGGCCTACAGGCTTGTGGCCCTCTGGTGCACACCCACACCCTGGCTTTCATGTGAGCTGTGTGCTCGTGCTCCTGCATGGGATCATCCAATGACATCAGAAGTTGAATGGTGCTGTGCTGTGCTGCACTGTGCATGGCAGGAGGAGCTGAGGCAGCTGTGGGCCAGCCACCGAACAGCACCTACCCCCACCGTGGAGTGCTGCAACCTGAAGCCTGGGGAGCACATTGTGGACTTTGCTGCGTGCCGCCACCAGGCCTGGATGCGCTAGTCCAGCTGACTGGACGTGGATCGCCCAGCTGACTGGACGTGGATCATTTGTGATCTGTACGGCAGTGTACGGTATGGTGAAGGGGGTAAAACAGGTACATCAAACACGTGCTGCTGAGCCTGCAGCCGGCGGACGTGTGCAGAAAGCTGCACACATGCTGTGATTACTAATGGCCACAAAGGGGTGTCTGCTCCAACCCTGTGGTCTGTGTGAATTCTGGGTGCGGTCTGTGCGGAGTTCAGTGGTGTGTAGTCTGTGATAAGTGTTGACTTGTTGCAGCGTTTCATTAGGGGTGCTGCGATTCCCTGATTTTCCTGTGAATCAGCTGCTTCCATGCCTCACGATTTTGGCTGGTGCTCTGTGGTAAGAGGTCTGTGCAAAGTCCAGGAGAATGCCAAGAGCTGGCACGGCCTATGTTATTGCAGGGCAGCAGCTGCAAAGAAGAGAGGCGGGGCTGTACAACTCGTGGGGTGGGATAACTGGTGGGATGAATGAAGTGATGAAGTGTTGGTCGGACAGCAACGGGAAAACGGAACACACATATGTGATGAGTGCCCCCATCTTCTTGCCCCAGTGCTTGACCCACACCACTCAACCTGACATCCTCCTTCCACCCCTCTCGATCTGGGCTGTAATGTGTAAGGAGATTAAACCCATGCCGCCCACAGCCTGTGCACAGCTCCCTGATCTATTCCTGCTTGGCCCTGGCCCTGACCGCCTTTTGCCCAGTGCTGTCCAGCTGCCGCCTGCGCTTGAATGAAGCCAGCTGCCCGAGGGCAGATGCCAGCACCAGGTACACCACAAGAGCCAACGGCCCCACATAGGCCGTGTCCCTCCACATGCGCAGGCTCAGCCAGATGCTGTTGCGCGCAAACATCTGCGTGTGCACCGCGTGTACGAGTCACAAAGTCATACAGTGCGAAAAAGCGGGTTCAGTTGCAGTAGGGGGGTAGCAGGCCGGCAGCCACCGCAGTCGCGGGGTGCAGGGCACATAACCAACAGCCTGGCATGTCTAAGGTTATGGTTATGGTTACACAGGCTGAGGCGCAACGCACTCTGGAACAGCGAACGCGGCTAAGGTAGTCAACTTCAGACACGCATCATTCGTAACATCAACAGTGCTGTCAACATGAACAGCAACAGCAAGACCGATGGATGCGTAGATGTGCATCAGTGTTACAAAGGCATGACACATACTCCCCCAAATGCCCCCATCCTTCACGCACCACAGATGCGGCGGCTGTCATCAGCTGCACTAGGACGAATTTGGACACCTGGAGGCCCCAAAACAACAGAGCTGGTACTCCTTGGAGCTTGCCGATGGTCCCCATGCTGCCAGATACCCTAAGGTTGGAGCCCAGACTTTGGGTCCAGGCCAAACAGCTGATGCTCGCTGGCCTCGATGCTGGTGGACACAGCAGACGCAGACGCGATGATGCAGAAGGTCGTGGCGTGTGCGCGGCTGAAGCCGTGCCACAACCACATGAAGCACTCTGCCAGCACCACAGCCATGGTGCGTGGCACGCGTGCCTCACGCATCGGCAGGTAGATGTCTGCAGCGCAGCAATGTAAGGAACAGGGTGGTTGCATTTTAGACTTGGACTTAGACAGGATTGGCACTTTAGACTTAGACTTTTAGACTCAGACAGAATTGGCGCTGGCAAAGCCTGAGGCTGCAGTACCTCATCGTCTGCAACACTGCTCCAACCTCTGCGCCAACTGCACAACACCGCCCAAGGCTGTACAGTCGCCCCAACAGCGACTGTACAGCCCCGCCACTCACAGCGCTATCATGCGCCACCATACGGTAGTAAAAGGAAAACGTCTGAGAATAGTGTCGCTCACAGTGCTTGCAGAACGTGTGGTACGTGACAGACCAGTACTGTGGCAGCCGGTGTGCGACACGTGTGGTGACCACACACGGGAAGAAGATGTTGCGCCCCGTGGACCAACTGCACAGGAAGGGCGCACGCAGCAGGCTGCGCAGTCCGCGTGCGTCTGCAGGCGCCCCGCTGTAGCCAATCCCGCTCAGGGTAAGCAGCGCCTCTCCCAGGCTGCCTTCCTCCTGAGCAGGATGTGAACGTTAATGAGCAGGAACAGCATTGTCGGCCTTACAGTGCCACAAGTCAACACAAGAAGGAGGCAAGCTGATGAATCTGTGAAACGCCGTGTAATTATTACTATTATCACGGTAGGGAGATTACTAGGTCAACACAAGAACGAGTATTGACAGCAGGAAGAGAGGCGTAGAGCTGTGGAGCTCCTGCTTGTGCTTACTTTAATGCCGGGCCATGCATGAACGCAGCAAGGTGTGCCAGTCAACCAGCAGCAGCAACAGCAGCAGCACCTACCTGAGACATCAGATGGAACAGCCAGTAGGCTGCAAACCAGGCGCCCACTCTGCGCACGTCAAGCAGTCAGCAGGAACGGCATGGTACCACACAGAAGGTGTTACGCCAACTCCAACCCGTGTGCTAGTAATGTAAGGGAATGTACCTGCTGCCCTTATTTCTAATTCTAGTAATGTAAGGGAATGTACCTGCTGCCCTTATTTCTAAGGTGGCTCCAGCTACAACTGAGTGCATGGGGAACCTGGATGCTGGGAATGTAGCTGCTGCCCTGTTTTCTGCTGTGCCTCCAGCAGAAGGGAACACAGAACTTGGTGCTTGATGTGAGCGCATGCATCTGGGAGCACCATTTGCCTGCTGAGGAGAGGCCGCATGTCCCAGCCCTCGCCGCTGAGATCAAGAATGCCAAAGCCTGGCTGCCAATAGGAGATCAGCACACGCACAGACACCGCGATGCACAGGTGCACTAAGGCTGCGCACAGCCTCACGGAATGAGGAGGCAGTGCGTCTTGGAAGCTGCCCCCACCTTGCCCTGTTGTGTGCATGTCCTTAGGCCCTGCTGAGACAGGGGGTTGAGGCAGGCCCCACACACCCAGCTGCGTCCTCCCTGACACACTGCTGCTGCCACTGCCATCTGCTTCATATCGCCGGCCCTTGGGCCTGTAGCGCCCATGGCCGCATAGCCATGCCTCCACAACCCCAGGTAACAGGAAGGAGGGAGACGTGAGAAAGAGGGAGGAGTATGCCCCCACCTGCATGCCCACCGTCAGAGCACGTGCCCAGCCGCGCAGCTCATCCTCTTCAGGGCCTGCTGCAGCTGCTGCAGCACTTGCTGCCTTTGGGCCCTGACCAGCTGGCTGTATCTGAGGTTGGTATCCAGGGGCCCCATGTGCTGGCCTGCTGCACTGCTGGTCGGCTGCAGAGCTCCGTTTTCGCGGCCACCAGGCTGAAAAGGCAAGCAGCCGCAGCGTCAGCAGCATGTCAATGCTGGCGCCTGCACGCACCAGGACAACGATGTGCCGCCGACCGTGAGCTGCCGCCATGCCAGTGGACTGCACTGCACTGTGTGTGTACTGTATGCTTGCGCTGTATGTGTGTACTGTGTGCAAGACTGTGTTGCATGATGGTGCTCACATGACACAGCAAAAGGGCTGCTCCCGCAAGTCATATTTTCGCAGTAAGGGTCGCGCAGCATGCAGCCACCCATGCGCACCATGGCTTGCCCACTGCACCTCAGTCAGCAGGCAGCGGGGCCCGCACAGCCGCAGCACCATCCATATGTAACGAGGCCCAAGCGCATGGCGTAAATGCCTGCGAGCCGCGCGCATTGTGTCAAGCTCAATCAGACTCAAAGGGTAACTATGTAGCCACTGTAGGTGAATATTGTTCAGCACACGTGCAAAGACTGTGCACGTGTATACACAGGAGATGCAGCTTGGCTCGTCTGTGAGCAGGCCGCACCTCAGTAGGGCCCAGCTGATGACTCCGATCCATGCAAGCCACTGCGCGCGCACAGGGGAGCGCACAACGCACAGCACAGCCCATACAAACAGCACGGGTGGCAGCACAGCCCGCCTGCATGCAGGAGTGCATAAAGCACAGGCTCTAAGACTCGTGCAGCCATGATCAGAAGCCTTCACGTTGTGGGCTGTCGGCATCTGTTGGAGCGCAAGGGTTGCCAGCATGCAACATACAACGTTGCGCTTACCACACACTGCTGCCCATCCGCAGCCACAAGAGACACCATGACAGCAGCAGGGATACCAACGTGCGAACTGCAGTGCGGAGCATGAGCACACGGTGCATGGGTTGGTTGCATGCAAGCCTGCATGAGCGGTCAACATTGGATTCAAGGCGCACCTCCGCCACCAGTGTTGCATGCCGCCACCTAGTACCGTGCAGGCATCATGTGCATCCACCTGCGCTGCCTTGGCCCATTTCATCAAGAGGACGCAGACACACAGTGCTCTGGTCCACCTGTGTGCACATGGACGTTGATGGCACATGCACCAGCTGCTTCAGCCAGCTGCATGGATGCATGCGGGCTCCCAAGGCCTGCTGGATTCGATCATGTTCCGGCATGACTGGCATGACTACAGCACACAGCAGCACTCTTTGCGGCCTGGGCATGCAGACTATGGCCATGGACTGCAGCAAGCACACATAGGTCAGCCAGGATCCACTTGTCCCTCAACACATCATCAGATCAACAAATCATCAAGCTGAAGATCATGTCATCTGGCCTGTGTTATGTGACCTGCCCGCACTCAATCAGCTCCTGCGACCTGCTGTTGTGCCATACCCACACTGACGCATCAGCCGCATGGGTGCAAGTACATGCATGACATGCCTCACACTGGCCCTGTAGCCAAGGCTTGCCAGAAGCAGACATGAGATGTCCCAGATGACTGCAGCAGGCGGTTCTGCGGCTCCTCAGCTTCCCCTTGCCCATTGGCAGCTGTGCGCAAAGTTGTATTGGTCATGGGCATTAGTCATGGGCATTTGACCACGGGTGGTGTGTCGGCCAGCTTTGCGGTGCTCGCTTCCAACAGGGTGCTAGGTGCTATAGTGGGGCGGCTCCCGGTATTTCAGGCTGGCTT
This sequence comes from Chlamydomonas applanata, assembly GCA_001662365.1. NCBI lineage: Eukaryota > Viridiplantae > Chlorophyta > Chlorophyceae > Chlamydomonadales > Chlamydomonadaceae > Chlamydomonas > Chlamydomonas applanata. The sequence goes on along the minus strand of BDCZ01000011.1, from coordinate 101,587 downwards.
GGTCCTCTAGTGATGGTGTTTAGATAACGAATGTCAGGCTCCGGCATGCAGACACATCTGTGACACGCCGTGTTATTATGGGCATGCTACCACGGACGCTGTGTTGTGTAGTTCTACTACGCGGCTCTACAGCAAAGTGATCTCCACCTGCCCAACCACCTCCAGGTGGCAACCGACTGCTGACACCCATGATCACAGGGGCACACAGCACAATCAGGCTTAGCTGCCATGTATGGCAGCAGCTTGGAAGTCATGAAATCCACTAGGGAGGAGCCCACAAACAACAACAGAGCAACAGAGTGCAGCACCAGCGGAGCCCCTGAGTTACAGCAGGCTGGACATTTCATGCCAGCACCTTATTCAGATCCTGCTGCTGTGCAGACAGCTGCCAAGGCAACTGCCCCTGAGCATGTGTCCACAGCTGCAGCTGCGTGTGGGGGCCCCACTGCTACAGATAACTCTGCCGTGACTGGCACGTGCCAGCGCATGAGAAGTTCTTGCTAACTGCATTTTGCCATGGAGAACGAAGATGAGGATCATGTGGTGTACTTGATGGCCCAGTACAGGTACATGGCTGGAACCATCAGCATGCATTAGATGCTGCTGCAGCTGGCTGGAACCATCAGCATGCATTAGACGCTGCTGCAGCTGGCTGATGGAGAGGAGTCATGCACGTGGCTACATCAGGGAACAACACTCATTATAACATGTTCAATGCATTCGATTTTAGTAGCAAGGAGGCCCCTCCTCGTGTGCGTTTCACACATGTGTACACTGCCACACGCGTGTGTAAGACTTCAACAACTTCATCATCAGTTGATCTCCCATGATATGGCACTGTGCTTCTATCTCAAAGTCCTCGCGCCACTTTGAGGACATTCTGCCCTTGCAGCCTCAGGTGCGCAGCTTCACAGCAGGCCTTCACTGGTGTGCAAACATACTTCTATGAATCACTCCATGATGGCATCGATGGCTTCCACCGGTATGAAGTCAGGCAAACTCTATGGATCACTCCTGGGATCAATCCATGATGGCACAACACATCTCCACAGGCAACCTTGAATAAGCACTGGATCGCTCTAACAGTTCATGAGGGCTGAAGAAACGATGATGCAGCTCACGGCATGCCACCGTCGTGCATATCAAAACTGAAGCAGACTTGAGCCAAGTAATGCTAAGCAAGGTGGAGCCAAGTAGTGCTAACACTGCTAAGCAAGGTGGAGCCAGGTAATGCTAAGCAATGTGGAACCACAAGCCAGGCTCTCACCACCAGTAAGTATGCCAATGACAAACGACAGAAACAGAACATGTGCAGGCATCACCTACCGCAACTGTGAGTGACGTGCCAATCCATCCATGAGCACCCCCATCCATAACTCCACCTTCATCCTTCATCAACGCAACCTTCATCCAATCAAATCCTCATCCAACACAGAGCAAACAGTTGGAACGGGGCATGCGCTCATGTGCGCGCCTGCTTGCCCCAGAAGCACCTGTTCTCCACTTCTTGTTCATGGGTAATTGGACTAGGCATCCAAGGCAAGGCTGCCAGACTTCTGCAGACCAGGATTGAATGAGCCAGCACCTGCATAGCGCATGTACATTTTGTCATGAAAGTCAAACCTCAAGCTGTACACACACGCACTTTGGAATCAGAGCATGGATGTGGGGAAGTCCCAGCCGAATCAGATCACAGATTGGGCGTCACGTCGGCAGATCGCATACACGCCTACCATGTACTGAAAAAGGAGCAAGCTGCCAGTCAAGCATCACTATTACATAGTTTACTATTATATTGCCAGTCAAGCATCAGGTTGCAGGGCCTCACCCTTGCGTTGCTTGTTGCCAGACCCTCCACCAGCCGGCCGGCTGCTGCCTCCACCTGCCTGGCCCTGCTGTGCCTCTGCTCCCTGCTGCGCACCACCATTACCTCCCAGGCCCATGTCCGCAAGGAGTGTCTTGGACAGGAGCCCGTCCTGTCACGACCAGCAGCACAGCGGCATCAGTGAGCTTGCCACTTCACACACCCTCTCATACCTCAGCTTGAAACACTCAGGTCAGTACATGTGCGTACACCCGTACGCTTCCCATCTATGAACCCGCCACGGGCCACTTTATCATATGACTGCGTGCATGAGCGTGCGTGATCCATATGTGCTCCCCACTTCCTTCAGCACATATGGGTTGTATTTATGATGAATTACGTGATATCTACGTACATATTTTACATGTACGTGTTTACATATCTCCACCCACCAAGTCCATCTCGGTCGGCAGGTGCGACAGAAGCTCCGCGATGCGGCGCGTCTCGTTCGCGGTGTCCCGCATGAACGGGAACAGTATGAACACCAGGTAACCGATGCACAGCACCAAGATGAGCACCAGCATCACGATGTGCAGCGTCAGCACGCTGTTGAGGTTCTGGTTCACGAAGTCGTGGTACTGCATGCTGAGGCGTGTGAACCCAGAAAACATGTCGATGCGTGTGTTCCACAAGTAGTTGTACTCCGGGCCGTTCAGGTACGGGTCCTGCGCGAATGTTGAGTAGTGCACGTTTTTGCACGAGGACATCAATGACGCCGGACCAAGCAAGCGCAAGTGAGTACACATCTGGTGACAGCTGTCAGGGAGCATTGGCATCCGAAACACAAACAAGAAACGGGCAAGCAGCAGGCAACAAACATACCAGGTGGTTATATTGAGGGATTGCGCCACCTGCAGTGCACGATCGCAGCGCAAGAAAGTAGGTGCATGGGTACAGTTGTTATCACATAACAATATTACCGTATCATAGCACGGCAGGTCACAGATTCATCTGCGTGCATGGGTAACGTTGGTCTCAAAAATGCTTACGTTATCAGCTGACAGCATCTGGTAGCAAACATGGCCTCCTCCTGCTTACCAAGTGGTGGGTGCACTCACCAATCTCAAAGTACTTTTGCACCATCCGATCAAGGCCGTGAGATGTGTAGGGGTACAGAGGGGAAGTCACAGGCTGGCACTCCGTGACGTTCAGGCACAGGCAGTCAGTTGTTGCGTACAACAGCTTGTATCCTTCGCCTGAGTAAGCCACGCCCTCAGTGACCAGCGTGTAGTGGGGCGAGGTCTCGTGGGGCACTTTCTGGCCGCCATACAACATCACCTTGTACTCCTTTTTGATCTCATCCACCACTTGCGCTGCATTCGAACTGCAAAGAAAAGGACACATACCGACATACGTTGTGATGAGGAGATGGATGCCAGCTGTGCAAGGGCCATGACCCATGGACGAGTCGCGCATCCTTAAGTCACGTGCACAATCAGCATGATCGCACGCGCCAAGACGTGGGCTGATCAGCTGACGAGATAAGTATGATGCGCAGGCAGTGCAGACATACAGTTCATACCAGTCCAGCCACATCATCAGCACGCACCGCTGAGCGTCCTTTCTGGAAGGATCCGACTCCAAGCCCAGCTCTTGGAGGTCATAGATGTTACGCTTGAACATGACCTGTGGCCAAACAAGGGCATGGCAACATAATGGGACTACGTAATGATGCCTGCACCTTCCAGAGGCCATGGACACACGCGCACGTGTGCATACAAAAGCCATCACCAGGAGCGTGACTCAGATCGTCAAAGTGCGCATTCAAAACGAAGCTCCTGGCTCTCAGCTCATCACCCCTGAGGCACTCGGTGGCTGGTCTCGTGTAACGCTTGGTGCTCAGTCTGCTCACCATGACATAGGTGACGATGTTGAAGAGTGCGATGGGGCCAGTGACTGACCCCAAGAGCTTGTAGCCGATGCCATCCACAATGACTACCAGGGCACCCCACACCACAAATGGCCACACCAGCCACAACTGCAGTCAAGAGGAACAGGCAAGCACGACAGGCTTGTTATTGCTGTATGTTATATTAATGACTGCCTCAGACCTGGTCCAATGCCCAGTGCAGGCCCGGGCAGGTTCGCATGGTGCATGTATGCTGGCAGCAGCCGACTTTCTCACATTTACTGGCAGCAGCGTGAGGCTTGCATAGCAACATGCGTCTGACATAGATGCGCTCGTTTGCCAGCGCAATCAGCTAGTCTTACCGATGCATGCAGGGAAGGCTCCAGCTGGCGCCTGTCCTTCCTTCCCTCAGCACCCACACGCCTGTTCTGACGCCGGCCAAAGCAGCACAACAGCGCCGACAGCCAGCCAGCGCCCTGCTTGCCCGCAGCCTCATTCTGTCCAGCCTCCACGTCAGCGTTGCTCTTGACACTGATCTTAATGCTCTGGACAGCAGTATACTGGGGCTTGCCGCTGCCCGCAGCAGCCTTTCCAGGCGCTGTGCCACCTGCCTTGCTGCTCGTTTCAGGCGGCTTGGTGCCAGCAGCGCCAGCAGCTGCAGTGCCGCCAGCTGTAGTCAGTGCACCGGGGGCTTTGAAGTCATCGTCATCATCGTCGTCACGCTCGTCATCTGTCAGACGGTGGCGCTGCGTTGCGAGCCGGCGCACCAGGCCGCTTGGCACGGCCATGAACACAGCATACATGGAGTAGCGTAGCGCTGCCACGTCCCGCAGAAGGTGCCACATCCATGCTGTCAGCACACCACACAGCACGCAGCCCTCCAGGGCCAGCAGGACGAGCTGCACGTTGTCCATCTCCTTCGCGGATGCGACGACGATCTGCACGTAGGCGTCCTGTGTGTCCAGATACGCCTGCAGGCAAAAAGAACATGCGGGTGAAAGGTCAGGGCAGGCGCAGTGCCGAGCGTGAAGTGGCTGTTTGAAGGGTGCGCCGGCTTCACGACCAAGTCATGCACCAACAAGCAACCACAGGTCACTGGCCACATGAGTTGCCAATGTGCGTGGTGATGAAGAAAGTGCCTGTGTGGTGCGCTAGTTTAGCCCCGTTTGGTAGGTTCAAATCATGCAGTCATCGCTGAACACCGGCCGCAAGTCTCACCTTCATGAGACTGTGGGCGTTTGAAACGATCCACGCAACGTCCGGGTGGTACAGGCGGAAGTCCTTGCCGAACAGGGAGCCATTGATGTTGTGGGTCTGTGGCATAAGCAGCAGGCGCACCACTTTGAGCTGAGCAGGGCCGTGAGGTGTAAGTCCTCAATGATGAGCTGTTTGATGGATGAGTCATGTGCACTGCTGTGCTGCTCCTGTCAAATGCAGGTTCTAACAATCAATCGCTACATCCCGAGTAAACAGCCACTACCCCCTCCAAACCAATGCCCTGGCAACCGAATCCAGAGCCTGGACGCTAAACACTTTATACGCAGAAGAGGCTTTGACTTACTTTGTTCCATGCGTCCAGGTTTTGGTGGAGTGCCTTGCCATGTGATACGAGGCTGTTTCCAAGGACCCACAGGCTGCTGTTGACTTTCTGCGCATGTGCATAAATACGTACAGGTGCAGTTGCATGACTATTATATTGATTTTTTGTTATTGTATGCAGTTGCATTGACCAATCAGGGTTTGTGGGTGAGGGTTGGAGGGGTTGGCAGCTTCCCGCAGCTTCTCTTGCATTCAAGCACAGTATAATTGCATGAACACTGAACGCCTTACCTTTTCATAGAGTTGGAACGTTGTGAAGTTGTTGAGAGACTCGTTGACTGCAGCAGGCACACACAACCAGCCGCATACATGATGGCACACGGTTGCAGCTACAGCACAAGATCTTGGAAACTAAGCAGCCAGTGCGTGGTAGCTACACGAGCCACACATCATGCCGTTCAGGCAGGCTGCTGGGCGTGCCGTGACGCCAGGTTGCAGTATTGACTCACAAGGGATGTCGGTATACTCAAATGCAGGGATGGTATCGTCCTCCCACAGAGCTCGCAGCCCATACTTGTCCGGCAGCTTGTTGCCCCCGCCCCCCAGGTACACTTGCAGGTGCAGTGGCGCGAAGTCGTTGATGGCTGACGCAAGCATCTGCCGCACGATTGGATGCGTACAAAGGGCAGAGCGAAAGTCAGTCCTGCACATGCCAGTGCCGGCAGCATGAGCGGCACGGTCCTGGGTGGGTGGGTCAAAAACACATTCACAAAGCATCACATGCAGAAGGGAGTGTTTGTTGAGCCAGTGTGGTTGGCTGCGTCCAACGGTCCAACCTACCCCTCTCCACTGAGGTAGGTCTGCCAGGCTGGACATCACACGGAGCCCTGGCGTAGTCAGGTTGGCATAGAAAACGTTTAGCGCCCGCGCTCGAATCGCTACCTCAATAGCCCTCACACCAGCCCAGCCCATGTTGTCCAGGTTTGCCACCTGTGCAGCAACCAACAGCCAGAAATTGTTAGCAAGTAGAATGTGTTGCAGCAGTGATGCAAGTAAGGGAGCTCTGTAAGGGCCAGGGTGAGCAGAGAACAACACCAGGCTGGATTGTTCAATGCTCATCACAACCCAGCCACTCACCTCAACTGTCAGGCGCTGCATCAAGACATATATGAGCACAAACATGCCCAAATGGACAGTAGCCATGGACAGGATCACTGCAGTCGCATGCTTGCGGAACCGTTGTAGCGGGCGCTGGATCTGCACACACAAGAGCAGTGCGGATGCAGAGCCATCAAGTGCGGTGGCGTAGCGGGTGGGCATGAACAAGCTCAGGCAGTCAGGCCAGGAGAGAGGAGGGCAAGAGGAGATAGAACGCTGCAAGGAGAGCAGAAGGACGGGGATGAAATGTACACATGCCATCATAAAGTCAAATGTGCACAGACTGCACACACCGTGCTGCTGGCCAGCAGGCGGTACAAGCGCTTGAAGCGCTGCGCGCGGTTGAAGTCACTGTCAGTCACGCCGCTCTCGTCTAAGTTTCCTGCATCAGACTCTGTCCCGTCAGCGCCTGCTGCCTGGCCATCCTGCTCGCCCTCACCGGGTGCCGAGCTGTCATCCTGCGTGCATGTTGACACAGCATGTGGACACATGCTTTAAGCAATGCCATGTTATGCAACGGGCATCTGACGGGCACCAGTAAGGGCTGACTGTACTGCAGAGCGCCCAACCGAATGCTCCAGTGGCCAAGGTGTATGCCTCCAGCCAAACGGCAGTTTCTAATTGATGTATAATCTTGAGCCCCACCCATCCATACACATGGGAAAGGCAAGGCAAATATGATAACATCCCCTCCCCCTCAAAAAAACAGAAAAAACCTGCCTCCTGGTTCTCTTCGTTGCCGGCATCCACATCGCCATCGTCCTGGTACTGCTGTACTGCCATGTGCTCATCAGTCAGTGGCTTGTGTGAGGCTGGGGCGACTTGGGGGTCCATCACCCATGCCGCAATGCCCTCCTGCAGGTACAGATGCAACACCACCGGCCACATGACATCCTGTCAGCAGGGAAGAATACATAAACAAGGTGGCGCTCATCCATGTACTGCATGTGGGTACAGCTGTACACCACATGTGTCCCAAACCCCCCTTAATCCGTGACTGCATTCAGAGAAGTACAGCACCAATCGCCCGCATGTCTTTCCACTCACATTCTTGCGCGTTTTCTTGGGTCCCGGCACGCCAGTGTTGCCTGCTGCCAAGCTGTTACTGCCCAAGCTGGAAGCGCCCTCTCCGCCCTCCTCATCACCAGCATGCCGCCCGTCCATGCTTTCAGCAGTCACCCCATGGAACTGCACCCCGGCCCTACGGAGGGCCCCTGTGCCCGTGACAGCCGGGGAGGGCAATGCCAGCGCATCCAGCGCGTGTGGCATGGGTGCCTGGATGGTGGACCCACGCCGCGCTTTTGTGATGCTGACGACGAGGGCAGGCTCCTGTGATGCAGACTCACTCGTGGAGCCCCTGCCGCCGCCATTGAGATGCGCCCTGCGCCATCACAGCAGGATTGCATGCCACAGCTCAAGCACCCTTGGTAGGCTGTGCAAAGTTGAGGCCATGACGAGAGCTAGGCAACTCAAAGTATGCGGGCTAGGCAGGTAGGCAGCCAGGCTGTAAATTCAGCAGCGGCAGCGGCGGCGGTTCCTGCTCCTGCTGCTCCCCGTGCTCCTCCTCCCCCTGCTCCTCCTTATCCTCCCTCTGCTTCCTTTTGCTCCTCTGACTCATTTTAACGTGGTGGTGTCCTGGATTCATTGTAGTTACCTGACCCAGGACAATGTCCCGGGTAGGTATTCGGCTGGCGGAAAAGGGATGTGTATTTTCAGCCAAACCACGCCACTATATACACATATATACGACGCACCAGAAGCCAGATGGTGCAGCACGGGGGGCCACGGGGTGAAGAATGATGTACATGCCATTGGTGTTGGTCTTTTGCACGGCCTGTATGCTGATCTCTAGGTCACAGTTATCACCCAGATGACTCAGGCGAAGTGTCTGAAGGGGCCCTGCCCGCACCCGGGGGCCGTCTGCAAAGCAGAGGAGGGAGCAAGAGTGTATTCAGACTGTTGACATCACTGTGCAGCATGCATCGTCCAACAGGGTGCCGGTTGGTGGGCCGGTGGGGCCCCTGTGCTGCCTCCTAGTGTGTCTCGGTGGCACTGCTTCAGCCCCTCCCTTGACGCACGCCGCGACCGCATGGTCGTGCGCGTAGTCTATCTATCTATCCTGTTGGTGGGCATAGATCAGCTGTTACATACCTGCTCCCTGCTTCTTCAGCAGACTGCGGCGCTGTGGTGCAGCATCAGGGCGCCTCGTGCCTGGCAGGCTTGGAGGTGGCCCGAATGCACCAGGGATGAACAAGTCGGTCAGCGGGCGCTGGGCAAGGGGGGCCAGGTACGCACTGATGTGGTGGTCCAGCATCTCCTCCTGAGACGTGCCCAGCACAAGGCCTGGCAACACAACCATGCAACAAACAGGAAAGGGGGCGTCGGTGCTACGTGTGCAGGCGTGCAACATGCATCAGAACGAAAGGTAGAGGAGGCTTACTGGGGTCCATTCCCGGGTATTTAGTGGATCATTACCAGCACGGTATTACTGGTGGTATGGTTTGGGAATGCGGTAGGAACACCATACTGCTGGTGGCTGTGCCGGCAGTGCAAGGTCACGGAGTTTGGGGCAGTGGTACTCAGCTAGCTGCAGCAGGCAGGGCAGGGGCAGCGCACCAGGCGGGTACATCTCAGACACATGGGGGTCTTCGCAGGCCAGGATATTGCCAGCACTGTCCACCTCCACCACGCTGGTGGCCAGGTCAGCACGCCACAGCTCGATCTGCCAAGTTTAGCCGATCGTACAGCAGTCAGAGCAGTTTTCAAAGCAGATTTACAAGCAGTAGTCGAAGCACAAATGAAGGCGAGCGCATCCAACCACCGCCATGCACAACGTGTTCCAGTGCAGAGCGCGACCACGGCACAGGTGGTGGCCCATGAACGGGGCACTTATCACGCTTGGCTGGTGCCTACGTACCTCCAGTGTTGAGGCACTCGGCATGCCGTTGTCGAGTGGATTTTGAGCCAAGCGCACCAGCATCACCTGCAGGCCCCAGTTGCACGCAACGCAGCCACATCAAGGTCGGATATGCGCACAGCTGTGCAGAACACGCAGCAAATGCAACCCAGCAGAAGCTCGTCACACGCACCGCGGGCACGGTCTGCTTGCCAATGAGCATGCGCGCAGCAGCAGGCCCAAGAGAAAAGGCGTCCATCTCGTCCACTGGCGCATTGACGCCCACACGCCAAGACAAGCCAGGCCACTCCACAGCGGCTGCTGCCAGGCGGCGCAGGTTGTCAGACACGGCCTCATCACCCAGCATTAGGCCACTTGCGGCAGCAACTGGGACCGCAAGCGAAGGCACGCCACTGGGCATGCGTGGCAGAGATGGAGGGGAGGGCCGCATAGCCGGCACCACCAGCTCTGGCTCTTCAGCGAGCACCAGCCGCTCATCCTCAGACCCCTGCTGCTCATCATCATCTGAGCCCTCCTCAACGCCTTCAGCAATGGGGCCTGGCCTCCTGCCGCTGCCAGACTGCGTGATGGGCGGCAGCATTGCTGCTCCAGGGGCAGGGCGGCCTGGGGCAGGAGCTGGGGTGCTGGCCTCGGAGCCTCGCATGATGTCCAGGATGGTGGCGACTGAATGGCCCAGCAGGCCCTTGGGCTCAAACCCAAAGAGGGCAGCAGGGCTGGCGCTGACCTTGAGCACCGTGCCAGTGCTGACATCCACCTCCAGGGCAAGGCGCCGCTCAGCCATGGCCATGTCCATCGTGGCCTGCTGCATGCACACGACGTGATGAGCCTCCTCGTTAGCTTGCTGCTTCTTGACCTGCAGCCGGAAGGGCAGCGACTGGCGGCGGCTCTGCAGGCCCACGCCTTGCATCAGCACGCAGACACCGGCACGGCAGCCGTACGGTGGCGGCACTGGCAGAGTGGCGCTGGCCAGCTGCGTGCGGTGTACAGCTGCAAAGGGCTCTGCAATGAGCAGCTCCAGGGCATTGGGGCTGCCATTGGCCATGATCTGCTGCACGCTGCGGCCCAGGCGCTCTGCCAGCTTCGCTGTCATGTGGAGGATGCGGCCTTGGGAATCTGTGACCAGCATCAGGTGCTGAGTGGGCGGCCACGTGTTGGGAATCGGGCTGCGGCCATCCAGCCACGTGTCTGTCAACGCTGAACTGCGCCTCTGCTTGCGCACGCGGGCGCTCAGCTGTGCAGCCCCCTGTGGCTTTGAGCCGTGGGGTGCATCATCGGGCGCACGAGGCGCCTGGCGGCACTGCCGCATGGTTAGCACATGGAAGCTGGAGGAGCCTGCACCAGCATTGGTGACCACCACGTCCACCTGGCAAGGGTTTGCATACTTGTGCCCAAGCAGGATGCCCTCTGCGCTCCACTCCTTGGCACGATCAGCCAGCTTCAGCATCTGTGCTTCTGCCAGGCTGGGGTTTGACAGCAGGCTGTCCAGGAACTGTGGGCATATGCAAGTGCAAGCACCAGCAGTCAGCTCCTCAGCGCAGTCAGAGGCTGTATTGACAAGGCAGTCAGCAGACCGCAGTTGGTGCATCATCCCACATACATAGGGCCATCCAACAAGCTTCAAGGGGGAGATGAACAGATGATATGTGCTACTAGACGGGGGTAGTTGACATGCAGTAATGTCTCCATGCTCACGCACACCTTCTCAGCATCGGCATCCACAGCTTTGCCACATTTGGACTGCCTGTTTGACTGCCTGGTGGCAAACCTTGTGCTGGGGCTGAGTGGCGCGTTGGCACCCTCCAGTGCAAGCGTGGCTTGAGACGCAGACCGGGTCATCTGCTCATGCTGCTGCTCCTTCTGAGTCAGAACCAGAGACGCGCGCGCACGCTTCAAGGCGCTGCGTCACAAGTGAACGGTAGTCACACAAACATGTCATCACCTTGGGCACGCTGTAGTCACACCACTGATGATGAGGCAGATCTGGTGTGTTTATCAGCACGACACAACTGCTATCAGCAACAGAAGGCCCCCTACACGGTACAATGGCAGCTCCAGCATCAAACACGGCCATTCTCACCTGTTGAGCTTGTCTTGTGAGCCAAGGACCAGTCCAGATAAGGTGGCACCTGACAGGTCTTGGGGCGTGTAGGCGAACCAGTCATTGAACGCTGAATCTGCTGACAGCACCTGCCCGTCCAGCCCCACCCAGACGGTGCACGTGTCAGGTGCTGGCTGCACAAGTTCCATCACACCCATCAGCATCATGTCCTCTCCGATGCCACTCAACCGGGTCACTGCACAGCAGAGGGATGGAGTGAGGATGGGCAGGCAGACAGAACAGACACCAACCCTGTCACCATGCCTGCTTTGTTGCAAAGGAACACAACCGGCGGCTGATTGCACCACTAAATCATGATGCATGACCCCCACCTGTGAGCTTGATCGAAATCATCCGGCGATCCTTGTGCATTGCAATCTGCTGTGTGGTCGTGTTCATGACATTCTCTCGACCGGTCAGCACGTAGTTGCGTACTGCGCACAATGAACAAAGTACGACGAAGTACTGTACCTGCCAAACTGTTGAAGACCAATGCATGCGAAAGGAGGCTGGCAGTACAGGTACGCAGTGCAGCAGGATCCCACGAAGACACCGTGATGCCTTGCGAGCAAACTTGTGGCAAGGGCAACCGTAAAACACCTGCTTACCGTAGCTCGTGTGCGAAGCCGCAATGTGGGGTGGCATGAGGATTGACACATTCTTGCCGCGCAGCTCAGTCTTGCTGTAGCCAAACATATCCAGCACCACTTGGTTGGTCATGTGGACGGCACCCTGAGCATCAATGATGACCACCGCACGGCCGTCGTTCATGCCTGGAACGGAGGGGCCTGCAGGCGGACAGGAAGCACAGTTGTGCCCGCAGCGTTCTGCAGCACCCGCTTGTTCAGCAGCCTTTCAAGCATGCCAGCCATCACCATAGTCTTCGTCAGTTTCCAGGCAACAAATGCCCGCCTTGTTTCCACCTACAGGTTCCCAGTTTCTGTTGGCAAACACACCTGCCATCAGAATGGCACGCAGTTCTGGGCCGACCATGTCAAAGCCGTTGATTGTGTCATGGTTCTTGTTCTCCTCCTCTGCAGCCTCCAGCTTATCAGCTTCCCTGCACATCATGGAAAGCATCAATGTTCAGAAAGCGCAGATTGTGCAGCCAGCTTGGTAACGGTCACCGTCACCAAGTTCAAGCTTGCCAGTACAACGGCAGTACAACTGGCAGGCGCTCGGCTGGGTGGGCAAGCGGGCAGGCAGGCGGGCAGGCTCATGCGCCACGCAGGCAGGCAGGGCACACAGGGAGGTGCCAGCTCAGCACTCACGCAAACCAGTGTGACGCGTTCCAAGGGTCATGCTTTACGTGCTCCAGGAACTTGGCGTACAGGCGCACCATCTTGACATGACCCGAGTGGCGCTGCAGCACTTGCCTGCATGCGGGGGCCCATGATCAGTGCACAGAAATCAACCACAGAGATCCGTGTACAGATCCACTTGTGCACAAATCAGTTATGTGGGGTTCTGGTGTGGCTGCACACATATGCGTGATGTGCCTGGTGCGTGATGCGTGATGCCTGGTGTGTGACATGTGCATATGCAACCCAGGAGTAAGGCAATGGTCAGAGTCAACCACCAACCCACTTGTACACGCGCTCTGCCTGGCGGATCGCCGTATCCATGTTGCGCGTCGCGTCAGAAAGGGTCTTGAACTTCACGGTACGGTGCATAAGGCACTCCCAGAAAATCCTCATCGTCGTGAGCGCATCACGATGCACCTTGATGGCCAGGGTGTAGTTGCGCTGGAACTCCACGTAGCTCACCAGATCACTGCCCTGGTTGCTGCCACCAGACGCACTCTTCTGCGTGTGCTGCTGCTCACGGCTGAAGATGGCAAAGCGCATGAGGAAGGAGGGGTCGCCCTTCTTGGCGGCCTGCAGCTGCGTGTAGCCACTCTGGTAGCTGGACTGCACATCGATCAGGAAGGAGCTGTACAGGATGATCATGAAGGGGTCGTTTGGCAGCTGCGCCAGACCAGCCTGCAGGATCAATGACAACACACAAACACACGGGGCACGATTTCTGAAATGATTCCGGTGGCATGTCAGTAAAGTCACAGAACCAAAGCAAGCATGAGACAGGTGCATGTCCGTGTCGATAGACCACCTGTGTCTTCTCAAACACGCACCCGTAGCACTGCCTCAGCCAGCTTGACACCTTCGGGCTCCAATGTCTCACTGCTGAGCCAGTGCCTGCAGCATCGCACCAGCACCTCCACCTGCCTGCTGTCTGTCACCTTGTACAGCTCATGTGGTGGGGTGGTGGGCGTGGCAGACCTGCAGGCAGCGCAACACACCAGATCGATATGTCCAGGCACGATCCCCATGGTGCTGCAAGGTGTCATTGACATGCGTGCTCGGCAATAAACCAGGCCATGCTTCCTGCTGCACGAATCACACGACGCGCACGCACTTGAAGCGGTTGAGCACCGTCTCAAGGAAGTAGTTGAGGCGGAACCAGGAGACGGCCGCGCCCAGCATGCCAGCAGGCACAAAGGAGACCCACATGACTAGGGTCAGGGTGTCTGCCTGGTCTTGCACCGCCTGGTCATCTGCCATGTCAACACCTGTGTGTGCGCACAAAGTTCTTGATGCTGAGAATGCATGCGGACAACAGCAGGAGGTTGTACCATGATCACATGGGGCTGCTCGCCGTGTCACTACAGTTCAGCAGATGTGGAAAGCAGATGTGAAAAACGCACAGCCTGGACCCCTGGCACTTACCCAGACTGAAGGCGCGTACAACGAACAGCACACAGCACCACGCCACAGACGTGTACATGCCGGTGCGCACATGGTTGACCCAGCCAACCACCTGGGGCTGCCAGTACCAAATGATGGCTGTCAGCCGCCAGGCGAGCACGAGCTGTGCAACCGACTGCCACTTGAGGGACACCACGAAAACAGATACAAAAGTCATGAGCACCCTCAGGATGAACGATTCCAGCTCAACCCTGCGTGAGGCGAGTGAGCGTGGGGTATGGACGGCAGCAGAGCAGGCTCAATCAAGCAAGCCGACCAAGCAACAACTCCGGCATCACACAGTGGTTGTGCAGCTGACGGCTATCGATCAAGCAGTTGCTGGAGGCACAGGCAAGTAAGTGTGCGGGTGGAATGTGAGAATATGAATGGTTCAGCCACCAGAACTCTTTAACATGGCGCAGCGCACCCGGTATGCATGATGGCCAGCGGGTTCTGTGTGGTATAGTTGAGCTCCATCTCCCCAACGCTGAATGCTCCAGCCAGGATGATGAAGGCGATGAGGGCCCCGACAGCCACGGCCGCATGGATGAGGTGGGGCATGGACCAACAGAACACGTCTGGGAACTCCTGGTTGTACCCAATGACGTTGTCGGGGCGGCTGAAGTATGCGCAGTCCAGGGCCATCAAGAACAGGCTCATGGACATGATGTCCAGCACCTGGTAGAAGATCTTGGCAAACCAGCGCAGGAACACGATGGGCCAGACGTGGTCAAAGCGGTTGTTGTGGAAGGACCAGCCCACCCAGATGGAGATGGCCACAGACACAATGAGGCCGATGACGAGGCTGTAGAAGCAGGCTAGGTAGAAGGTGTAGCCGCGTGCAGACATGAACTGGTTGAGCTGGATGAAGTTGACGATGCGCCACCACAGCTTCTTGTCGTCGATGTTGTACCATGCCGAGTTGACCACCAGCAACCACAGTTGCAGCCAGTCCATAAGCAGGCGGAAGGCGATGAACAACCAGCCATAGGTGGCTTTCTCCTTGCACACCGTGTACATCACACCCATGATGCCCACTGACATGGTGCGATCGTCCATGAGGTCATCTGCGCGTGCATTCCGCAGGGGGCACGTGAGTGCACTTCTGTGAAGGTTATCAGCTGTGAGGAGCAGGGTGGTGTTTATTGCAGTGGTGCTTGATTGGGTGGGACTTCATATATGTTTACTGAACACATTCATCACAAGCTGGCCCCAGCTCGCACCTTCATGCCCCGGGCGCAGCAAAGCAAGTTTACTGCAAGAATGGAAGCACAGCAGAACAGCAAACGGACGGGCGGGGTTGTGAGCAACATGTTCATTAACACCACATCACAATCAGATGGAATTTGACGACATCATTGCTCCGCTGAGCAACAGGTCATCAAACACACAGCCTGTTCAGGGGCAGGGGCTCGCCACCCAGCAGCAGGCGGTATGAAGGCAGTACGCACCTGTTCCCAGAGCCCTCACTGGCCAGCGAGGAGATCTGGCTGCCTGCAATGGAACCAGGCATTCTTCTTGCTGCTTTGATGTCGTGCTTGTGTGCGTTGCTGGATGATGCACGCTTCTGCAAAAGATGTTGAACCACGTGCAAGCATGAAGGTTGAGAAGGCTTCCAGGTATAGGAGCGTGTAGTGTGCGGATGGTGGGTGCTGCCTGGTGCAAAACCAGGCAGGGAACTGCTGACCATGTTCAAACAGACTTTGCATGCTGGCTGGTGCGGGTTGGGAGTTGGGAATTCGCAGTACAGCCGAAATGCACGAACGTCCAGCATCGCAAGCCACGAGTTCATCTATGCGCCCCAACGCCGCCATGTTACGCAATTGCTCTGTTACGCATTTGCTGAAAAGCACGAACTTCCCAGGAACCCCGGCCCAAACGGGCCCACGTGTCAGCATGGGGGGCCCATGTGGGACCCTCATGCGCACAAAAACACGACAGCACGGCGCTCGTTGTGCGCGTGTTTGCACTTGACGCGGTGTAAATATGCGTGTGTTGACACCAGAAATACCCCAATTGGGACCCATGCGTTTGCCGCATACAGCGCAAGAGCGCATTATTGCTGAAAAAGATTGTGATACAAGCACAGGAACGGCCAAGATGGCGATCCCCCGAACACCCTGGCACGCACCTGCTAGAGCACAGCGTGCTGCGCCTTAGGCACGCGCGGATGACATCCTCCCGGCTTTACTTGTGATGGAGACGACGTGCATGTGTATATGTTGGTTACATAGGTGTGCCAGGGACCAAGCTTGCTCTGAATGAAACGCATGTATGGAAGAAAGAGAGAGTCGTCAGTAGTGGCTGATGATGCACGTTCATGTTGGCCGTCATCACATACCGCAGGGCCAGGGACGTGTGTGTGCCGCTGGTTTCCACACGCAGGGCGCTGCCAATATCGTGTTTAGAATGATTGTGGATAAGCTGCTCCCAGTTTGCAACTATTCAGCATGAGAGCAGGTAGGTGAGATAGAGTGTCGTCAGGACTTCATACAAGGAAAGGATTGCCTCACTGTGAAGTGCATAGGAGGGCCACCCTGGCAGGTGCCAAGGCCTGGCAGGTGCCAACAACAGCACTAGTGTGCAAATAGATGGAAATGGTAAGAGGACGCAGCCCCCCCCACCCCCCCATCCCCAACTGCTCATCACTGGCAGTTCTCTTTGCTGTGTGACCCAGCGCACGCACATGCCTGCACCTTGCAGAACGTGTGGTACGTGACAGACCAGTACTGTGGCAGCCGGTGTGCGATAGGTGTGGTGACCACACACGGGAAGAAGATGTTGCGCCCCGTGGACCAACTGCACAGGAAGGGCGCACGCAGCAGGCTGCATGCGTTTGCAGGCGCCCTGCTGCAGCCAATCCTGCTCAGGGCAAGCAATGCATCTCCCAGGCTGCCTCCCTCCTGAGCGGGATGTTAACATTCGATTGATGAGCAGGAACAGCGTTCCACAATCGTTTCAGTGCCACAGGTTAGGTTTGGCCACAGGCTGTATGCTGTTTGCCTCAGGGTTGCCAGGGAGAAACAGGCCAGTGGGGAGGCCACGCACAGTCTGGTTTGATGGGGCGAGGCGCAGCCTCGAGCAACTAGGGGTTCAGCATTCGTGGTACCAACTAGCACAAAATAGGCAGGGATGGCGGGGGCTGTTCTGCACGTGCCGAGTGAACATCGTACTCTCACACTTACTCCTGAAGCGGTGCACCTGTCCTGCCATGCCTGAGCCCCGTGCTTGCATGCACTGCACAGCATGCTAGCTGCACCGGCACACAACCCAACACGTCAGGTACACCAGGCCTGGGTATGCCGCACCCATGCGCGCCCCGCCCGCCGCCTCTCTCGAGGCCTAGGTGCCCTTGTGACACCAGCATGACGCTGGTGTTCACGGGTAGTGTGTTGGTTAGCCAGTTTGCTGTGTTGTGCCTGTGAGTAGGGGATGCAGCTGTGGTGGTGCGGTGCAACGTGGATGGGCTGGTGTATGTTGGATTAGTGTTTGCTTAACTCAACCGGAACAAAGTGCAGGCACCTGGCTCTCTTTAGTCTTAAGGAACTTCTAGTTGATGATGGGCTCCGGCAAGCAAATGAATCTGTGAAACGCCGTGTTATTATTTATTGCTGGGTCAGGTCTGGCCACAGGCCAACATAAGAACCGTTGAGAGGAGGAGGAAGCACATGCAGATGGAGCCGTTTGAGCTCCTGCTTGTGCTTACTGCAATCGATGCAGCCGGACCATGCATGAACGCAGCAAGGTGTGCCAGCAAACCAGCAGCAGCAGCGGTACCTACCTGACAAATCAGGTGAAACAGCCAATGAATAGGCTGCAAACCAGGGTGCGCCCTCCCTGTGCACATTGCAGGGCAGTCAGCAGGGATGGCACGGTACTGTTCAACAGGTGTCATAACAACGCACTCCAACCCTTGTGCTAGGAATGTAGGGGAATGTACCTGCTGCCCTTATTTCTACTGTGTCTCCAGCTACAACTGAGTGCAGGCTTGGTGCGCGATGTAAGCATATATGCAACCGGTTCCATCACTTGCCTGATGAGGTAATGCCGTGTGTCACAGCCCTCCTCGCCAGCATCAAGAATGCCAAAGCCTGGCTGCCAGTAGGAGATCAACACTCGCACAGACACTGCGATGCACAGGTGCACCGCAGCTGCTCACAGCCGCACGGGCAGGGAAGGCAGGGCATCTGCGGGGCTGTCCTTGCCTCGCGCTGTTGTGTGCTTGTCCTTGGGCCCTGCAGGGGCGGGTTCAGGCATGCCCCACACACGCAGGCGTGTCCCTGACACACCGCTGCTGCCATTGGCATCTGCTTCATTTTGCCGGCCCCTGGGCCTGTAGCGCCCATGGCCGCACAGCCACACCTCCACATCCCCAGGTAGTAGGAAAGAGGGAGGATAATGCCCCCAGCTGCATGCCTACAATGAGGGCACGCGCGCAGCCCAACAGCACATCCTGCTGTGCGCTTGCTGCAGCTGCTGCAGCTGCTGCAGCCCTTGATGCCTCAGCGCCCTGGCCAGGTGGCTGTAACCGTGGGTGGGTCTCCAGAGCCTGCTTGTGCTGGCCCGCTACACTGCTGGTCAGCTGTACGGCCACTATTGCGCGGCCACCAGCCTGAGAAGGCCAACAGCCGCAGCGTCAGCAGCATGTAAATGCTGGCGCCTGCATGCAACAGGCCGACAGTGAGTCGTCTACACCGAGCTGCAGCCCTGCCAGTGGAGAGCACTGTACTGCATGCCATGCACTGTATGTGTGTACTGTGTGCAAGACTGTGCTGCATGATGGTGCTCACATGACACAGCAAAAGGGCTGCTCCCGCAAGTCATATCTTCGCAGTAGGGGCCGCGCAGCATGCAGCCACCCGTGCGCACCATAGCTTGCCCACTGCACCTCAGTCAGCAGGCAGCGGGGCCCGCACAGCCGCAGCACCATCCATATGTAACGAGGCCCAAGCGCATGGCGTAAATGCCTGCGAGCCGCGCGCATTGTGTCAAGCTCAATCAGACTCAAAGGGTAACTATGTAGCCACTGTAGGTGAATATTGTTCAGCACACGTGCAAAGACTGTGCACGTGTATACACAGGAGATGCAGCTTGGCTCATCTGTGAGCAGGCCGCACCTGAGTGGCACCCAGCTGATGTCACCAAACCATGCGAGCCGCTGTGCGCGCACTGGGGATCGCACAGCGCTCAGCACAGCCCATGCAAACAGCATGGAGGGCAATGCAGCCCGCCTGCATGCAGGTTTGCAGGAAGAACAGGCTCTAAGACTCGCGCAACCCATGGTTGAAAGCCTTCATGTCATGGGCTGTCGCCATCTGTTGCTGCGCAAGGGGTGCCAGCATGCAGCATACAATGCTGCGCGCTTGCCAGACACTGCCGCCCATGCGGAGCCACAAGAGACACCATGACAGCAGCAGTAATTCCAGCGTGCGAACTGTGTTGTGGAACGGTGCATGGGTTGGGTGCATGCAAGCCTGCATGTCTGAGCAGTCAACATAACAGACGATGTGCTCACGGGATCTTCCATGGGTTGGCATCAAGGACAATGCAACAGCGACTGGCAGGCTGGCACGTTGAGCAAACATCTCCAGTTTCTCAGAGCGTAGCAGGTCTGGATCAAGCCTCGGCCAAGTTGTTCCTCGAAAGTCATCTAGAAAGGTGACTGCTCCTTCGTGGAGGTCGCCCGTGTTCGCATGGAAATTTGTGCTGGCATGCGTGCATGAAACAGATACTGTATGCTGTATTACTATGCTCCAGACGCAATGCTGATGCATCATTTCATACACCTCTTCAATATCCATTCACATCTGGTGGTGGTTGACGGGTGGTTGGTTGGATCAGTTTCGGATTCAAGGCGCACCCCCGCCGCCTAGTGCTGTGCGGACGCCACAAGCTGCACCATGTGTGTCCACCTGCGCTGCCACCAGTGGCATTGGGCATCAGCTCGTCATGCCCCGCTCTACCTCTGTGCCCATTGACAGCAGGCTCGGCTCCGGGACAGCCGATGCCGGCATAGACAATGGTGGCACATGCGACAGATGCTTCAGTCAGCTGAATGGATGCGTGTGCGCTCCCAAGCCTAAATTGGGCTCAATCGTGTGTTACAGCACAATTGGCATCGATGACTGCAGCACACCTCAGCACTCGCTGCAGCCTGGGCATGAAGACCATGGACTGCAGCCAGAACATGCGGCTCAGCCGTGAACACCTTGTGCTTCAACAACGGCGGCTGATTCAACTCATCATCAGCTGATGCGTTGTTGTCAAATAAATCATCAAGATGGAGATCGGCTCATCTGGCCTGTGTTGTGTGATCTGCCCGTACTCAAGCAGCTCCTGCGCACTGCTGCTGCACCATCTCGCGTTGGCGGGAGATGTCTCAATGATCCGGGTACTGCTGCGGTACGGGGCGAAGGTAGAAGCTCGGTACATGGGTGCAAGCCTGCCTCAGCTCGCCCCAGCAGAGGGTGCAATTGATGTATCGTACGTGCTGGCCCAGTACAGGGGTGCATCCATGCGCTAGACCGACGCTGCAGCCGCTGGCTGCAGAGGAGTGACATGGCTGGCTACTGGCTGCCGTGTATCAGGGAACTCTGACTGCCAGTGCATCAGAAGAACTGCCTACTTATACTGTTATAGAAAGGATGAGGCTGAGTTTTGCTGGCTGCCTTTGCTCATGGTGGGGATGAGGATGATGTAGTACGTGATGGCCCAGTGATGGCCCAGATTCAGGCCTGGATCCATGCATTAGTCACTGCTTTGGGGCTGTACTGCTTTGGGGCTGGGGCTGAGTAGACAGCGGGACATGGCGCCGGCTGATGGAGAAGAGTCATGTCTTATGTGTGTGGCTGCATCAAGGGGCAGCACTCATTTTGACATGTTCCATGCACTTGATTATAGTAGAAGGCCCCTCTTTGCTGATCGTTTTGTGTGCGTTTTACACGCGCACTGCCTCGTACGTGGCTGTGTAAGACCTTATCACTTGATCTTCAATGTATTGTTTATCTGCTGTAGTGCAGCTCTTATCAGCACTCCATGCCAGGCAGCATGCTGGTTGAGACCCCAAACACCTCGTCCGCTGCTACCCGTGCAAAGAATGATATCAGTTAGGAGCGATCACAACGATGGCATGTCCTGATGTCTTTGCATGCCGCAGCCCACGAATCTCTAAACCAAGGTCAGCATGCCGCTGCCTAGTGCTGTGCAGCCGCCACAGCTGCATGTGTGCCCGCCTGCGCCGCCACCAGCGCTGCATACATGCCCTTGGGCCGCCCCATCAGGTCATCGTGCGTGCCCTGCTCCACCACGGCACCCGCTGACATCACACAAATCTTGTGCGCGTCACGGATCGTGGACAGGCGGTGCGCAATGAAGAGCGTCGTGCGGCCGGCAGACACTACATCTAGTGCCGCCTGCACCAGCTTCTCGCTCGCCACATCCAGGGCACTGGTTGCCTCATCCAGCAGCAGCACACGTGGGTTCTTGATCACGGCGCGCGCGATTGCAATGCGCTGCTTCTGGCCGCCGCTCAGCTGGATGCCGCCATCGCCCACCTACGAGGTTGCAACAGCGATACTGTATGCTCAATTGATGCCTGAGGTCGTGTGTTGCGCACATGCCACACGCCGCATGCGGCACATCAGCAGCCGAGCCCACATGCACCCACCAAGCTACAGCATGTGATCGAGTGGCCACCACCACGCCAGCGGCACCTTGAGTGCAACCAGCCCCAGGACAGGGCGGCAGGCACTCAAGTGCTGTACATGCAGTCACATGCGGCACATGCCCAGAGCACCATGACTGCCCCACCGCTAACCAAAGCCATCCCCTACCTTCCCCCCAGCTCTTGCCGGCCATCGCCCACCCACCCGTGTGTTGTAGCCATCCGGCAGTGATGCAATGAAGTCAGCTGCATTGGCCACACGTGCTGCTGCCTCCACCTCGTCCAGGCTCGCTGCTGGGTTGCCATACCGGATGTTGCCAGCCACTGTATCTGAGAACAGCACGGGCTCCTGGCCCACCAGTCCCACCTGTGGACGAAGCCCAGTACACCTGTGATGCTGTCGTGGTTCACTGGCATGCTTGTGCCCAGTAATCATATCTAATTATTATTTTGTTATTTATAAAAATGAACATGGCATGCACCCCTTGCATGTGTCCCAGCGCTTGGCTGCGACCAGATGCCCATGAGCAGGACGTCCCTCTTCTCATCCATTGCTCATCAAGTTGCAGGGCCACCGTCTGGCTGCCATTCAGCCCCGTGCCGTTGGCAAAACTTTACATGTTGGCCATGAGCCATGCTCTGATGATGGGTTTTGATTTTTATCAAACCTTGACATGCAACAGGAGCTGGAGGCATTGCCTAGGCTGGCCGTTCTCCATGCGATGGTGTCTCACCTGGGAGCGCAGCCAGCACAGGTTGTACCGCTTCAGGTCCACGCCATCCAGCAGTACACGCCCAGACAGGGGGTCATAGAAGCGCTCCAGCAGTGCCACAACAGTCGACTTGCCGCTGCCGCTCTCCCCGACTAGCGCACACGTCTGCGTGTGTGGCACGGAGGTCAGCGCAGGGCCAGTGCCTTAGCTTGGAACGGCCTTGAGCACATGCTGGACCACCATTGTGACAGGCCAGCTGCCCCACAACCACCACAGCACTGGCAGGGGCACATTGACCTCTCTGAGGGAAGGCACCGTCACAGCAACAGCATAGGAAACTAAGCTGTCGGCTGGGTGTACTATAATACCTGCTTCACGCAAGCCAAAGGATGCTATATGTACTGTCATTTGAGTACCCAGGTACTTTGTGTAGTCTTCATGGGCTATTTAACTGGCAAGGCAGAATAGCCCAAAGAGGGCCAGCCGTCTGAGAGCATGCCTACCTTGCCAGCTGCCACTTGCAGTGAGAAGTCGCTGTAGATGGTGATCTTGGGGCGCGCAGGGTACACGAAACGCACGTGCTCAAAAGCGACCTCGCCCAACACCTGCATCAATTGTGAGGATGGGAGGAGGGCCCAGAAGGAGGCCTCAGATGTTGATCTTGATGTAAGTCACATTGTACATCCCAATGGATCGCTGTGCTTCCATGATGACAAGACTAGCAGGCATGCGAATGACACCCTTCAACTCCGACCCCGCGGTAGGGCACAGGTAAGTACATCAGGGACCAGGGCACAGGATCACCACAGCTTAGGCACAACGGCTCAGGCCACAGCTTGTAGGCAGGTCCCAGCTTCTAGGCAGTAGCAAAGCGCTCACCGCAGGGGCTGGGGGTGCGCTGCCACTGTTGCTGCTGCCATCGATGGCCGGGACGCGGTCGATGAGTGGGAAGACACGCTGCACCGCGCCCTTGGCCTGCCCAATGTCGGGTGCAGCCACACTGGCCTGCAACCATCAGCGCCAGAAGCACGTGCAGGGCATGGTCTGTACAAGGTATTAACCTTGTGAACAGGAGCAGGCTAAGCCGGGGGAAGGGGGGTGGGGTGGGGTGCGGAGGGCGTCGTGCAGATGGTAAGAACAAGCTGAGGAGTACAAAAGCACGCACGGTGCACATGGACAGCCACAGGCATGCACGCCAGTGTTGTGCGTATTTAAGGCCGGGCTGGTCAGATGCAGCCAGTCAGGACCGGCAGGGCGCGCTTTCAAGGAGGAAGAGATAGACACGCACCGATGTGAGGCCCACTGCGGCCATGAGCACTGCGGCAAAGCTCTTGAAGAGGCCCTCAAAGTCGGTGAGGCCCCTGGTTATCTCCCAGCCGCCAAAGTAGATGACGAGCGCATTGGTGGCGTAGGAACAGAACTCCGAAAAGCCCTGTGCCACCGCGCCCACCTGACTGTCACGCACATGCCCAGAGCTCGCGCGCAGCTGCAGGGGGCAGTACATACATGAGCACACCAGTGCGCACATAGAGCATTAACTGACAGGTACGTATACAGAATGGCATGTGACAGTAATTCAATCAAATGCGACACCCTGAGTACCCTGCCAAGTAACCCCGGAGATAACCCGGAAAAGACCCTGTAAAGTTTTTCCTTGCACCCACCAGCATTGCCGTGTATGCGTCGTACACGTAGCCCTGCAGGTTGTAGGAGAAAACGACCCTGATGGAGCCAAACGCCTCTGCCGCTGCCTGGCTGGACGATGCGTACAGCTTGTTGGTTTCGGAGTTGCCGGAGATGGCCGCGTTGGCTTGCACCACCATGCCCAGGCAGACGATGGGCAGCACACCTGAAAGCACACAGCAAGCGGTGGTGTGTCTGGCTCAGGCAGGTGCAAATAGCAGCGAGCAGAGCCATAGCACCAATGCATTTTCATGCATGATCCCCATCTGTAACATCTGAGCTGCCCAGCCATCCACACTTGGCCACATCACAGCCTCTGCTGCCACATCTGCCACATCCTCCCAGCAGCTGTAGGCCACCCCCCTCCGCCACCTGTCCTCAACAGCATCTGCCCTCTGGGCCAGCCCTGCCATGACCTGTCCTGGAACTCAAGGTTCTGGGTTCAGGCTGCAGACCTCAGGGTCCAGGGCCCAGGGTTAGGTTGCAGGTTTCCTCATTTTGTGCGCACACCTGTCACCAGCAACGCCATGCGCCAGTCGTACGCAAATGCGATGCCATAGCCTGCTGCCAGGGTGGCCACCTGCTGAGTCAGCATGCCCAGCGAGTCAGCAACTGCGCCACGGATGTACGTCGCATCAACTGCCAGTCGGTTGGCCAGCTGGCCCGAGGAGTTGGCGGGGTCGTCAAAAAACGCCACCTGGCAGAGCAGAACGGTCACATGATCATACGATCAACACTGAATCTTATAATTGAAAATAAGGTAAAGATGGGTAAAGATGCTCTTCACTCATTTGCAAGTGGGGGTTTTTCCAATGCGGGCGACGTGCCATCGCATGGGGAACTGAATGAGGGGCACGCGTGCGTGCAGTGCATTGGTGGGAGACAGGGTGCATGGCTTAACAGCGACAGGATGAGGGGGCCTGTACATGCCACATACACAAGCGTGCAAGCCGCAGGCGCAGGTATGGGTGCAGGCCAAGCAGTGCAGCAGCGACCACTGTGCCATTAGGGGTAGACTATAGGTGGCTTCTGAAAGCCAGAAGCAACAGCGACAGAGCACATCGTAGGATAGGGTTGCTCCAGTTGCAGTCTTTCATGTGTGCGCACCTCCTGCCTCAGCAGAGCGCAGAACAGCGCACGCCGCACGCGCAGCGACAGCTTGTGCGCGACTTGCGCAAAACAGAACTGCTTGAGGAAGGTGAAGATCAGGGAGCCACACGCGATCACAAAGAACATCCACGCTGCGCACGCACATCAAGGAAACATGTGCAAGCCGAAGGTATCCAAAGTGATTACCTTCAAGCGATGCCAAAAAGTGCAGGTGAATTGTTCAACCACCTCTTGGACCTAGAACTCCGGTTGCACCTAGGGCTGGCACTTACCGAGGAAGGACGCCCGGGATGTGAGAGTTGAGGTGTCCGGGTTGAAAAAGTTGGTCACCGTTTCCACCAGCACAAAGGAGAACGCTGGCTGCTGGAAGCCGGTGAATGCCGCAGAGATAAGCCCAACAATCCCCATGGGCCACTCAGGCTTGTTGAGCAGCATCAGCCGGGAGAAGGGCACCTGCAAGTGCGCCAGTTTGAAGTGTGCATGGTCAATTGGTGCGTGCATGTACAGCAATGCAGAGTAGCCGGGTAGCAAGTGTGGATAGGCGAATGTAGAGTCGTGTGTCATGGTTATGCGGCTATGCGTGGGACCGCATGAGGGCATGGGCGGCAGAGAGCCTGGATCGTGGCTCAGGCATGCCCAGGTCATACACAGGTTTGTGGAACACGGGCCATGCGTCCAGCATCTCCATTTGATAATTAATGATATGATATTTATTTTACTTATTTATGATATGATAACACGGCGTTTCACAAATTTAGCCGGAGCCCATCAACCAGAAGCTGCATCTCCATCTCATGAGTTAGTTTACCTTGTACTCTGGAGTTGGTGCTGCAGGATGGGCTGCTGGAGGGCTTGCGCCATCATGGGGGGAGGTCAGGCCATCCGGGGCCTTGCCTGCCACGACGCTCACCTGTGCCGGTTGCATGACGCATCACAGGTAAGTTCGTACAGAGCATGTCACATGCAGGAGGTGCTGCTGCCAGAGCTGCTGCTGTGCCAGCGGGCCCTTTGCGATGCACGTGCTTTATCCCGCAAGGCATGGTGGCTGCACACCTCAAGCACCCACAAGCTCTGCCTTGCATGCCCACGCCCCACCAGCCTCCGTAACCACCACCACCAAACCACCACCAAACACATAACCAACACACAACAGCACACCACCACCACACCACCACCACCAAACACATAACCACCACCAACAACACACGACCACCACCACACGACCACCACCACCACCACCACCACCATCACGCACCATGGCCAGTGGAGCCGGCCGGCCAGCTACCTGGCTGCCGCCCACTGTGAGGACACCACTACCAGGGCGGAGGCCTCCAGCCACACCACTCCCTGCGCTGCGCGGGCCCATCATGCTGGCAGGGCCCCGAAGGTTCGCGGCGCTTGCAGCCCCAAGCACTAGCCGCCGCTGGGACGCAACACTGCCCCCGTGCCACCTCATGCTGCCGCCTGTCGCTGTGGGGCCGGCAGAGAGCGGCCCTGATCCGAGTGTGACCAGGGCCGGCCGCATTGACTGCAAGCGGTTGGCAGTGCTGGGGCCGGAGCCAAGCGTACTGCCTCTGCGGGCGAGCGGTACAAGTGACTTGCCTGTGTTGGCTGGCTGCACCAGGGAGGGACCCTCAACAGGCAACAGGGTGCCTATAAAGACTTGAGTTGGGATGGAGTACTGTGGGGTCAGGCACATGGGCTCCAGCAGTGTGGGGGACTCAACGCTGCTGCCCCCAGCGTGCTCATCCTCAGCCCCATCCACGCCCCAGCCCGCGTCCATAAAATGCACAGCGTCTGGGTCTGCTTCCGCCACAGCACCGCCCGTCAGCTCCCCCGCAGCGTCCTCTCCCTCATGTGGCTTTTCCTGAACCCGGATGAGTTGCGCGTAGACGCCACCGGGCCGGGACAGCAGCGCCTGGTGCGTGCCATGCTCCACGACACGGCCCCCGCCCACCACAGCAATCGCATCCGCATCCCGGATTGTGGACAGCCGGTGGGCAACAACCACCGTCGTGCGGCCAACTGCCATCGCGTTCAGTGCCGCCTGCACCAGCCGCTCACTGGCCGTGTCCAGGGCACTCGTCGCCTCGTCCAGCAGCAGCACCTTGGGGTTTTTCAAGATCGCGCGCGCAATTGCGATGCGCTGCTTCTGGCCACCGCTCATCTGCACGCCCTTCTCACCCACCTGCTTGTGCCGTGAGGTCACCGCCCCAGACCAAGCACATCAGTGGTCTCGGACAAAGCTTTCAGCCCAGAAGTGGCCCAAAAGTGGGCCACATGTGGCCCCCACCGGCATGCCCCACACGTGTTTCCCGTTGTTGAAGCTGCACTCACAAACCAGACACCAGGCTGCCGATCTCGGCCCAAAAAGCCCTTGGCTGGCCAGCACCGTGACCCATGCACATGGCAGAAACAAGCCACAGACCCATCGTCTTCAGCTTAACAGGTGCCGTACCTGGGTGTTGTAGCTGTCAGGCAGACTGGAGATGAACTTGTGGACATTGGCTGCGGCAGCGGCCGCATGGACATCCTCCTCTGAGGCCCCTGGCCGGCCCAGTGCAATGTTCTCAAACACGGTTGTCTCAAACAGCGTGGGCTCCTGCAGCCATTGCCCAAGCAGCACCACAGTCAGCTTGTTTGGTGGTGAGCAGAACACAGGCGGTATGATTTTGCGGTGCTGGTGGCGTGTGCGTGCGTTCAGAGCTTGGGTATGGCAAGTGGCGGCGGCTCAAGACCCCATCTCATGTGATCCCCCACACGCTGAACCCTGGGGTTAGCTTGTGCACGGCAGGTAGGCTGCAGGCTGCAGCGCCATAGCTGAGCCTCAAGGAAGCACACACAAGCGACAGGAAGCGTGCTTGCAATGCGTTGTTGCACCCACCTGTGACACGAGCCCGATGTGTGACCGGAGTGCGCGCAGGCTCAGGTGACGGACATTCACCCCATCCAGCAGCACACGTCCAGAGAGAGGGTCATAGAAGCGCTCGATGAGCTGGATCACTGTGGACTTTCCACTGCCACTAGAGCCCACGAGGGCCATCGTCTTGCCAGCAGGAATCACCAGGCTGAGGCCGCTGAACACGACGCGGTCAGGCGCGATGGGGTAGCAGAAATGGATGTCCTGCAGCTCGACTTCGCCGCGTACCGCCCCACCCAGCTCCCCACTGGAGGTCACACCTGAGACGGCAGCCACCTGGCGGCTGGTCACGGCTTTGTCCACGGCCCCCGCGCCGTTTGTGGCGGCGGCTTCAGGCGTGCCCCCCGGGGGCGCACCATTGCCTGTGCTGGCCGCATCCCCAATGTCAGTCATGCCAGGTGTGCGGTTGATCGTCTTGAAGAGCCGGGCGCCGGCGACGCGGCCGCGCACCAGGTGCTGCAGCGCGGACGCGCCCTGGCCCAGCGCGAAGCTGCCAAGCATCGTCGCCATCTGTACTGAAACCACCTGGCCCCCATTCATGTTCCCGGATGCCACGCGGTGGGCGCCATAGAAGAGGGAGACGGCGTTGGAGCAGTACCTGTATGGGTGGGCCAGTACAAGTGAGGGTGTGTGACTGAGTGTGTGCCTGGCGGTGCAAGACGAAGCAAGAATGTGACGGGCAGTATAGTTGACTACGTATGCAGTGCGGTACCAGTGAGCGGCACTTGTGGCGAAGTCCCACTAGGCACCCGTCAGGACAATGTGGGCAGACTTGCTGTTCTGCGGCAGCTTCACTGGTGGCATTCAAAAACAATAGGGCTGTACATCCAGGCCCACGCTGCTCTTACAGGGTGACGGCCACGGCTCGTCCTCCAACACCCCCTGGGCGACCCCCTCGCGATTTCGGATCACAAGTTCAATCACATTAGACTTGTATTGCGCCACCACCCACATGACGAATTGGATGCCGCCAACACCTAGCCCCACGTAGGCCTCGCCCAGGATGCTGATCTGCAGCCATCACACAGCCAGGCAGTACAGCAGAGTGAGGCAGGCAGTGCACGAACATCACGCGGAGCCTGGCCGGGCATTGGAGTCAAGGTACCAGAGATCGCAGCTGGCAGGTTCAGGTTGTCTGGTGACCAGCTCGTAGTCGGGTGGAAGCACGTCCCAGCTCCCCCACAGCACACAGTCATGATCCACGTATTCCTAGTCATGGGCAGAGTACCATTTGCCCACCCCCTTCCTCAGCAGGATCACACGTTGCGGCGCTGCGCATTTGGTTGGGATTCTGGTGGAGGAGCTGTTTATATCCCCGCACCTTGAGCGTCTTGTCGAGTGCAGCCCCATATGCGCTCGCCGCTGCGTCCTGACCGTTGTTGGCCGCCACTGTGCGGATGTTGCCCATCGTCTGCTGAGCCACGGTCGCGGCCTGAACGTGCATGTGCATGTGAACAACAGGAAAACGCACATGAGTGGATGC
This sequence comes from Chlamydomonas applanata, assembly GCA_001662365.1. NCBI lineage: Eukaryota > Viridiplantae > Chlorophyta > Chlorophyceae > Chlamydomonadales > Chlamydomonadaceae > Chlamydomonas > Chlamydomonas applanata. Next base: position 71,846 of record BDCZ01000011.1, on the reverse strand, counting down.
CGGCCCGTTCAGGCGACAACTGTTTGAGGCGGAGAGGCGCACTGTTCAGGGTGAGCAGGGTTTGTAAGGTGCGCTTACGGCCATGCGCACAGCACACTGCATCCAGCCCAGTGCCCACGACCCAGCTGCCTAGAGCAGTCCAAAACATACGACCGACAAATGGAAATACCATGGTCCATCCCGCGCAGCTCCAATCATATACAGTGCTGAAGATCGCAGCAAGCCGGCAACTGAAGGAGGAAAGCAATCGCCTGCCTGGAAGCATCGTACCTCGGCATAGGCCTCTGTGGAGCGTGCACGCATGGACGCGGCGAACTGCGCGATGAGGCCCGCCGCCAACGCCAGGAAGGGCAGGCACCCGATCATGACCAGTGTCATGTCCCATGATTGGGAGAATGCGATGGCGAAGCCGGCCACAAAGGTGGAGATCTGCAGCACAGGACAGAAGCGCAGGCTTTCAAGACTCGTGCTCATAACGGACCCACAGCATGGTCACAAGTGACGAAGTGAAGCATAGCAAGATCTTCAGGCAAGGCAGGCACGTGGGTGTAGATGCGGAAGCGTGACTGTGCCACGGGCACAGAAACACCGGGCCACCAAATGCATTGAGGAGCTCACCTGGAATGCCATGTTGGCGGCCTTTTCACTGATTGCCTCCTGCACTGCCAGCCCCTCCTCCCCCAGCTCCTGCAGCAGGGACCCTGCACACAGAAGCACACATACTTTGCCACATTTTGCACTTGTACATCTCCAGCTAAAAGCCAGCCCCATCATCTTGGCTGACCCTCCACCCACGTTACTGTGGGCTAAGCTCCCCAAACACCAGGCATCGTCAGGCAACAGCAGGCATCCCAGCGCTGTGCAGCGGTATCAAGATGTATAGCGTGTGACATGTACATTCCACGGCGGCTGCGTGCGTGCCATGGTGGGGCAATGCGGGTGACCGGATTCAGCCTCAGAGTGACAGAACAGCTCCCATGGCCTGCAGCAATGCACGGTTTGCTCCAAGCCAGCATGTCGTCCACTGTACTCAACAAGCACATGCAACCCACGCACCCAGTTTGCATATACTCACCAAGAAAGGAATCAGTTAGGGCAGCCGCAGGCAGATCATGGCATCTCAATCACCCCGATGGAAAATGATGCACAGCACGTCACAAGCAGCCACATCTGCACACCTGTGGACGCCCCTGTTTCAAAGTAGGCGACTTCCTGCCGCAGTAGCGACGCCACGTACTTGCAGCGCAGCCGGTTGGTCAGCCGGTTGCCCACCGCACTGAAGGTTGACACCTCCAGATACTTGGCCACAGCTCCTGCCAGTTGGAGTGTATCAAGAGTTCAGGGTTCATGGTTGAAGATTTGTGGTTTTTTCGATTCAGGATCTAACTGTAAGGTTCAGAATCTTCAGATGTGGTTGACGAACAGCACGGCCAGGCCTGAAGAGCATGATTGCCAAAAGCCCTAGCTGCAGAGGAATATCCATGAGATGCTGTCAGTGACAGGGCAGTGTAAGGCTCGCATCCCACAGGCCACGTACCCCCAATGGCCAGGTACAGGAACTTGAGGGCAAGCTGTGCGATGGCATGGAGGAACTCATCCGGATCAGAGGACCCAAAGGCATCGATGGAGTCACCTGCACAGTTGACATGTTGCTACAGCATAAGCTATGAATAAAACTGGTCAACAAGGCAAGCGAAGGGCCAAGGGGCTAAGGAGCAGGTGTACCTGATGTAGATCACGGATGGTGCACACATCGAGTGCCTGGTACATAGGACTCACATTGTTTTCACATATCCAGTGCACATCACGCCTATGCAGCCACCAAGTTAGCCGTGTATGCTACACAGCATGGAGGCACAAGGAAACACAGATGCATGCAGCTGCACAATGCAGACTGCTCACCAAAGATGATCGCAAACAGCGGGCGGACGACACCTGCACAAGCACAGCACGGCCAGCACCAGGCAGAGTGAGATTGAGCACTTGCACCCCGCGAATGGCACGGACTGCACAGCTTGTAGGCTGTACCATAATGACTGGCTCTGCATACAGCAGGTTGTGGTTCTGCAATAGAGACGAGCGTGTCTCCTGTCGCTGTGCACGTGTGTACAAACAAACTCATGCGTGCACACACCTCCACCAATGGCTGCTGTGATCCCCAGGACGAGCAGAGCCACATCCACCTTCTCTGCACAGCTGCAATCACGGAGCATGGAGCAACGTGCTCAAGCAGGTTGCAAGCTTGTAGCCGCAGCTGCGGCCGGACACATGCATGCTTGCGTGTGCGTGCATGGCGGTACAACATGAGCATGGCGCAGTGCTTGCATGTCGCTTGCATGAGCAGTGTCTTTGTGCAGCAGTCTCCCTATCGACCCTGATCGTGACAACCTTTGCAGCACTGGTACTGCGGGCAAACGGCGCCGCTCCAGACACGATCAGACGCAATCTGTTGCCTGCAGCCTCCACAAACCTGAACAAAGACCAATAACTGCACATGTCCACTGCAGACGATGTGTCGGTGCCGTCCGCCGTGACTGGTGCATCGTTCACAACTGATGTCTCTTCTGTACGCTGCACATTCGCCTTGGCAGCCTCTGCCACAACGTCTTCCGGAGGCGAGCCCATTGTACCAGCCCCCTTGTCCAGTCTGTTTCTTCCAGGGCTCGTCAGCCAGGGACCAGCTTCTCATCGCACACACCCTCACCCAAACCGTTGCCATATGGTACGCGGAATTTTAAGGCGCGGAACACCTCTGAAGCGTCAAATCAAGCATTCTGCTTGGAGACGCACGCTTGTACTGACGACCAGAACCTCATCAGCAAGCTTCACCAGGGTACTGTGTAGAAAGGTACGCAGAACTGAACTGACAATTAAGTAGGCTCAATGTTCCACACACCCTTCGCCTGCATCAGACCTTCATTTGCAGTTTCGTTGTCCCAAGCAAGCGCTGCATGCTTGCAGCACAAGCTGCTTCCAACTGCACAGCTCGAGCTGCTCCTAAGTACTTGCATGGCATGAACCCTGCTTTGCCAGTGCCAATCTGATCTGCAAACTCGCCACCAAGCCAGGCGCTAGCACCGGCCAATGCCCAATGCACCGCGCCGGGCAATCACAACCCGAATGTCGATGCTCATGGTGAACATACCAACATGGCCATGTAGACGGAGCGCGTGTGTTTGATTGCTGGGCCACATGCACCTGCAGGAGCACAGAAAGAGTGCTTGAAGGCCAAAGCAACCATGGCGCACGCTGTTTTGGACGTGCGCTTCGCTGGCGCGCTGCCGCTTGGCCTCAACAGCGGCGGGATGAGCAACCCGTCGGCGCGGGCCGGCAAGGGCATGGGCCTTGTCGTCACCCGCCGTGTAGCAATATGCCAGGTGCGACCCTCTTGCGCCTGCCTTGCTGCCGGTGCCAGCCCTCTGCCTCTTGCAGCGCAACACCTGAGCCGGACACGCCAGCACTTGTTGTCGACAACCTTCTGTATCAGTGTCAGTCTGTGCCTGTCTGTGAGATGCCGTGGCTGGTGGCTCAACTGTGCATGTGCAGGCTGGCCCCCTGGACGTTGAGATCTCGGTATCAGATACCCTGGACATGGACGGTCAGCTGATCAACCAGCAGGTATGCTGATTACGATCCCTGTGGTCCCGTGAGCTGCAGAGATCCAGGTCCACGGCTGTAGCCTTTCACTGCTGTGTGGACCGCTGCTGCCTCCCTGCACACGACACGCTGCTGTACATTTCAGCGCATACAACGCAAGCATCCCCCCGGTCTCCTTGTGGTATTGAATGCTGAACACTGGTACACCCTCGTGCCGCCGGTGCCTTGCGCGTGCAGTACAACATGCAAGCTGTGCCGCGCGCATCGATGGCCCCCATCAACGAAGACGTGAATGACGGGACCTTGAGCCCCGACCGTGTCTCCCCGGCCGTGCCCCACATTGCAAAACGGCCCGATTCAGTCGCTGTTGCACGTGCTGCGTTCGCTGACCGCTTCAAGATCTCAGGCAACGAGCGCTCCGGGCCATCGGCCATGCGGAAGCCTAGCATGGGTTGGGGCGCGTTTGCGGTGCCTTCCTTCCTGCAGCGTGCAGGCAGCACCAGTGCCAGCGGCTTTTCAGTGCTGCGCATGACGTCTGTCATGGGCCGAGCACGCAGTGCGCTGCGCAGCGGCCTGGTGCTGTCGTCGTCCGTCCGCGCACGGTGCGCCCACGTGCACGCACCAGCCTCGCAAACCTTGCTTGTCCCACAACGTGCCGTTGCCCTGTGCTGAACCTGCCCCATCTGTGCACCCCTTCCCATCCACACAGTATTTCAAGCTGCCTGACCTGCTGCGCCCAGGCTGGGCCCCACAACGCTGGCTCTGACAAGCATTTCTCCCGCCCGCCTGTTCCGCAGCGTCGCGAGCCTGAGCATGAAGTTGAGCCCCTTTGGCCCCATGGACCAGCGCAGCCTCCCAGGTGCGCCGTCGCTCGCAGGCATGGTCGGTGTGTCCGCGATGCTGCAGCACGTGTGGCAGGGAGCACAGGCCAAGGCGCAGCAGGACATGGGCGCATTGCATGACTTGGGTAAGAACTGGGAGGAGGCGGCAGAGGCAGCGGTGCAGCGTTTGGTGCAGGCCCTGGAGAAGATCCCTGTGGCCAAGGAAGCTGAGGGGACCAAGGTCACACCCGGTCCCTCGATCGCCAGACTCATCTGGGATGTGAGTGACGCATGTGGGCACAGAGGGCCGCGCCCGGCTCGTACTGCTTTCGGCATGAGAGGCAGTACAGCACGTCACCAGGCTTGGAGACGCAGCCAGCTCCAGTGCTGGCCCCCGTTCTTTCTGCCACTTAAGTCAGGGGCACATTCCAGGGGTCCTGTTCTTGTGCTGACTTAACCGAGCCAGCTCTGTTTGTGCAGGCAACAAGCCAATAGTCCCTGACCTGACCAACAGCTGTTCTGGGTTGGGCTCGTATGAACTGCGGTACCGCCCTGTACTGCCTGCAGGGCATCGTTATCAACACCATGGATTTCAGCATGTCCCGCCTGGGGAAGATCATCAAGGTGGCAGACATGTACCGTGAGCGATACGGCTCAGTGGTGAAGCTGACTCTGCTCGGCCGTACCGTACTGCTCATCACGGACCCGGCGGCTTACAAGGAGGTGCATGGGGCCGCGGGCGGGGAGACAGTGGACCGTTCATTCATCTACCCGATCATTACAGAGATCGCCACGGGCAAGAAGGTGGACAGCACGCTGCTGGGGTCAGAGGCTAATGAGGCGTGGCGTGCCGGGCGGCGCGCCATCACACGCGCACTCCAGGTGTCGCCCATGCGGTGCGTGCACTCTGGGTCAGGATCAGGTGCCAGGTGGTGAAGCAACTGGCAGACCACAAGGTTACCATGTACGTTCACACTGCCTCGCATGCGGGTGGCTCTCCAGGCAGTTGGGGTTGCCTTTGCCTTGCCCAGTTGGGGGAGTAGAGCACGTGGCTGGGCCCCTTGCCAGTGCCTGCTGGCTCTCACCCTTTCTTCTTGGGCATGCCCATGGGCCGTGCAGGAAAGACTTGTTCCCACTGGCGCGCGGCAAGATTGGGCGGCTGATGCAGCTGCTGCGTGATGAGCAGAACGCACCCATTGAGCCATCACCCTTCTTCCAGTCATATGTGGCGGAGGTCACACCTGTTGCCACCAAGCTCATGGACAACCCAGGTGGGCAACGGGGTGTTCTCAATCTGGGCCAGCAGGGGCTGGCACCTCATCAAACATTGATTGATAGGTCGGGCAGGGTGGTCGGGCAGGGTGTTGTTTGGGCCTGCTGGTGTGCATGGCCCTTGCTTGAAACACTTGCGTACGTGGGACAGAGCCGTGTGCAGGGCTGGTTTGCTGTGCCACCATCCAGGCTGGCATACTCGTGTCAGACAGCAGAGCTCGGGCTGCATTGATGCCTACGCTGCCACCTGTTCCCATGGTACCCATTCTGTCCTTGCCCCCGCAGGGTATCTGGATGAGTTTGCAGCACTGCGCAAGGCGGCAGGCCCGGGCAACAACCCATCTGCATTGCCCCGCGAGCCACACGCCATCCTCAACTCTGTGGCCGAGGTCCTAAACAAGCGCGGCGTGGCGGACCCGCTGTGCATGGTGCGTTGCCTGCACAGGACATGCACAGCCGCCTACCAGGGCTGGTGCCCGGCGCAGGTGCCTGAGACTTACCCATGCCATGACGGCATCAGGGGCTCTGTTCTTGGCCAGGGCGCAGGAGATACTTTCCCTTTCTGACCATGGTTGGCTTCATGTGTATGGTCTGCATCCACACTGTCATGAACCAGGGCACTGACATCGGATGCCATGGGGTTGTGCCGGTGTGCGCAGCTGCCCTTCGTGGGGCCCCACCTGGCACGTGGGCTGTCGAAGGCATGGGAATTCTTCAAGGGCAAGGAGTCGGTGATCCCGACGTTCCAGTCAATGGTGGAGCGCGTGACGGACGACGTGGTGTCTCGGGCTGCTCCTGCTAAGGATGACCAGACGTTTGCAGCGACAATGACACGGCTGTACCAGGTGAGCCTGGGCGCCTGGGGCCGGGGCGGAGCCGTGCAAGCTTTAGCTGGCCTGTACCAGCTGATGGGTCTGGCAACGTCGTGCAGTGGGGGTCGAGTGCAGCAGCTGCGGGTGCACTGGATGTGTTGGGTTGGCTGCATAGAGACTGAGCTGCTACCTCAGCAGAAGGTTGGGGCATGTCTGATACATGACTGTCATGGGGACTGGAACTGGGCTGACAGGAGGTATTTAAATATGTGTCGTTCAAGGCTAGTTTGAGACGTGTGTGCCTCATTTGGGGCCTTTGCTAATGCTGCTTGGGCCGCTACTCATATTGGATAAATGGACTGTCATATTGTCTTACACTGATTGATGTATGGCATGCAGGAGGGCACCTTCAGCAAGGACCGTGTCGCATCTGAGATCTTTGGCATGCTGCTGGCGGGTGTGTCTTCCACGGGCGAGACGATTGCTGCCGTCAATATGCTGCTGGCAAAGCACCCTGAGTGGCAGGTGCGTGCGCTGGGCTGGGCTTGCAACTGACTGGGCAACAGGCTGGGGAACTGGGTTGGGGCCAGGGCTGAGCCGCGATCGCGGCACGCTCGAAACACGTGTGCGACACTACTTCCCGCATGTGCTGCAGCCCAGGGTGCTGCATATATGGTAAGCCATACAGTAACTCGTACGCAGTTCAGCACGTGCATAGCAACGCAAGCACGTCAACTGCCATCCCACAGGCTCCTGCCAACGTCTGAAAGCTGTGCTCTTGCACGTAAACACGTATTGTTGGCTAACAGGACCGCATCATGGCTGAGCTGACTGAGGCGGGCATCATGAAGGATGGGGTGGCCAACCCTGACTTTGACCTCACGCTAGACACCGTGACGGACAAGCTACCTGTGCTGGAGGCGTGCATCAAGGTGCGTGGGCGCGGTTTGTGCAGCTGCTTTGCGTGTTTGGTCCTGTCGCTGTCTTTAGAAGCCTGCTAAACCGTAGGTCCTTCTTGTCCTGTTCTATTGGAGGTCACTGAGGGACATGTTGTTTTTGGCTGCCTGCATGTGGCTATAGGAGGGGCTGCGCATGCGGCCAGCTGTGGCTATCGGCACCATGCGCCAGGCGTCCAAGGACATCACCATTGCTGGCGTGCCCCTGAAGAAGGGTGACATTGTGAGTGGGGGCATGTGCATGGCCTGGGAGACGCGGAAGGGGGGGTGGGGGGTGCCTGCTGCTGGGGGGGGCCTGCTGCTTGGCTTGTTGAATTGGCAGGCGGTGTGGCTCTCAATATACACAACTGACGCCTGGGGCTGGGCATGTGGCACACACACGTGTGCGCACGCAGGCGTTCAACCCCTTTGCCAACATGTTCCTGGCCGACGAAAACTTCATCCGCGCGAAAGAGTTCCTCCCCGAGCGCTGGCTTGGCGCAGAGGGGCAGCAGGGCGGGGAGGGCGGCGACGAGGGCGCAGACGGTGCAGCCACCACGGCCGCCCCCAAGGCAGCAGCCAACAAACACGAGGTGGCGGGCACCCAGGCGGCTATCCCCACAAACGGCGTGTGCCCCGAGTCGGGCGCTGCGCCTGGGGACAGTGTGAGCGGCCGCTGCCCGTGGCTCGAGGCGCAGGGCTACTACTCGAGTGCCTCGGGGCAGACGGGCTCGTCGGGGGCGCAGGCCAAGGGTGGCCGTTTTGGGCTGGGTGGTGCTCTGGCGAAGCTGGGCAACGTGCTTGGCAGTCTTACAGATTGGGAGAAGCGGGTGGTCAACGTGGATGGGTCCGTGCCTGGCGCTGGCTTTTCCCAGGGGGTGCAGCTCGCACCGACGATGACGGGCGCGTCCAAGGCGTTCATGCCATTTGGGGAGGGCACGCGTTCGTGCCCTGGCCGTGCGCTGGCGCTCATGCAGATCAGGCTGGCCATGGTTGAGACGGTGAGGAATTTCAAAATCCAGGAGGTCAGTGGCATGGAGGGAGAGGTGTTTGAGTGGGATCCAGCAAATGTGCGCCTGCGCTACGTGCCACGCACCAAGGCGTAGAGCGTCTGGAATGTGTTGAGTTTACCACCTATGTCAATGAAGAAGCTGGACAGGATCAAAGCATGCCAATGGGCGCAGTTCAGGGAGCGTGCGCGAGAGTGCAGAAGCTTGTGTTGCTGTCGGCTTGTGGACGGGCAAGCATGTTATGGTAATCAACCACCGCAGCACATTGGCGGTGCAGGATGAGATTTGTGCTGGATTCATGCGGCTTTGGTGGTAATAGGAGCTCCTCAATTGAGAGTAAAAGGGCAAGGTTGGGAACTAGCATGCTATGGTGCTGAAGATCACGCCATGAACATGCCCCAAAGTGCAGGCCCGATTTATCCATTGATGTGCTGCAATTCATTTCACTGGCTTGGCTGGTCTAAGTTTACACGTCAGGCATCAATAGCGTTCAGCCAATTCTTCTATACGCAAGCTGTACGCTGTCTCAACTTAGTTTAGTAACTGACAAGCCATGTGTGTGACCACAGCAATGAGGAAGAAACTGACAATGGGTTGCAGCTGATCGCAGTGCCGTCGCGTCATCTGTAAGCAACATGATGCTGCGTTCAGGGTCCGTAATGGGGGGCCCATCTAGCTCCATGTTGCGGAGGTCAAGGGGCACAGTTGCACCACTCGGGCACAGCAGCGCTGGATTAGGGGCTGTGCCACGGCTGTCGGCTGGCAGGATGAAGATGATGCCATCTGCTGCCAGTACGCAACAGGCTGCAGCTGCTCCAGCAGCACAGACGCAGCCGAAGGTGCTTACCTTTACCAGCTGCGAGGTGGAGGAAGTGCTGGCAGACTTGGTGAGCCCCATCAAAGTACATACCCTCCGCACGCACCCGATTGTCCGCACATGAACTAGGTTATGATAACCTGTCGCTGTCAAGCGTTTCTTCATGAGCTTACAGTTGCGCTGGTGCACATGCTTGTGCTTGCATGAAGGGAGCTGCAGCTGTAGACGCCCCCGCCGAGTCAGGCACGTTCTTTCTTACCCCTGGAGACTATATGTGTGAATACCTGGGCTTCGTCGGCATTGCATACGTTTACCAGAAGCCGATCAGCTTTGAAACAGCGCGTGATGCTCTTGCGAGGGTGCTGCGGGCGTATGCTCCCCTGGTTGGTCGCGCCAGACGTGATCTAAAGGTGCGGGGCTGCAATTCACGCCATGCAGCCTGGTGCCATGCAGGTCAGCTTGCATGGTGACACCTGACATGTTTTGAGCACAGGCACTTCCATGGTTGCACTCAACTTGCACCCTTGCGCATGCACACACGTACACATCCCACACACAGGCACCCCCTAAAGAGCGCCTGGCTGTCAGCTGGGACTTGAAATCACAGGGGCTGCAGCTGATCACTGCAACCAGCCCCCTGCTCGCGTCTGACATCGTACTGCGCCGAGCAGCAGGTACAGAGGATGTACTGCCTTTACAGGCACCCACAGACCTGACAGCAGTGGAAGTCGGCCTCCCCACATGGGTTGTTGATCAAGATGAGCCCCTGGCCCGTGCAGCACTGGTGCAGCTGGCGCCAGAACAGGAGGGCGAGCAAGGGGCGACGATGGTCGCCTTCATGTCGCACCACCTGATCTGGGATGCAAAGTGCATCCGGCAGTTCGTGCAGGACTGGGCGTCTGTGTGCAAGACACTGTCCCAGGGCAAGCAGCCCGCCCCTGTGCCCACGACATACTGGGGCAGGCAGTGCTGGGACCAGATGGTCGCCTTTTCATCCAGCCTCTTCCCACTCAAGGACCCCCAGCCCCCACCCTCAGCCCCACCCATGCCGCCCCCCTCAAACCCACACCATATCTCCACCAAGCCAGGCCAGCGGGTGCCATTGCCACATGTGTGCGGGCCGCGGCAGCCGACTCAGTTCCCCACGCCCGTCCAATATCTGTCAACTGTGCACTACAGCAAGCAGCATGTGGCCGCTCTCAAGGCACACGTGGCGAAGGAGTTTGAGGCGATGAAGGCCGCCCCCTCTGCCTCCACCCCTGTGGACCCCACTGGTGGCAATCCACTTGCAGCAGGCATTGCAGCCGCAGTGTCAGCAGGAGCAGCAGCAGCTGGCATTGACCTGAACGAGTTGCCTGCCTTTGTCTCCTCCAACGACCTCCTGTCTGCACACCTGTGGCATGTGCTGGCAGATCTCAGCCGCCGTGGCAAAGATAAGCTGTTCCTTTTTGCGCGCGCGGTGGACACACGCGCACGGATAGAGCTGCCCGTCCAGTTCGCGCGGCCGGGGGAGGCGGAGGCAGAAAAGGCTTCGGGCAAGGCTACCTTCCACCCCCTGAACGAGGTGGGACAACACCTGAAATTGATAGTAACACAGCGTTATCAGTCTTATCACAGATATGGTTGCATCAGGACAGCACATTCAGCTGCCGTGTCTGCTAGCTGGCTGCTGGCTCTGCTGCTCCTGCGCTGTGCAGCTGCTTCAATTTTGAGCTGCGGGGCGTGCAGTGTTGCATTGAGTGATGCAGGGCTGCGCCATTGAAAATTTCGCAGCCACGTGGGATGCAGTGGCTTGATGGGCCATGTTGTACTGCTCTTTTTCTCATGTACCCCCACACGCTACACAGCCTGCCACAGGCCTCATGCACCGCCGAACGCCACACAGCTTGCCGCATTGCATCTGCATGAAATACATTGCATGGCTTCCACGGCTTAGTGTGCACACCCCGCCCTCACTCCTCCCCACTCCTGTACGTCCCTGACCCTGACAATCTGCTGGTCATCCCCCTGTCCTGTACATGCAGCGATCCATGGGCAACTGGCAGTGCTTACAGGTGGCACCACCCACGATGCCAGGCATGTCACTTGCCAAGATGGCTGCAGGACTGAGGCAAACACTGCCAATTGCAGTGCCTGGTTCATACATGGGCCACCCTCGGTCAGACTGGCTGGAGCAACAGGTGATCTGATGGCAGGTTGGGGCTCTGCTGAAAGTACTGATTAGTTTCGTACTGCATTGGTGCCTGCTGCTCTACTCTGCGTGCCCACCGGCTGTGTGTGTGCACAGCAGGCATGCTTTCCCGCACTGGTAGACGGCCACGAGGTTCTCATGATCATGGTTGCGCTGCTGGCTGCTAAGCACGCCATGACCTCACGCACACCATTCCCAAGCATGACTCAAATGTTCCACACAATGGCTGACCTGTGGGCGATCAACTTGTGCTCGTGCCTGCTCACGTGCTCAGGGCCTGCTGGACGATGCACGGGCTCGCAATGGGAAGGAAGACCCAGGATCAGGGACAGAGGTTGGGTGCACCACAGCATGGGATGCTGACCCTACTGCGCTGGACTTTGGGAGTGGGCAGCCAGTGTGGATGCAGGCCACAGAGCCAAGCCACCTAGCAGACGCTGGCATCATCTTTATGGACATGGGGGGGGATGGGCTGTGGATGTGGATGGGACTTAAGCAGGAGGATAAGGCAGAGCTGCAGGCCAAGTATGGGGGTTGGCCCATGGTGCGATGAGGCCGCCAGATAGCAGGGGTGGCTGTGTTGAGCTGCAGAGCCTGCAGCTGTGCAAGCCTTTGTAGCTGTTGGTGTGACGCAGGCATGCGGCTGTAGTATATTTAGTTGTGAAAGGTGTTGGGTGAGGAGACACTGCGGGAGCTGAGGGAAAATGGACTTTCATCTGTCAGTCTGGACTTTCATGTCAAGACTTGAGGCGTTGAGCTGAAATCAGATGGGAGGGCCGGGCTGGTGCCTGCCAAGGCGCTGCCTGTTACGCTGCGTGCTGTATGCGGGTCAGTTCCGTTCTTATGTTTGCCCTTTCCATACCACGCTGCCAGCCACCTGGTACACTACCACCTGCCGAAACCGGGAGTCATGGAAGGGACTAATTGTGAGGAAGATTAAGGAATCGCAGCACCTCGTCTCGTCTCGTCTTGGCTGTAACAAGTCAAGTGCCAGCCAGCCACCCTACCGTCTACGTACGTAAACTATGTGGATCTGTGTGACCCTGAACCTACAGTACCTGACCCTGAACCTACAGTACCTGACACAGAACCTACATCGTCTGCGCTATAGCTCCTATGATTCAATCTGATGTGACTTGGACTTAGGAGCTGCTGAGCACAGTGCAGGCTGCCCTTCATCATGGTGCCATGGGCCACCCGCCATACGTGGCCATCAGCTCAGCCTTGTCCTCCTCTGATAGCCCCACCCATGCCCACAGCCCGTCGCCACCCATGTCACTCAGAACGATCGCCGTGCCAAGCATGCTCTTGGGCTCGGTCTGGTGCATCCACACCGGTGGACCACCGCCAAAGTCAAGTAGGGCTGGCTCCACATCCCTGCATGATGAAATCGGTGGTTGATGAGTGAGGAATGATAGATTTGGTAACATACACACACAAAAGAAACAAAGTCAGTCGCATTGTAATAGTATGCCCACGCGTGAGACTGTGGGTAACGACACACAGCATCCGCGTGAGAGCCAATCCAGG
>BDCZ01000011.1:0-53791 GCA_001662365.1 Chlamydomonas applanata | reverse complement strand
CTCCCTCCATGCCACTGACCTCCTGGATTTTGAAATTCCTCACCGTCTCAACCATGGCCAGCCTGATCTGCATGAGCGCCAGCGCACGGCCAGGGCACGAGCGCGTGCCCTCCCCAAATGGCATGAACGCCTTGGACGCGCCCGTCATCGTCGGTGCGAGCTGCACCCCCTGGGAAAAGCCAGCGCCAGGCACGGACCCATCCACGTTGACCACCCGCTTCTCCCACCCTGTAAGACTGCCAAGCACGTTGCCCAGCTTCGCCAGAGCACCACCCAACCCAAAACGGCCACCCTTGGCCTGCGCCCCCGACGAGCCTGTCTGCCCCGAGGCACTCGAATAGTAGCCCTGCGCCTCGAGCCACGGGCAGCGGCCGCTCACACTGTCCCCAGGCGCAGCGCCCGACTCGGGGCACACGCCATTTGTGGGGATAGCCGCCTGGGTGCCCGCCACCTCGTGTTTGTTGGCTGCTGCCTTGGGGGCGGCCGTGGTGGCTGCACCGTCTGCGCCCTCGTCGCCGCCCTCCCCGCCCTGCTGCCCCTCTGCGCCAAGCCAGCGCTCGGGGAGGAACTCTTTCGCGCGGATGAAGTTTTCGTCGGCCAGGAACATGTTGGCAAAGGGGTTGAACGCCTGCGTGCGCACACGTGTGTGTGCCACATGCCCAGCCCCAGGCGTCAGTTGTGTATATTGAGAGCCACACCGCCTGCCAATTCGCCTGGGGCCCAGTTGCCCAACTGCCTCGCCACTGTGTTGCCCATGGCGGCCTTGGCCCCGCCAATGGCGCCCTTGACGGAGGCACACACGTTGGGCAGCCCGGTAGCCGCGCGTGTGCCGGTGCCGCCAGCGTGCTGCCCACCCGCCACCAGCGCCCCCGCCTGCTGCTGCAGCTCGGGCTGGACGAGGGTCATGCACTTGGCGGCGGCATTCGCGTTGGGCAGCCCGGTAGCCGCGCGTGTGCCGGTGCCGCCAGCGTGCTGCCCACCCGCCACCAGCGCCCCCGCCTGCTGCTGCAGCTCGGGCTGGACGAGGGTCATGCACTTGACGGCGGCATTCGCGTTGGGCAGCCCGGTAGCCGCGCGTGTGCCGGTGCTGCCAGCGTGCTGCCCACCCGCCACCAGCGCCCCCGCCTGCTGCTGCAGCTCGGGCTGGACGAGGGTCATGCACTTGGCGGCGGCATTCGCGTTGGGCAGCCCGGTAGCCGCGCGTGTGCCGGTGCCGCCAGCGTGCTGCCCACCCGCCACCAGCGCCCCCGCCTGCTGCTGCAGCTCGGGCTGGACGAGGGTCATGCACTTGGCGGCGGCATTCGCGTTGGGCAGCCCGGTAGCCGCGCGTGTGCCGGTGCCGCCAGCGTGCTGCCCACCCGCCACCAGCGCCCCCGCCTGCTGCTGCAGCTCGGGCTGGACGAAGGTCATGCACTTGGTGGCGGCAACGACTGCCGGGTCGTCGGTGTCTAGGCCACGGTCGACCATGTACGACTGAAACACGCTGCCAATGTGAACTGCGCCGGCTGCAGTGTGCGGGGCGGCAGTGTAAGTGTCTGTAAGTCTCTGCATTCTCTGCAAGTGCAGTTCAAGGCATGCACAGCCTTCATGGCGCAGCCTTCATGCACACGGTCTCACCTTTGCCGCGGTGGACCTCGCTTTGCGTCCGCAACCCGCCGCCGGCCCCGATCAGGATGGGGCTGCCACGTGGGTAATCTGGGTGAGCCTTTTTACCCGTGCGCTTGGGGTGCAGTGGCACCACTCCATGGACGAGAGCGCCCAGCAGCACTGGCAGGCACACTTTCTCACGTGGGTCGTGAGTGTTCGTCTGCATGGCGTATTGCAACACCAGTATATCAGTCACCAATGCATCATCACAGCAGTGCATCACAGCAGTGCATCAGCACATGCACGCACCATGATCCAATCAATCCCACCATCCGTGTCGTGCCGTGTCGTGTATTCGTACGTGCGGTTGGGGATGGGGGGCTTCAGGTCCTGCGTCTCCCACCCACCCGTCACGATGATGACGCAGCCCTGCACAGCCAAAGGGGCGTGCGAATGCTTCGGTTTGGATCAAGCAAGCACAACAAAGTAGCCTTAAGCAGCAGCGCAGCATTGTTGCAACGCCTTACCGTGGGGCGCGCATGCCGGAACCCCCGCGAGGGCTGCGACATTCTCCAGAAGCGACCGTGCGTCCAGGTGCACGAACTCCTTCCTCTTGACGCCCGTGGGGCAGCCACCAGCGAACATGGCCTTCTGATTGCCCCTGCAGGCGTCAAAATGCACGAGCATGGGTGCATGAGCACGAGCATGAGCATCCAAGGCAGGCGTCAAAATGCATGGGAGCATGAGCACGAGCACGAGCAAGCAGATGAGCACATCTGAACGCACCTGATCCAATCGGCCATGTTCAGCTGGACTTGACCAGCCTTCAGCACGAC
The DNA here is from genome assembly GCA_001662365.1 of Chlamydomonas applanata. Taxonomy (NCBI): domain Eukaryota; kingdom Viridiplantae; phylum Chlorophyta; class Chlorophyceae; order Chlamydomonadales; family Chlamydomonadaceae; genus Chlamydomonas; species Chlamydomonas applanata. Next base: position 51,368 of record BDCZ01000011.1, on the reverse strand, counting down.
CTCGCCCAGCTGTCCATGGCCGCTGCCCAGGCTGCTGTCCAGGCCGGAGATGAACGCCAGCGTAACGTAGCCACGGCCTGCGTCCGCCTGAAGCCGATCCAGCACCACCTTCAGGTCAGCTGCGCGGAAGCGGTGCTCGGGGTGCTTGCCAGCCTCCAGCTCCTGCTGGAAGCGCCAAAGGTTGGGCAGGTTGATGGGCGCGTCCTTGTAGTCCCATTGCGCTGCATAGCGGTGTTCAATTGCACAGTTCAGGTGATGACAGCTGCAGATCAGATCAACTGCACAAAAACACAGGAGAACAGCAGCAGCAGCTTACCTTGCACTTCCCGTCGCTTCACGCGGGCCCCGCTGCTGTCCCCCACACTCCCCCGCAGCGTTGTCTCGATCTCAGCATCCCGTTCTGGAGCCGGTCCGGTAGCATCCCGTTCTGGGCTCGGCGGGGGGCTCGCAGGCGGGCTGCGCTGTGCTGACAGCCGTACTAGTGCTGACAGTTGAGACAGCTGTGACAGAGACTCTAATAGCATTCTCTCTAATCTAATAATCTATTCTAATCTAATCTAATCTAATCGCCGAACGCCGTCTCAGAAAGCCGGCGACGGGCGGGGTGGCCAAGCCGGGGCCTCGGATGCGGCATCTCTGTTGGGCCGATTTTTCTGCAGTAGATTTGCAGCAACGAAGCAACGATGAAGGAAGCTCAAAGTGCTGCAAATCAAAGTGCTGCAATTGGGTGAGAGCTGGGTGAGAGTGAGACTGTGCTACCAATGTCTCGACCAGCGAGCGCATTCAGCTTTGTGTTGCTGCTAGGACCGCCAACGAGCGCAAATACATACCGTGACTGGGTTACAAGTCCTCAGGCCACGAACGTTTGGAGCTGACACTGACAGGTGCAAGTTGTTCAGAGTCTTGAACACAAATCCAACAAAATGCAGACGAGCATTAGCTCCCGTGCGCTATCATCCGCAACTGCGGGGGCTAGACAACTGTCAGTTTCCATCACTGAGGGGGTCACACAGGTCGGTCAGTTATGGTTGTGGGTTCATCAAGACTCAGCTGGGCAAGCCAGGCGACGGATTGGTGGCACACCAGGTGCTGTTACAATGTGTGCCTCTGGCCTAGACCACATATTGGGGAGGCATGGCGCTGCGCAGGAATTGAACCGCGCACCCAACACCATGCAGCATGCACAACACTCTTGCAGCTCACTACACTAGTACTGTACAGCAGCAGTACCACACTCAGGCAGTATTCAGACCAGCGTTGTGCTCAGGGATGAGCACAGTAAAACACCGATATCATTTGGCAATGCAGCAGATGCTTCCTGCATAGTCAAGCACAGCCGCGCACAAACATGCCCTCCAATACAAACGTACGCCAGCTGGCACCGCACGATAGCAGTTGGGGTTTTCGTGATTTGTGCAGCGTTATAGCGACCGCTCACTCCCTTACGTACCATCGCCCTCACTACGCATGCATGCAGACATCTGTATGAAACCCAAGAAATTCTAAATTGAGTGTCAAATGCAATCCAGGTCTTGTTGCGCTGTCCATGCATTTGCTTACGCACTCACAGCATAAGAAGAGGACTCACCAAGGCACATTCAAGGCACATACACACACGCGCCCGCTTCAGGTCCCTACACACTGCAGGCTCCCACCCCAATAAAATGAGAATTACATCGGTATTGCAGATTGGCTTCGTTCAGGGTCAGAGCGCCGTCAGGTAGCGCATGTGCACCGCAGGGCGTGCTGTCCCTTAAGCAACCAATGCAACCACACACGCACGCGGCCTCGGCCATGCCCCGACGCATCCCCCAAAGCAGGCCCTGAGCAATCCAGACAGGGGTGTGTCTGCAGCAGCCACATCAGCAAGCGGTCTTGACAAGGACGCATGCATCCCTCAAGCAGTTCCAAGCTTACGTGTAACAACAAGTATACAAGCACAGTGGACCAGCGTTGCCTCAGCAACAGTTCAAGCCCAACCTCCACGGTGAAGGCCAAAGCCAGAGCTATTGACAATGAAAAACCTGAAAAGGAAAAAGCTCATGCTGCATGCTGCAAGAAGAGCATGATGTGAGCCAGATCAAATGTCGATCCAGACGGCCACTCCCAACACAAAGCGACACTCCATGAGGCACAATCAGCTTTTGGAGGCATCCACCCAAGGCTTTTTATTCCAGACAGATGACGTCGCACACCATGCAAACGAATATGCCCGCGTCTTGCAGCCGCACAATCTTGATGCCAGTGGCAAACCCGGTCTTCCGCGGTCCAGTGAGCCCCTGATCACTTGGCTGCTGCTCAAAGCAGGGTGTGAGGCAGGCCAAGGCTGTCAACGGGTGACAGGGCACCACACCCGCTGCCTGCGGTGCTGCCGGCGCCCAGGTACCACGCGCCGACAGTGCAATCCTCACCAACCTCGTTCAGCAGATCACGGGGCAGCCATGATGCTTCAATCTCAGCACTGTCAGTGGCCGCCTGCAGCTGTGCCGCCAGCAGGCCATGCGCAGAGGTCACGACATTGCTGACCAGAGAGGCTGCACGCGATGCTGTGGGGGCCTTGGGTAAGTGAGAGCTGGAGCGGGACAAGGTGGCCCCGGGGGACCGTGCACTGCTCGTAGTTGAGGATGGGGAGGGCAGCGCACCAGCTGTAACAGCCACGGAGCTGTTGGAGGACTCAACTGCCAACTGCACGTTGGAAGGGGCGATGCCGCTGGCTGAGTCAGCGGAGGCTGCAGGCAGAACCTGCTGCATGTCCAGCAGCAACGTAGCGGCTTCAATGTCCATGCCCATCGCGGCCAGCGTAGCCGCGCCGCGCATGGGCGCCGCTGCATGGCTCCACTGCACGGGCCCCACCTGTGCACTGATGTGCTGTAGCAACACGGCCGCGGCCTCAGGCATGGGCAGCTCGGAGAGGCCCGCCCACTGCGCAGCCGTCACGCCGACCACGTCCCACCCGCGCGCTTGCAGCAGGCGGAAGCGGGCGAGCGCATCGCCAGTCAGACGCTGCTGGCTGCCTGCCGAGTCCGTGCACAGATCCTCTGGGCCGCACATTTCAAGGGCTATTGAGCGGCCATCCACCTGGAGGGCAATGTCCACACTGATGAGCCCGTCATCTGTCAACCAGCGTGCGGCATGCGGCACGCCTGCTGTGCTCAGCGCCGCCGCCACGCCCTGCTGCACAGCCGGCATGTGCACGACATTGCGTGCGGCCTGTGCCCACGCTGCTAGTGCGGCATGATTGAGCTGGGCGGGCAGGTGGGGGAGCGTGTCCATCTCCAAGGAGGCGAGCGGCACGCCCAGGTGACGTGCCAGCGACGCTTGCAGCAGCAGCGCCGCTGAGAATGCCTGCTCCAGACACTCGTCCGCCAGGGGCGCACCCATCAGCACGTGCTTCTCCAGTAGCCCACTCAGCAGGCCAAAGGCAGCAGGCTCCATCAGATCCAGTGCAGACAGGGCCCACATCGTGGAACACAAGTCGGGCGCGCTCATCTGGGGTGCCACAGCCAGGGTGGACGTGGCCACATGAGGCGACAATGCCCCCACGTGGTGGCCTAGCTTGGCCGCGGCCATGACGGTCACGGCGAGGTGCTGCGGCTCGCAAGACTGCGCGGCCTGCAGCGCCACCACACGGCGCAGCAGCGTGTCCATGGCCTCAGGGCACGCGTGCCGCACGTGTGCAAACGCCCACGCGGTCGTGGAGCAGTTGGGGCCGGTAAAGGCGGGCGCGACGCGGGTAACGCGCTGCGCAAGGGCCTCGTACAGCTCAGGGTCCCGGTGGCCCACTGCAGCAAAGGCCCACGTGATGTTGGCCAGGCCCTGGGGGTTGAAACGGTCCACCTTGGCTTTGGCTGCAGCAGCCAGACCCTCAAACAGGCGGGCATCATTGTGACCCAGCCGTGCCGCTCCCCATGCCAGCTGCCACAGGCCCTGGGGCTCAAACGATGGCAGCCGCTCTAACGCCTCCTGTGTGATTGCTGCCACGAGGCCGTCGTCTCGCACGCCCAGTGATGCGCACGCCCACAGCATGGATGCCATGTTCTGAGGGCTCATGCGGCCGACGCGCGCCGCCGCCTCCCGTGCCACCGCGCTCATCAGTGCCTCATCACGGTGGCCCAGGGCAGCCAGACCCCATGCCAGGTTGGACAGCGCCTGCACGTCAAAGCAGTGCAAGGAGGAGCCAAAGTGTGCTGAAATGGCGCGCAGCAGCGGCTCGTCATAGTGGCCCAGCTGGCCCAGCGCCCAAACAATGTTGGAGACGCCCTGGGGCAGGAAGTGGTGCAGCTTGGCACGGGCCTCTGCCAAAAGCACGCCCATGAGCTGAGGGTCATATGCGTGCGCGCGGCCCAACGCCCAGATGATGTTTGACAGCTCCTGCTCCTTGAACAGGGGCGCCAGGCGTGCGGCACGCGCGCCCAGCAGTGCAGCTGTCGCAGGCTCAAAGTGCTCCAAGCTGGCAAATGCCCACATCACATTGGCGAGCTCCTGAGGCTTGAGGTCGGCCACCAGGGTGCGGATCTGCAGGCATCCATGATCATGGCATTCATTACCGTAACATTCACACCATGAACGATGAAGCATGCAATCCATGCATGTGCGCCGTCTGTGCGAGTGCAGGGTGTGCCGTGAGGTGGATGGGATCAGACAGGATGGTGGCTGCTGCACCTGCCCCGACCCAAACAGTCATGCCGCCGCAGATCCACTTCTACAGTGGCATGACTGATTCACTCCTCACACTGCCCATGCTGCTGCGCACGAAAGCCCAGCTGCAGCCCGCCCCACGGACCCGTTGGCTCAGCAGCGCGAGCAGCGCGTCGTCGCGGTGGTGCATGTACACCAGCGCCCATGCCAGGTTGGCCAAATTCTGGGCAGCAAACTCCCCGATCTTTGCGGTTGCATGCGTGCATAGCAGCGCGGGCAGCGCTGGGTCGGGCACGTATCGCAGCTTGCCAAAGGCCCACGCCGTGTTGGCGAGCCCACGCCCGTCAAACGCACGCATATTCTCCATAGCCTGTGTGCAGCAGCAGCGAGCGCATCACAGCAGCAGAGGTGGGTTGCGTGAGCCCCACCAATGCGTCAAGGTAATGAAGGTATGCATCCCAAGTATGAGCATTAAGGGCATGAGGTATCTGCATCGCAAGTATAGGGCATCACAGCAACACAGGTATGAGGTGTGTGGTTCATCCCCTTTAGTCACACCAACGGTGTGGTCCCATGCCCCAACTGCCTCCACCCACCAGTGCGCACAGCCGGTCCGCCAGCTCCTGAGCAGCAGGGCTGAGGTGGCTCACGTGCTGCTGCGCTGCAGCACCACCAGCGGCGCCGTCTGCCGCTGTCTGTGTACCGGGTCGCATGGCCTCCAAAAGCACCTCGGCCTCCGCCGCATGCGCGGCAGGGGCCCCACCGTGGCCATGGTAGTGTGATTGTGATTGCTCCACAAGCTTGGGCGCACGGGACACAGCCGACGAGATGTTGAAGAAATCAAAGTGCGATGACTTGGTCCGCACGAGGTGCAGAAGCTCCTCCACTGTAGCAGCCGCCATAATCTCCTTATTCAGAGCAACGGAGCTGGAAGAGCCGCGCGTGCGCTTGGCGGCAGCACCCAGCCCCACTGCAGGCGCACCCATGCGATGCTGCACGGCTTGCTGCGCCCCAGCGCCACGGCTGGCCTTGAGTGCTGCACCCTCAGCTGCAGCTGCTGCTGGATCGAACAGGGACGCCAGCAGCTCACGGGTGGGAGCTGCATCCTTGGTCACCCCAAATGGCATCATAAGCGGCAGCGTCGGGGTGGGGAGCAGCTGTTCTCCATCGATCACACGGCTGCCAGCACCCAGCCCCAGCAGGCCATGCACAGGCAGGCCCACAACACCTGCAGTCAGGCTGCGTGCGGCCAGAGCCTGCTGCTGCTGCTGCTGCATGCGCTGCTGCTGCTCCTGGGTGGCGATAGGCAGGGCGTGCAGCCCAACGGGCAGGGGCGTCAGCCCAAGGTGGGATGTGCTGGAGGATGTCCAGCTGCCCCATTGTGCAGCACCCCCATTGTTTGGAGGAGGTACCCCCCACCCTCCTGTGAAGCCCGCCGCACCGAAGCCGGGGGTGGTCTCCGCAGCTTGGGTTGCAGAGATGGCAGACACACCTGACAGCCCATCAACTGCAAGCAACACAGCAAGACAGGGCACAAGGAGGTTCAAGGAAGAGACCTGTCATCAGAGTTTCCCGAATGTCGTGTAGTCAACATATAATTGCCGGAACATGGCGAGCGGATGGCGCGCACCTCTCAGGCCATTCAATCCCTGACCCCACGCCTTCCTTAACAGCTTGGCAGCGGCTTGGCTTGACATGCTTGTCTGTGTCCGTATGTGTGGCTACAGGTGCGCGGGCCTGCAATGTCTGCAAATGGGACCATGGCGTATCGTGGGAGGTGTAAGCAAGTGCTCGGGCCATCCCCTGAATGTACCCCCTTGTACATCCATGCGAGGTGCGATCTGTGGGTTTGCTGGCAGCCTTCCTGGACGATGCCCGGTACGTTGTAATGCGCCTACCGTGTGTCGGAGGATGGGGGCTGCGCACACTGCCTCGGTGATGGCTGCACAGCTTGCAGCTTGGCCAGATTAAATGGCTTGATGCTGTCAGAAGAACTATGCCCTTGTGTTAGGCGCTGTTATTCGCAGAGCTTCTATGCAGGTCTGATGGGTGGAAGCACAAGGTGGAACAATCACAACTCTCCGTCATTTACGAACTGACTTGACCTATTCTTTTTTAAATGGCACTTCACTAGTGCTGCGCACAGGGGCCGCCCTATTTTGAATGACCGCAAATGACGAAACGTCCGCGCAAACGGTGCCACTTACGAGGCTGCGAGGTGTTTATGTCAGAAGGCAGCAAACGAAGGTGGCATCTTGTGGGCACCTGGGGCTGCTGCATGCGCATGCTGGCAGGCCCACATGCAAGCCTGCCACTGCCCTCCGAGCCCAACCCGTACCACACATGGCCGGCAAACCAAACCAAGACCTGGCATGATGAAACAGCACGGAGCTATAACAGCGCGTTTCAATCCCTGCCGCTTGGCGTCTACTGCTCATCACGGACATATGGATGCCAACCTGGTTTTTGCAAGACTGAACAGCGTGTTTGGCTCTTGTGTTTCAAGTCAGTCAGCATGGGCGCTCAGGTGGAACAGCCCACGAGCTGCGGGCACGGGCGCCATGATGGCCTCCTGCAGGCCACATCAGCGACGGCACAGAGTCGGACACAAATCACACAATGCATGCACAGCACGTCAATGCGCAGCCGGAGCAGCGCGGAGGCTGCGTCACGTGGCTGATTGTCTCCCGCAGCAGGCAGTGCAGCATGCACTGGGGCAGGTCCACCCAAACAGACCTCACCACATCTGCGTCTGACACGCCGCTTAGAGTGGAGGGCGACCAGGTGGGCGCCTTGCATTTGTCCACCAAGGCTGCACGGACGCCTTCAGCAAAGTCAGGCCGCGCTACCGCGCGCACAGCCATGCCATACTCCAGCTGCATGGGCAAGGGCATCGGCACACATCAGTCACAGGACCTGTGGGGATGGTGGCCCAGTCAGCCAGAGCCAGGATGTGAGCGCAGGACCGCTTGGTCAAGCAGGGCAGCACAAGCTGCACATATCCAACAAGCTGCGCACAAGCAACCTGGTGCACAAGCCCTTCCCTCCACTGCAGCATTCGATTGAAAGCTCCTCAAAAAGTGCAGGGCATGACTGGCGTACCTACCTGCATGTTGGTGCCCAGGTCCGCCAGTGGCCCTCCTGCCTGCACGTCCTCCCTCACGCGTGCAAAGTGCGCCAGTGTGAGCGCCTGTGAGAAGGGGCAACCCGCACGCAGGGCCTCGAGCGCCTCCCACACAACTGTGCGTGCCTGCGCAGCTGCCTCCCGATCGGTCTTCCCCTGCTCTGTGGAGCCAGGTGCCTGGGAGCTGCTGTTTTGGGCAACGTCCTCACCCCGTGGCCTCTTGTGTGCTGGCCCTGCAGCAACTGCCTGATCCAATACCGTGTCTAGCTGGGCCAGCTCCGACTCCAACCGCTGCACAACTGCCTGAAGTGCTTGAGCCAGGCCCTCGCCCCTTGCCTTGTACTCAATGGCTGGCCCAAAGCACCTGTCGATCACCTGCTGCAGTGCATCAAGCCGTGACGGCTCCAGCGGTACTGCCGCATGCCGCGACAGCACGCCTGCAGCCCATGCAAAGTCGGTGCCACCTACGGGCGCCCCGGGCGCCGCCCCGGTCGCCGGGCCTGCCAGCAGCTCCCTCCTCATTTCCTCCCAAGAAGCCTCTGGTACATAGTGCGTGGCCAGCCCTAGGTACAACAAATCTGCTGGCTGAGACAGGCGTGCGCCAGTCAGGCCAAGCCACAGCCCGAGCGCACCAGGCATGCGTGCAGCACGCGTCGCCCACCCCACATCTGGCCACAGCCCGATTGCGTTCTCTGGCATTGCAAACAGCACGTTGTTGGACACCTGCAGCACAACAGGGCAGGGTGATGTGAGGAGCTTTGGCTGGCAGGTGTTCCAGAACAGGGGCAATCAGCATGGCTGGCAGGAGGTGCAGGGATGCATAATCGTGCAGCAGCTCCATGTCTGGTCCCACTTGCAGAGTCCGCACCACACGTGCAGTGCCGAATGCCGCCAGCCCAAAGCCCAGGCCCATCCACACGCCACGGATGAGGGACACATAAGGTACCGTACAGCTGGGCACACTTGTCACCAGGGAATACTCGCTCCTGAACACCTGAGGCACATTAAAACGCAGTGAACAAAAACATAGCAATCCACGCATGTTGATAGATTTGTGCCTGTGTGCTGACGCTTGACTGTTGGAGTCCACCCAAGCCGCCAAAGGCATGTGCACAGTCGCTCTGGGCGTTAGCCATTTGATTGGGGCCTAGTAGCACAAGCTGCATCCATGCTTTGCAGATTTGGCCTGAGAAGCTGTGCTGCACAGCCGCTGAGCACCAACAGCAAGCCGGCACCAGCACCTCCCAACCACCCAACCCACTTACTCGCTCCACCAGGTGTCCATCTGGAGGCAACCCTCCACATTTCCCACCACTGCCAATGTATGGCTCGTCCAGCACCGACTGCATGGGTACACACATGCCAGCGCGGACGACCAGCGTGGGGTTCGATGAGCACAAAAATGCAGGGCACAATAGGGCAAAGATCCAAGCACTCTGCCGCTGTGCATGTGCGGGTGCGTGGGAAGGCACCAGGCCAAGCAGCCAGTGCTCCGGATGCAGCACCGACCTGCCTCAAAGCCTTGACGTCTCCGCCTGAGCAGAATGCCCGTGGCACGCACCCCTCCACAACCACTGCATGGCACAGTGGTGCCGTGTGGTGTACTGCTGCGTCACTGCTGCTGGCGGACTGGTGCTGGCTTGCTGGGAGCAGGGGAGTAAGAGCCCTCAAGATGGCCTCCACCATCTCTGTGCAGGGAGGACAACATCGCACAGCCACGTCGGATTTTGGTTGTAGAGCGATGTCAGGATGTGACTCATACTTGGTGTGTGCGTGGTGGTGCATGACGCCGCTGGTGAAGGAGCCATTGCATGCATGCATCACCAGACTCTTGGGCTCCCCATGTGCATGACTGCATGTCATGCAGTTGTACTCATGCTACGGGCCCTTGGGTGTACGCACCAACGTGCCCCGCATTCAACGCTTTTGGCCTGTTCATGGTGATGTGCAGGATGCCCTCTGGCCTCCGCTTGATGATCACGTCCCCTTCATGGTGCTGTGACTCCTGCATGGCTGCGGACAGCATTATTTGTGTACCTGCTGTGCCTCGTTGGTATGCAAGTGGCCTCTTAGCGGTGCTCAAAAGCTTGCACACGTGGCGCGCATGCAGAGTCCACTGGCCATGCATGTACATGCCCACTGCAGTCAGCTGCAGGTAGCAAAAAGAGGCACTAAGATAAAGGACGCCCACTTGGGCGTGGGTAAGGAAAGAGGGAGATGCAGCAAGGGCCCAACGCTCACACACATGCCACGCCAGTTTAGGTGCGGCGGGACATCACTCAGCAGTACAACCATGTGTGGACTTGAGCTCAGAGCGGCCGTCGATGCTCTAGACGCCTTGTAGGGCTCTCAGTCTTGCTGGCATGGCTGCTGTAGCGGCAAAGCTTATGCATAGGAGCGTCCATGCACTGGCGCCTCAGAGGTTTGCCTCGGGGTTCAGCCGTGGCAAACTGATTTGTCAAGCTGTTGTGGAGAGGCCGTCGAGACCTGGGAATTTCATGCAGCTTTCAAGCACCACCACACCACCTCAAAAACCTGAGGCCTACCCTGCATTGAAACCAGAGGTTCTGGAGGCGCTGCAAGCGCACTTGGGGACACCCCTAAACAAGCAGGAGATGGTGAGTGAAGCCCATACAAACCCTACACCGAAGACGCCCGGGCTAAGCTTAGCTAGCAATGCGTGTCATCAATGCAGGTGCCTCCTCCCAAGCCAGTCGTCATCATTATCAGTGGGCCAAGCGGCGTCGGCAAGGACACAGTGGTGGCCAGGCTGAAAGAGCGGCGTGAGGACCTATACTTTGTGGTCACGGCCACCTCGCGGTGCGTTGTTGCGCATTGGGTGGGACGTGGCATGGAGTGGCTGGGCTTTGGCCACCATGCAAAGCCGGGATGTGGTTGCGGTGGAACCATGCGCAGTTGCGCATGCACCTGTGGTTGCACGGGCCCCTGGTACGAGGCGCATATGGGGCGCTACATCAGCACCCTGCGCCGACATGACAATTCGCTGCCTGGTGTTCACTCATGATGTGAGGTCAGCTGCATGACCGTTGCTGGCTTGTGCGCGGACGCGCCTTGTAACACATCGCTGATTCGCTGTGTGTGTCCCCTCCGCAGCCCCAAGCGCCCTGCTGAGGTGGAGGGCCGCGACTATTTCTTTGTGACAAAGGAAAAGTTTGAGGGGTGGATCAAGGATGACATGCTCCTGGAGCATGCGCTTGTCTATGGAGAGTATAAGGGCATCCCTCGCCAGCAGGTGCGGTAGCAAGGGTTCCAGCGGTGGTGCAGTGAGCAGGTGTACTCCGCTGTGCTATGCTACCAAGGTGCTGTGGCAGCAGCAGCAGCCTCCTGGATGGAATAGTGTATCAGTTGCAAATTGTGAGCGCTGAGCGCTGAGCGCTTGCATGTGCTCCTCTCCCACTCTCTCGCCAATCCTTCAGCAACTCTCAGCAAGCCGCATTTCACCTTGACTCGCTTTCCATCCCGGTGTCAACGTCGTCTTCCATCCGGCCTTCCAGCCGGCTAACACACGTACATCTTTAACTCTTCAACAGGTGGACGACGCGATCAAGGCAGGCACAGACGTGGTGCTGCGCATTGACGTGCAAGGTGCAGCGACTGTGAAGCGGCTCATGCCCGAGGCGATTTCCATCTTTGTCGCGGCTGAGAATGAGGAGTGCCTGGTGGGCCGGCTGGCTGCCCGCAACACCGAGTCCCTGGACAAGCTGGCGGTGCGCGTGGCCACGGCCCGCAGCGAGGTCGCACGCATCTCAGAGTTTGATTACGGTGCGTGCGCGCGGGTGTGGCTGCTGGTTTGTCTGACTTGGATGACTGGTGCAGCCTATGATGGGCTGCTTGTTTTGAGGATTATGCGCTGCTAGTGTTGTGTGCTGCCGGTGTGGGGCCTTGTGGCGACCAGGCTGTGCTGCTTCACACCGGACCCTGCCGGGGGCAAGGGCGCTGCTGTGTTATGCGGGCAACGGGGCACGATATGTGCAGCCGGATGGTGGATCTCTGGGCCCCACACAGCTTTGCTCACACCAGGCTGACAGACTGCACTTGACTGCCTGCACATTCCATGCTCTGCACCTGCAGTGGTGGTCAATGGCACTGGGCGCCTGGAGGAGTGTGTGGCTCAAGTCTCAGGTATCATTGATGCTGAGAAGGCTAAGACATGCCACCGCATGGCCCCTAGGTGACCGACAGGCAGCAGTTATTGGCCTGGGCCCCATACCTGGGCCTGGTTGCATGTTTAAGCATCGAGAGCCAGTCTCTTGCTTTGATGAATCATGAACCCGCTCTACAGAATCACCGAAGAGACATCAGATTGGAGTTTTATATCAGCAGAATGATGTTGCTTGGAATGGGATGGGGATATCTGTCCCTGGAGGCATGCGAGGCAGCTATCGTGCCTCCCCAAATTGAGGGGCGGTTTGATGGTTGGGTGGGGGGTGTCCGTTGCTATGACCTGCAGGTTGCTTCTCAAAAAGCCACAATGATGCAGGAGTTTTGTTCAGAGCCTTTGAGCGGTGCTCCGTGTGTGCTGGCAAGAGCCACTTTGCAGCCCGTGCCTAGAGACGGCCTGACTGCATGGCAAGGGGCAGAAATAGATGCAGAATGCACGGAACGAGAGCTTAGGTTTGCTGTTGTGTGTGGCACTTCCATGGCTCAATGAGAGTGATTGGAGAGCACGGTGCGGGCACAAGACCAGTAGCGCATGATGCGAGCACAGGGAGGAAGAGAGAGAGGATGGGTTTGTGTTTGGGTTGGGGGGCGAGAGATCAGCTGGGGGCTGACGCGCTCGATCTCTGTACACTAATCTCTTGGCATGATGCATGTACCACTACGGCTCTCATTTCTTCAGCTATGTTGTGAATCTATTCTTTCTATTTGTCAGTGCACTGGCAAAGCATCTCTTTAAGGAGCGTGTGCTTATCATTGCCAGGAGCACCCGTTCCTAGACATGTAAGCAAGTTTGGCCATCGAAGTTCCCATCTCACTTTGAGTTCCCCCATCTCAGCCTCACAGCATGGCTCAAAGACAGCGCCTGCCACACAGGCTGCTGCCCTTCCTGCGCTATGCAGCCTGCCCTGCCAACCACAGTGGCAGGCGCTTAAGATTGTCGCGGCCCCTTCCCATGCACACTTTGCAGTACAAAAGTCGAAAAGATCATCCCGTCTGCTGCAGACGACTGCCAGCAGTCTTTTACTGTTGATCTTGCCCTGATTTTTCTTAAAGCCTGCCTGCATGTTAAGCCGCTGAGAGCTTGACCACCAGTTCAGTCGGCCCTAGGCAACAATACAGCCAAACATGTTGTTTGGCCATGACGCAAGGGTCACAGCTATCCAGCCTCCTGCAAAGGTAGTTGCCAATACGAGCCTGCTGCGACCAAGATGCTTCGGCACGGTGCATGTTGCTGATGCAAGGACGCGTAAAACTGCGTTCTACAGGTTGATAACGAGGACACTTTACTTCAAGAATTGAGAGTCAAGCTGGGTCCTTTTGCGGACTCAGAAAGACTGTTGCATCATATTCGAGCTGCCAGGGGCAAGCTGCATTGGGCTGGTGAGGGGACCATGCAGCCATGCAACCCCATGCAGTTCCTGCCAATTCCTGCATGGGACCCAAATCCAGCACAAACTGGGATAGGATGCCTGTGATGAGGGAATGTGCACATGCGATTACCACGCGCCCAGTAGTTGCATTTGCATGAGGCATGCTGGGCATGTAAACCCCAATCCGACCCGATCCCTTCAAATCCCTTGCATGCTTTTCTTATGCTTTGTGCCCAGCCATGTGCCTTTCACATCTCTTCCCATGTGCCGTTGTCTGCTGACCCTGCAGTCAACAGCTACTTCCGTGAGGCGCTCTCTGGGGCACCACCTGCCCACCAGCTGCAGCCAGCCAGCACAGTATCAGCATCAGCATCTGCACCACCTACTGCTGGCACCCATCTGCATGGAGCCTCACACGAAGCAGCATCCACAAGTGCACAGAGCGCTACACATGGCTCGGGGCTGAGCAGCAGGCCGCCAGCAGGTGGTCTCCTGAACCATGCGCTGATGCAGGGGCTGCATCGTGGCATCTCCGAAGCTGGGGGAGGGCTAGCAGGCCAGCCAGGCTGTGGCGTGCTCATGCCTGGGCCCACTGGCATGCATGCGGCTGGGCCTACTGGGATCAGCTCTTTGACACTCTCCTCTCCAGCACCCATTAGCCAGGCCTATCAATCATCACCAAGTGGAGCGCCGCTGCAGCCCCCGCCGCTGATGTCTGAGGATTTCCGGCCCAAGCCATCCACCAGCAGGCGGGCCACACAACACACATGTGCGTGCAGCAGGGCGAGCGGCACAAGCTGCATAACGTACATGGGGGCAGGGTCCTGCGCACAGCCCGACGCAGCCGACCCCAAGATGCCTGCTGCTGACGTGCCGTCTGGGCGTGGCGCCACGGATGTCGCCGGCTCCCCCGGCAGCAGCAGTGGTAGTGGTGCAGCCGCCTCTGGGTTGGGATCTCTGCCTCAGGCACTGCTGGAGGAGGTACTGTCTTGGTGCACATCAGCAGGCGACCTCGCGGCGTGTGCGTGCACATGCCAGGCACTGCGCAAGGCCGCATCTTCTGAGCTTCTGTGGTACGCACTGTTCATGGCGCGCTGGGGCACCGTGGTCTTCCCCGTGGATAAGCCAGCCAGCAGCACACCCATGGCCGTCACATCCCTGGCAACCCCACCCTCCACCCCCACACCTGCCGCCTCGCCCTCGGGGTGCAGCCCACCCAGCTCTGCTGCGTTGGGCATGACCCTGACCAGCCTCCCGCTCCCCCTCAGCATGCGAACCATTGTACAAGCCGGGGCGTGCAGCACAGAAATCCCAGGGGCCCAGGGGCCTGTGCCTGACGGCCAGCCAATGGGGCCGCCCCCTCGCCCTCGTGCTGACCCTGGCCTATTTGGCCCTGGTGCGAGCACCAGCACCAGCAGCAGTGAAGGCCCCAGCCCCAGGCACGCGCCTTTGTCAGACGAGGGCCCAGCTGCAGCAGGATCACTCTCCCACATACTGGCCACAAGCCAGGGCCCTGCAGGTTTGCCGCCGCCTGTGCGAGGCAACTCCAGCTGGAAGCACTGCTATCAAGAGCAGGCACGTCCCAGTTCTGCAGCCTTACCGGGTCATACTAGGTCTTACTATGATTTGAAGCAAGCAGCCAGCTGTAGCTGTAGCATCTCCAACTCATCACGCGTGGGGGTTGGAGGGGCCAGGTACCATGGTGGCAAGTTGGCTGGTGACGGCATGGCAGTGGCTGCCTGACTGCTGCAGCCATCACGCAGCATCCACCATAGGCCCAAGCCCACCATCGGCATGTCATCTGCACGAAATCATTCGTAATCATTTATAAGCTACGGTATCACAAATCAAGATAAAGCAACACTCGTCATCATACATCAAGCCCCACACGCCAGTAACGAATACACATAGCCACCTACATTATGAGTACACCATGATGATGCACCTTATCAATGCCCTGCCACATCATCATGCACCTGCAGGCCAGCTACCCAGCCTCAGGCCGCTGCCCGTGCTGCGGCGCACAGCATGCAATTGTGCCCATCGTGTATGGATTCCCTTCGCCCCACCTGTTGGAGGGCAGGCGGTGAGTAGCCTGGCCGGGCACGCAAGTTGCTGTTAAGCAGCTGGGCAGCTAGCCGGACTTGGAGATCGCTGATGTGCACTCCTGCATACTTGGCTGTGCCCTGCTGTGGGCACCAGGCAGCCTAACTGGCTTCTACAAGCATGCCTTTGCCAGCTGGTCTCTGCAACTGCACGGTGGCAAGCTGCCCATGGGTGACATGTGGTTTGGTTGTGCGTGATGCGTGCTTGCAGGCAGCGGCGGCTCATCTTGGGTGGAGACCACCTCATAGAAGACTGCCATTGCTGGGCCTGCACCACGTGCAATGCCAGCTTCAGGTGCGCGCAGTGTCAGGCAGGCCGAGAAGCATGCAGCAAGCCTAGTCACACGCTGCTTGAGACCATGCGGAGCACCTGGTGTTCTCTCTGCCGCTCCCTGCCTGGTGATCATCAGATGTTTCCAGAATTCACCTTGTGCTAGTGCGAGCCGATTACACGCATGGCTATGGCAAGGACTGGTGCTGCTACTGCTGCGGTTGTTTCCTTCCCACCAAACTGTTACCGCATAGTGTGTTAGCACCTCTACGTGATAACACGCTATGTAATGACAGTTTGGCGGGAAGCAAATGACCAGCGCAGCAGCAGCACACGCTCGTTTGGAAACTGTTCAAGTACTGGATGCGCTTGATGACGTGTTGATGATGTACCCTTGCCCTGGCCCTGGCCTGCAGGACCTACCCCTACGAGCTGCCAGGCCTGTGGCGCGCAGACCATGAAGCGCAAGCTGTGCGGCGCGCAGCAGCGGCACAGCATGCACAGGCCCAGGGGCAAGGCGCTGGGGAGATGCACGCTTATACATACGAGCTGTGAAGTGCAACACGGGTAGGGACTGCTGCCAGTGTAGGGAGACACTTCGTGCTTAGCGCAGTGTGATGGTGTTTATGTGTTCTCTGGGCTGGCTCAAACTAACCACTGCTGTCCCTGGCTAAGGGCAGAGTAAACAAGGTGAAGGAACTGGTGTTACATGGCCTCCCGTCTGAGAACCTTGTCCAAGCACACCAGTCGAGTGTGATATGTCGGCAAGGAAAGGGGGCGGGGTGGAAGGTTATTCTCAGCGTGATAGAATATCTCAAAGTTTCAGCTAATGCAAATACCCGCCCGAACGCTCAATCCGTAGCCTATTATTTGAACTGATGAGGTTACCAGGACCTATATAAATCCAGTCTGCGGTGCTCTCTGTTGCATCAACCACCCACTGTCTCATGCCTGTAGACTGTCCCCCTTGTTTACACAGCAGCCCACCAGCCTACCCAGCGCACGCTCTTGATTAGCGCCAGCACCAGCACAGCCACCAGAGTCCCTAGCACCCCCAGCGGTATGCATGCGCACACCCCAGCAGGCGCCTTGCACGTGCACACTTGGAACGTTGCTGCTGCCACGATGACTTCCTTCAAACTGACCCCAGCACTTGAAAAGGTGGCATCATCGTCATATGTGGCAGCATCTGGCTTCTGCGCCTCCCGCGACAGGTTGCCGTTATAGGCAAAGGCCAGGGGATCCGCTGACACATAGCGCGCGACCGTGTCCCTGTATTTGCACGTGGCTGGATGGTGCTCAGATAAGTACTTGATCTCTGCTGCCAACGGCACGCACTGGCGGCGCCCCGAACAGCTGGGCGTGTACCTGTGGGCGTATTCAGGGTTCTGGGTTCAGGGGTGGGTGGTTATTGGGTGAAGGGCAGCGGGTGAACCAGTTCAGGGGAGGGGAGACTTCCAGACAGCGGGCTGACCAGCCTCAGGTACGGTGGTTGCAGGGCCAAAGCCCAATGGTTCCACCCACAATCATTCCCTGTGCATTCCCATCCCCAGTGCAGCCGCAGGTGCAGGGACCAACAGCTGTACTGCCTGGCAAGAGCTGCAAGCAAGCAGGATGTAAGGCAGTACACACAGTTGAACAGCTAGGGTGCTGATACAGCAGTGTTGATAGTCAGTGGTCATGAGCCAGTATACAACTACTGCAGTATAGCACTTACTTGAAGGTCTTTCCAAACTCGGAGAAGAGGTGGAAGAGGTAGCACAGGCGAGCTTCGCGCGTGAGCAGCTGCAGCGCCAGGCTCTGGCCCGTTGCTGCGATTTTGCGTGCTTCGTCGTCGTGCTGCCGCAGCCACATGATCGCCTGTGCGCGTATGAGAGATAGACAGACAGAGCAGACGAGAGGCGTAGAGAGTCTGTGTAACGGTGCAGAGGTTTATCATCACAATGTGCTTTGATCATGGGCACCGCCTGCTGCTGGGCTCGCACCTGATTTGATGCCCTACCGGTCAGCAGGTGAGGCCATTCATGTGGTGCTGCTTGCAAAAATACCATATCCCCAACCATCCTATATAATGTGCCATCCTGCTCATACCTCTGTACACCCCATGCCATGCCCATACCTGAAGGATGTCTGTGGCGTTCTGTGTCATGAAGGGCACATAGTGCACCCAAGGCTTCATTGCATTGTAGAACCAGCTCTTGTGGGGCGAGTGCTGCTTGAGCACCACAGAGCCAAGCAGCAGGTAGCGCTCGAGCTTGGAAGAGGCAGCCCAGCCATCGGTTGACACGACGTACCTGTGGGCAGTACAGGAGAGGTGAAGTACGTAACCAACTACCCCCCCGAGGCTGGTGATCTGCTGCGTGATCTGTGTGGTGCAAGCCTGCAAGGTGATGATCTCAGCTGTGCAGGCATCTGTGGTGGCGTGGGTCACGGCAGTAGGTACCCCATGAAAGCTGCATGCAATCATAACAGCAGCACTTAGCTGGGTGTGCTCACTTGTATTGTGCCTGCTCAATGAGCGGCACAAATTTCTTCTGTCCGGGTTCCTCCCCCACCTGCAGCAGTGCAAATGCACGCATCATCGCTTCATCACACATTGCAAGGTCCGCGGTGTATGCAGATTCATACACGCCATGGCACCCACAGCCGCGCCAGTTACAGTTGACAGGTGCACTCCTGCCTGCAGATGCAGCCTGCCATGCTTGGCAGGTAGCTTGCAGCCAGCAGACAGGCTGGAGTGCACAGTATGCAAGCGACGATGCGGCTGCAGACAACAGCAAGGTATCCTAACAATAGAATGTTTCAAACCATTGAGCAATTGAATCTTTAAACCAAGATACACACCGTGCCCACGTCCATGATGTCTGTGTGCTGCTTGGCCAGCTCATGCAGTGTGCGGCGTGCGCATGGGATGGGCATGCCGTTCGCCATCAGTGTCCCCCCCAGGTAGCCAGCACAGAAGCCGTTCCAGCGGCCGAACGCGATCTGAGAGCAGGGCCAGGATGAGGGTGCAGGACTGCAGGCCGGTAGGGCGTGGTGTTGCAGCATGGCGTGACATGGACAGGGCAAACAAAGGGCATGCGGCATACTCCGAGTGGCCCTCGCATACTCAAACTTGAGGCACTCGTGCCTTGTTGCGGTGGGGATCACAAGTACTTGCACGCGGGGCATGCAGGTAGGCTCCGTGCATACAGCCAAGCCAAGCCAAGCCAAAACCAAGCCCACCGGCTTCTTCTGCTCCCAGGCCACAGCCCCAAGCTCCTCCATCCTCCCTGCCAGGCTGTCAAAGTCCGAGTGGCACCTCACGCCGCTGTAACAGCCAACAGTCAGCCCCACGTGCGCATCAGTCTTTGAAAAGACGACCAGCGGCAGTGGCCCCTCGCGCCCCACTACACGGGGGTGCGACCAATCCACAACTTGGGTGTCCACCCGCCCGGGTCCAGCCTTTGCAGGGGTTTTCACATTCGGGTGCATGTGCATGAAATGTAGCACACATTAATAGGCACATAGATTGATGTTAGTGGAGTGCGCTGGCAAAGAGGGAGTAAAAAAGGACAAGTGCCAAACATAAAATAATACATGGGTGAAAACACATGCAATCTGACAGTATGAATATAGAGTTCATTCTAACAAGAACAGCAATAATAATAGAGGGTGCCGTAAAATAAACTAATGAACATGATAACAACACACCCCTACCTTGAGCGTCACCATGGTCTGGCTGTTGTAGACCCCATCATTTGCAAAATATGAAAACTCCATTCCTGGCAGCCTGCGGACAGCAGCAGCATGCAGCAGCATGCAAGCTAGGTGGAATACAAACGTGGTCGTGCAAAGATAACAAGAGGCAGAGCGCTTGCTGTATCATGCCGGTGGGTGCATCATGATAATACTAATAACACGGTGCTTGCATCAGATCAAGGAACTCGAGCTGCCATGCTTTGCCGCGGTGTTTGCAAGGTTAACCAACTCCAACCACCACTCACTCATACAGCCGTGACAGCTCATACAGGTCCAATTCGAACCCATTGATCTCTGGGCCAACATGGCCAGGTAGATGATGTGTGATGTACACGTCCCCGTTTTCAATCAGGAACCGTGGTGCCAGGCGCTGGTGCCACCCTTCCTTGTGGTTGCATGCTGTTGCATTCACCGGGTTCTGATCGCCTTCACACTGCGGAGCAGCAGCACCATCACACATTGTTTGTTGACAGGCCGTAGCCCACCACCATTTGCATGGTCTGTACAGTCTGACACACAGTCTGGCACACAGACACAAAGGCAACGGCTTTGAGGTAACATCACAGGTAACGTCAAATGCTGACAGAGCAGGCAGTTGCAGGCAGCAGGCTAGTTGTGGCAGTCCTGCTGGACGCACCAAATGCTGCATCATCCGGATGCGGTCGTCTGTCATGCCTAGCTGCCGCCAGATGCGCACATCAGCATCCACCCTGTGCGACGTGGTTGTCCCAAGGGGCCGAGAAGAAGGGACACAAGTCCAGAACAGCTATGATAAAGGCCTTCGGCTTGCATGGACCAAGAAAGATACATTTGAACGTAACTTGGCTCCAGTACACGTACATATGTGTGGAACACAGCGCTATCAGGCGTGATCATTTTCAAACAAAATGGGCCTGGAACTGAAAGGCTTTGCATACTGCGGCAGGGCGCATTGCTTAGGCAGAATCCTCCTAACCTCACCGTGCCTTCAGCCTGTTGTCCAGGTTGCAGGTGGTCAGCTTTTTTTGTGGGAACGCTGCAGCTGCAGCTGGCGAAACATGCTGGCCGGTCCATGCCATCAGGATCGGGGCCATGGACAGCCACACACAGGCAGCCACAGACCAACATACCCACTGTGGCAGCAGCGTGCGCATGGCTCTACCCCTGCGTGGCAGCCCGTCCAGCCATACAACATCCACCTGCATGCGCATGCATTTGGCAACCCAAGCTGAGTGCTCCATGTGCTCAGGAGGGCACGCGTGCGGGCAATGTGGTACTGGCCATGCGCCATGCACAACACGTGTTCTCATGGTATGGCCATGCCAGGCATACTCCTGCTCCATGCTCCCTTGTAGCATGCAGTGTCAAAGCCTCAGCCAAGCTGAGTTACGAGCAGCCAGCACGGACCTGACGGAGACCGAGTCTGCTGTGACGACTGACGTGCACAGGGTGGCCGATCACACAAGGAGATGCACGCTAGACGACCGGTATGCTCCACATATTCGCGCTCAGCTGACAGTCTGTACTTTATAACCGCGATCTTCCATTCAGGGACCCGTCTTCAACTTATGAGGAATTGAATTTGTAAGATTAAACAAAGCCAGTTGGTGCTGAAGTACATCGAGCTGTTAGCACATCAAACGCAGGTGCAGGCGGTGGCCACAGCCTCAGCATGTGGCAAGCTGAGGTGGTGAGGGATGCCTGCTTACATGCATGTACCCTGTACAGACACACAGACATGATGTGTACTGCCTCACGGTACAGGGCTGCAATTACCAGGCTGTGCTATCTGCTTGCAGCTGGTGTGCACTTACATGTGTAGCAGCGCATTCAGCTGCTCAACATGGAAGGTTTCCCCCGTCACAAGATCCCATGGTCACAGCCATGAAGGCGCACAATCTCATGCAAGCCCCCAAATCAGAGCAATAAGCAAGTTCTGATCAGCATCACGCTTGCCAGATTACCATTTCTGGCAGCTGTGAAACAGAAGCTTATAGCATGAATGTGTAGCCAGTTGCGGCCATGCCCAAAGGGAACATCAGCTATATATACAAAACGGCGAATGTGTTCTTCAACTGTACAAGTATGGATTCATTAGCTCGCCCCTGGGTCAGCCTTGGTCTTATCATTAGTTTCAGGAATTGCTGCATGGCATGCACTTGTGCTGCCACTGAGTAGCAGCCAGCCAGCTCCTGGAGGTGTGACTTTGGCTGGGAGCAGTCATCGTGCGATCAATTGCGCGACGGGTAAATACCCTGCGCATGAGCATGGAACACCATATAATAATAACAACACAGCATGGCACACCACAACCATTGGTTCTTGCTGCACCTGCGACACTCGCATGACTGTGCAAGGCTGCAAGCAGTTGAGCATGACAGTTGATACCCGCACTCAGGTGCCCACAAAGGACCACTGATAACTGGCTGCGTGGCAACCAGAACAATCCAGGCAGGTAGAGTGCAGCACGGACGCTTGCATGGCTCACACCTCAAGAGCGATGATGTAGTTCATACCCAAGTAAGGGTTGCGGATAGGTATGGGCTGGCTGCCGCCCGCTGTGGCAGCTGTGTGTGTATGGCCGGGTACAGTCACGTCGAAATTCTGCACACACACAGTAGGCCAGGGCACAACAGACCACACATCAGCACTGCCTGTGTGTTGGGCAGGACTGGCGACACCAGCGCGCATTCCACGCATCTTCACGCGTGGTGGTCAGTTGCATGCAACCTCCTGCTGCCTGCTGATGCACTCAAGCCAGGAACCAGCCGACAGCTACCGGCTCCTGAAACACGGGACACGCTGGTTGACTCTACGTGGTACGGCATCTGAAGTGAGCCTTTGCACCCATTTGAAACCATCCTATGAAGCACAGCGAACCTGGTCGGCATTGGGGGCGGTGGTGGTGGTGGTGGCCGGGGTGGTGGTGGTGACTTCGGAGGTTGTCACACTAGAGCTGCTGCCCCCATTGACTGTGCTGGCCGTGACGTCGGCAGAGCAGGGGGCGAGCAGCTTGATGAGTGAGCTGGAGATGTCACGCCTGCCGGTGCACACGGGCGCGCTGAGCACGCTAGTAGTGGTGGTGTTGGCAGAGCCGCCCTGCGCACCGAGTGTGGAGCACAGATTGCTGGAATGCAGATCCCACATGATTGGCCTGCATGTTTAAGTATACGGTCTAGCCACCTACGTATGTTAACAACTGCGCCTGGTGGCCGCCCTGCGCTGCCGCCTGGCATGTGTAGGTGGCACCGCTTCAGCCCCTCGCTTGATGCACGCCCCGACCGCACGGTCGCACGCGTAGTCTAACTATCCATCCATCAATCTATCTATCCATCCAATTAACAGCTGCAAGCGACAAAACTGGTGAGCCACATACCGATGTCACATCGACTGTGTGCTTGTGAGGCGCAGATGTTGCAGGAGCCAGAGGCACGCTGTGGCTGTGGACCGGCACCTGTAGGCACGTAATTGAGCATGCATGCACAGGTGTGATGTACGTTTGTGGTAGTGGACGCCAGCTTAAGCGCAGTCAGGCCCCGGCATGCAGACGTATCTATGACACGCTGTGTTATTGTTATGTACAAGTGTGATGTATCGGCCCAGCGGCAGCCTCGCCATGGCAGCGCCTGTCCACAGTGCAGTGCCATGCAGATGGTCTGCTGCCGGCGCAGGCCCCTGTTAGTCAGCAAGGCAACGAACATCCAGTGGCAGTTTGCCCACCTTGGTGGACACAGTTGCAGCATCGACATTGCTGATCACATGGGTGTGCACGGGCATCTGGCTTGTGAGCAGAGTCACAGTGGTTGCGCCGCTCGACTCGCCCAGATTGATTGGATCAAGACCCGGACCAGCACTAGCGCCTGCATGCACACACGGTCCATTCAGTGCCAGGTGGGCATTCAGAGGAGTGGGCATTGGGCAGATGAGGTTGGATTGGGAAACCAGCCCAGCGAGTTGTGTTTTGAGCGCAGCCGGTGGGAATGGGTGCTGAAGCTTGAGGAATACAAGGAAGCCATCCTCTGTAGCTAATAGCTGCTGCAAGCTCTTCAGCGCAGGCTGAGGAGCCCAGGCGGCAACCGGACGTCGGGTTGCTTTGAGGTCATGGGTGCAAACCATCAAGTGCCATTTTAACCCATTCTAACATGGCGCAGGCAATCACCTGAGCTCGATGGCAATCACTGCATAACGCTGTTGGCTGCGCACATGGAGGCTACATGGCTGCACAGTATGGACGCTGCATGTGCAGTCACCAACGGGCCGTGTGGAGTCATGCACTGCATGTGCAGCCATGCGGAGCTCACCAGCATGGACAGGGACGCGGCCCCGCAGGTCTGGCAGTGCAAAAGTGGTCTGGCCGTTGCCACCAAATGTGGTCCCAAGCAGGGAAAACAGTGCTGCGTGCACGCAGACAGATGGCCACAGCCGTGCTGTCAGTCAACATATTGTACAGCGGGCTGCTGATGGCTCATGATGTGATGCAATGCTTGCGGAAAACAGCATCGCTGTATCGTGCACAGCATATGGATCTGGAAGGGGGATCTGCAAGGAGGAACGCTGGACCTCACCTGTGTTTTGCGCGATTGGCAAGATTTGACCGTTGCAAAGAGCCCAGCCGCGTGGCGCGAAGTTGTCTGCGAGTGCACAACCACGCAGTCATCTTATACATGTTAAAACGTGCAAGCCAAGATGGTCACCGGCATCCGCAAGAGAGCAACTCGACTGCCCCACTCACATGGCACCAGCGCGATTTGGCCAATGAAGGGCTCCTGGACACGACGCAGGAGGGCAGGGATGACGTCAGAAACGCAGATCTAAACCAAGTGAACCAGCAGCAGCAGGAGTGCAGCACCCACAGCTTGGCCACGGGCGTAGTGGCTGCACCCCAGAATTGCCAACACCACCAGGGCGACTTTTGAGAGAGCCCAAGCCATGGCGAGTAGCTCTGTTGATAAGTAGTGCTTGAGCGCTGCGCACAAGCTCAACGCGCTGGTGTGTGCCCCGTTCCAGGCATGTTCATCATTGCCGGGGCTTGTGAGTTTGTGCAGCTTCTTTCCGGCTGCAGCCGGGCGGTCTGCTGCGCCTGTTTTTCCGTCACCGTAGGTATGCTAGAAGCAGCGCAACGCATCAGTGCAACGTGAATGAGGTGGATGCCCCGTGCTGGCTGCGGCCAGCTTGCAAGCCGTTGGTTACTTGCAGTTGCAGCCAAAAAGGCCCCGCTCATGGCGGGGTGGTGCGTGATGGCGCGGCCGCTCCAGTTGTGTCCCTCCAGCAGTCGCCACATTGCATGAATGCTAAGCAGAAGCACTACTGCTGAGAATAAGAGCGCAATCAAGCCAGATTTGATGATGCAAGCCACCACGGCAGCAGGCTGTGGGGTGCAGCTGTACATGGTAGCCGCCAGCGGCTGTGTGTCATGGATTAGTTGCTGCCGGCCAGGCACGTGCTGCTGGTAATGTGAAGTACATGTGCTGAATGTGAATGGCTAGGGGTAGGTAGCAGGTGGTGGCGTCTTCTAGCGTCTTCCCTTCCCGGGCCCCCGCCGAAGGCCAGCCCGGTTCCCTCGTTGCACAGCACCCATGTGTTGCTCGTGCTTGCATGCATGCAAGTCCTCACAGTACAGCACAGCTACAACTGGCATTGTACACACCTGGCTGGCTGTGAAGGACGGTGGCTGCTTGCAAACGTGTGAGCTGCACCTTGCTGGCTGTGATGGACGATGGCTGCTTGCAAATGTGGGTGTAAGCTGCTGTACCAACTGAGTGCAGCATAACATGACCCGTCACTTGTCTCCGGCCTGCTGGGCCCCTCACTTGTCGCCTGCTTGCTGCGTGGCCATTTGGATGCCCATCAGGCCAGGCAGCAGCGTGTCCAAGCCGCCAGCACCACTGCCGCCTGCCCCGTGCCCACCTGCCCGGACACAATCCACGCATGTAAACAAATATACAAAATAAACAATCCACGCATGTGTCCATGAGCATACACGCATACATCAGGCAGGCGGCACACACAAACTACAAGGCATGCGAGCTGCAAACAGGCCTGCTAGGCCTGGGCACGTTCAATGCCTTTCATAGCATGGTCAAGCGATGCAATGATGCGAATGAAGGAAACCCTACCCGCGGAGGTCACATTGACCAGCTTCATCTCCCTCAGTGGAAGCTTGGCGTAGATGGTGCGTGCCGTGTCACACACCATGCGCTGCACTGATGCCGAAGACATGTTGCGCTCCTCCTGCATGTGCAGCAGCAGCGAGCATGCCCTTACCGAACTTTACATGCATGATGCCTGCCGTGCCGCCGCCGTTTTTGAAACGTGGCCGCTTGACTCATAAGGTGCCACTGCCAGAGGCCTAACCTGGCGTTGGGACATGGTGAGCTACCCCCCCCCCCCCATGCGCTGGCCGGCTGTGGCGGATCTAACCCACGGTAGCAGCGGGTGTACCACAAAGTACGTGGCAGTACAGCTCAAATACTGGTGCGCTCCGTCAGGAATCACAGCTCCGGCAAGCAGATGCATCTTTGAAGCGCCGTGTTACTATTATCCATTAACCCCAGCACAATATGCATCACATGAGCACAGAGCAGTACTATACTTACCAGCAAGCGTCGCTTCAGCAGTTCCACCTCCTGAGACGCCTCAGCGGCTTCGCGCTCTAGCCGCCGCTGCACGTGCAGCGCCGCCGCAGCTTCCTGCAAGTGTGACACAAGGCATCAAGGCATCGTGTACGTGAGCTGTGAGCTTAAGAGGCTGCATGCATGAGGGCACATACATGCCCGTGTCCTGCCGCCGCCATGTCTATCATTGGTCTCGATAATACCGCGATAATACCGCGATAATA
This sequence comes from Chlamydomonas applanata, assembly GCA_001662365.1. NCBI lineage: Eukaryota > Viridiplantae > Chlorophyta > Chlorophyceae > Chlamydomonadales > Chlamydomonadaceae > Chlamydomonas > Chlamydomonas applanata. The sequence goes on along the minus strand of BDCZ01000011.1, from coordinate 25,120 downwards.
CTGTGGATGATATCGTTACTCTCTTGTACACTCTACACTTATTTCACTACCGCTCCAGCTACCATTCTTCTTTTTTTGTGATTGTTTTTGTGTGTTGTTTATTTTTGCAGTATTTTTTCCAACGCAAACACCTGAGCAAACACCCTGGCTCACAACCCCACCTCGCTCTCGATTGTTTTGCGTGCCAGCTCCTGGTCGCGCTCCACCTGCGCCAGCCGCAGCGCGTGCAGCTGCGCCTCGTTCTTGGCCACATCCTGCTGCTGCACCAGCCGCTGCTGCGCCGCGTAGATCTCCCCACGCACCTCTGCATCCACGCGCATGCGCGTCAGCGCTGAATTGTTGGTGATCTGCGGACAGGAACCAAGTCACACAGCCAGGTCGGTGCAGGTCGGGCAGCACCAGTGTGTTGCCTGTGTACTGCAGTGTACTGCTTGTGAGGTTGGCTGCGGTACAGTGTCAAAACAGGGGCTCCGGCCTGACGTGGAAGCAGCCGTTGCGTGGGCTGTGGAGAGTGCAGTGGGGCGTGATACGGACACACAGACAAACAGGCTGACAGGCAGACGTAGGGACAGACAGGCAAGCAGGCAGACAAGCCAGAGGCAGCATCTTGCCTTGTTTTCCTCCAGCTGTTTGTCAGTGCCCTGGCGCAGCAGCTCTGCATGCTGCCTTGACTTTTGTCGGAATTCCACCTGGTGCAGTTCAAGACAGTTGAAGGCAGTTGACGGCAGGCAGAATGGTCACTGGTCAATGCAGCACATGCCGCAGATGGTGCTTGCTGCTGATGTTTGCCACCATGGAGCTGCGCTGGTGTCTGTTCTTCAGAAAGTACAGGCATAACGCACACACCTGCAGGTCATCAAAGAGGCTGCGGCTGCAAATATTGACCTCGGTGACCTGCAGCCAGACAGACAGCCAGACAGACAAACAGCAGCACGGCAGACAGACAGTCAGTCATACAGCTGCGGGACAGACGGGCCATCAACTGCCCGTACGTGCAGCTGTATGCGTGCGAATCCTCTACAGCTGCAAGCACATGACCATGCAGGACTGCGGTACAGCAGGACGGCAGTACAGCCAGTTTGTTGCTGCAGCCCCGGATGAGATCTTGGCACCCACCTCAATGGTCTCTAGCCACACGCCCCAACCCTTGACCACCTCACTCATTTCACGCTTCACGCGGTCCCGCAGCACCTCACGGTTCTGCACCACTTCTGCAGGCAGACAAGAGAGATGAGACCGCCCGCATGGTGTGTCATCTGACAGGTGTGCGGCCACTGGATGCAGCAGCTGAGCGCTGAGTGCATGTGACTTAGGCAGGAGGCAGGCTGTGGACGTGTCCCTTGTGTCCAGGAGGATAAGCAGCTGCAGGTGTTGGCCTGTATGGGCCTGTTGCTGAGCTTCTGACACTGAGCTTGTGCGCCTGCAGGCCAGCATGCACGCCACTTACCTAAATCACCCCGTCTACTCACTTGCCTGCTGACAAAAGGCAGCGCAGCTGCATGCGACACGTTCTGTCTTATCGTACTGCCCGACTGGCCAACTCCTTCATCATTGGGCTTCAGAAGGCTCACCAGCAATGGTCATGTTGGCCACTGTTGAGCGAACGATGGATTCGGCCATGCGGGCGATGGAGTCATTGGCCTGGTTGCAGCCGCTGTCTGTCAGGCCATCCAGGTACCTGAAGGCACGCACAGGTATGCGAGCAGCCGGCTTTGGTGGATGGAATTTGAGCTGGATCCTAGCCCCGAATCCATCCCACTAGGTGAAAGTCCTTAAATGATGGATTTGTAAAGGCAATAGCACCAGTGCGCTCACCCGCAGGCTGTGATGCATTCATACAGCAACATCACGCTCTGGCTAAGTGGATTTAAAAGCCAAACTCAACTAGCCAACCTGCAGCAGCACAGTACAGATGTGTACTCGTTGTGCACCTGGGACAGCTTGTACTGCAGCGTACTGCCACGCAGGACCCACGCAGGACTGCCATGGCGCTGGCAGTGCGTTTGCAAAGTTGCCCGCCCCCCTGCCTGCGTGTTGTGGCTGGGAATGCATGCTTGACATACCTATAGGCTTTCAGGGGACCGTCGCCTTCCCGGTGGATGCTCCACACCACAAAGCCGCTCACCCGGATGCCCTGCATTTCTTTAGTGATCTGCTCCGCACAAAAGCTGATCTGTGAGGGGAGGAGGGGGGTCACAGCAGGCCACAGCAGCAGGTTGTGTCAGGCAGGCAATAGGTTTTCTACATGGCTTGTCACGCGCATGTCTGCAAGCCAAAGCCTGACTGTGCAAGGAGTGTACATCATCACCGTCTGCCCAGCCAGCACTCTGATGTGCTTCGTTGTCTTGGTGGCTGCTGCATTGTGACCTGTGCAGTCGATTGTTTGGGCTCTTTACAAGGGGTTGGGACAGGAATGGCAGAGGATCAGAGTAGTAGATCCCTGAGCACCCCATTGGTCCAGAGGAGGAACAATAACACACGAACATGGTTGGACCCAGCAGCAAACGAGTCAACAAGGTGCCAACGGTGTGTCAATATATGAGTTCACAGGCTTTGAAGACGACTGACTGACCGTACCTTTTGAAGCACACTGGGAAAGGTGACCACAACGTCCTGGACACCAGCAAACACGGTCAGGCCGATGCCGGCCTTTGTCATCTTGCCATTGCGGACCACAATCATCCACTCATTGGCATTGGCCGTGATCCACCGGCTGCTGATCTGTACCAGCACATCAGTGCAGGGCAGTTGAGCAAAGTGATGCAGGGGCGACACTGTGTGCGGCTGCAACGGCCTTGCTTGCAAATGCAGTACAGAGTTGCGGACATGACGCACGCATGGTTTCAAGGGACGGGAAGGACAGGGGAGGGAGGTGCAGGTGCCATGTCCTTTCACAGCAAGACGTACACAGGTGACATGCAAGCATGGCATGCATGCGTGGCATGCAAGGTGGCCTGCTGCTCGCTCGCATGTATCCATCATGGGCAAGTGTGCAACTTCGAAGGTTTGAATGCAGGACTACTAGCCAGCAAGTGCTGCAGCCCCAACGTCGCTCGCATGACATCACGTTGCATGCTCAGCTGCAGGGCAGGTCCACTTCGAAACGCACTTTTCTTGAACAACTCACCTGTTTCTTGGCGATTAAGCTCACGATTGCACCTCCGACGACTCCTAATGCAGCCCCCACAGGATTGCCCTTCGCTTGGACCAGCGAGGCTGCCACGGCTCCAAGACCTCCCACGCCAGCACTGATCAGAGCTGGAAGCAGCATACTGATTTGCAGTGCAGCTCGTCTGCTTGTGCGATCGACCCTGAGGATTCTTGTCACAGTTTTTTCAACAATCACACAATGGGGCCGGAAGGGGCGCCTGGCAACATCGCACTGCTTAGTCCAGATGCATCCAGAACCCAGCACCCAAGGCATAAGGCCTTGAAATGCCTGCGTACGAGCATGTGCTGGTCTCAGATCTGGACCATACCATGGTGAGCGAGCGCGCGAGCTGGGCTGGGGCAGGGCGCATCGGGCCTCCATGCATGTGGCTGCAGCATGGAATCTTAGGGCTTCCTGCAGCACAGCAGCAACTGCAGCCGCACGCACCCTGTGGGCCGCATACAGCCAGTGCCCCTTGCTCCTGTCGCACACCACCTGTCAGACTGCTCGTGAAGGCATGCTCGCATCATGGTGGGCCCGGCCCATGGTGCTTGCCCACGCACTGCCCTAGGCAATTCAGCCACCTTCCAGGCCCCCTCCAGACGGGCGCGTGCATGCTGGCTTGGCTGCACGGCTGCGGCTTGCTGACCCCCGGCCTTCTCTGCACCACCTCAGGTCCAGAATGAGGATGCCAGCCACACACATCTCCTGGCCTTTGACCACGCTTGGACCGGCCAAGTCTCAGGCCCCTCCTCCCTCCTGGTCTTTTCAACAGGCAGGAGCCCCACGCTGTTCAAGCAGCTGTGGCAAGAGGCCCCGCTGCTGACACCAGGTAGGCCTGAACAGGGCTGGCTTAGGGAGGGCCGAGGGGGCTGCAGGGCTGTGCGCTCAGCACACCACCCAATAATGGATTGTGGGGGCATGCCCTTTGCGAGCTGCGCACACCGGCGCAGTTGAAACGGACGCAGTGCATGCATTCCAAGGGGCGCAGCACGTGGTGGTGCGCATGCAGGGATCAGGCTGTTGCTTCGGCCCGGATGGCATCTGCATGGAGGCCCCATGCACTCCCGCAGCCCCATGTGCTGTGACTCATGCATTTGTAATGCGGCTTAAGGAACGTCTTGAAACTGTGCTCGCCATCTACGCTTGCACGCACCAACCACGACTGCTGCGCAGACGTACTCATCTGCTCGGTCGGCACAGAGATTTTCTACCATGGCTCCTCACATCTGGCTGCCCTTCTCGCCCCGACCCCCGCCGTCCCCGCCGCCTCGCCCCTTCGAGTGCCCAGCCTCCCACGCCCCCACAAGCTGCCCAACCTTACCACGCCCGCGCACGCACTGCCGCCCTTCAGCCCCTCTGCACAGCCGATCATCAGTTCTAGCCCCCCTGCCTCCTCCTTCCTCATAGACAATGCCCCCACCCTAACCAGCGCGGTGGAGGGGCCAGGCGCCCTGGCAGCTGCATCTGGCATCTCCAGCGTGTCCGGAGGTGGCAAGGGACCTGGAGATGCCACAGGTCTGGGATCCATGTCTCAGCTCCCGGGGGGCCCTTCCCTGATGCCTGGCACTGAACCAGAGAGCTTCCTATTGGGGGAGCGTGGCACCCACAGCGGTGTAGGGCCAGGTGGGGGTGGTGCTGGTGGGGGTGTGGGTGCTGGATTCCCTGGTAGCCCAACTGGATGGGCTGATCTGGGGGGAGCAGGGGGCCAGGCTCCAGGCGAGGATGAAGAGCCGAGGAGTAGCCGTGAGGACAGCGGGACGTTCCCCCTCACAGCCCTGGGCCTGCCCGGCAGCAGCCCTCCCGTGTCCCCAAGGTGAGAGCAATGAGGCCACGGTCCATAAACTGTACCTGTGCCGCACCCATGCCATCCGCTGCAGTGCTTGGGCATGGGTTGCATGCGACTGGAGTGGTCGGGTACTTAACCACCACTGCACCAATGTCTTCCAACCAACACTAACATTAACGTCTCAACGCACACGCATGCTCCACGCATGTGTCGGGCTGATGCTTACGGCCCCACTCTGGCCGCTGCGCCGCTGCCGTGTGTCAGGGGCACGCTGCTGAACGCGGGGCTGGACCGGCGGCAGGGCACGTGCTTTGTGGCAGACCCCCTGTGGGAGGCGGTGCTGGATCAGGTGTGACCTCTTATCCTCTTTGTGTGAACCTGATGTGTGATCACTCCTGCTCATGTGTGTGCCGTCAGCGGATCAGCGCTAGCGACATGTGTTGTGGCCGACCTGTGTGACTGTTCCGTGTGACACCCAGCTATTAATCCAGCCGTCAGTGACATCAGCTGCACAAGCAAGAAACCTGCCGCTGCTGGTTTGGAGTGCACTGCCTGGGCCGCTGCCAGCTGGCGGTGTAGCTAACAAGCTTCTGCCCGTTTGAGTCCTTGAGCTGCGCTGCTGCTTCGGATGACTCTGTTTGTTGTTGCTTGCGGGGTGTTTGCAGGCGTGGGATGCGGCAGCTGCGCGCGACCTTGTCGCCCGCCACTTCCCCTTACTGCAGCCACAGGTTGGGTGGTGGAACAGAAGGGGCCTGCTTGCACGATGCACTGCATGGCGCACCTCGCTACCTCTGCCTAGTGCTCAAACGGTTGTACTCCTTTCAAAGCCAGCTGAGGATGCTTCTGTCAATGGGTCCCTGGTCTGCTGCGTACAGTTGGCTGCTCGCCTGCCACTTACTTGTTACATGCCTGCACTATTTCTATCATTTTCGCCACCCTGCCTGCACTATTTCTATCATTTTTGCCACCCGCATGGTACAAATGAACGACGCTGTGACCATGGGCAAAGGTGTTTGGAACGTGCAGGCGCACGCTAAAGTGTGAATAATTTCATATTATTTGTCAATGCTTGCAGCGCGGCTCGGAGCAGCGCCCCCACAAGGTGTCGTACACTCTGGACCCATCCTCACTGTCTGGTGGTGCGGCTGAGGCTGACGCGGTGGTGCGGCAGCTGCAGGCGCGGCTGCTGGGCGCAGGGCTGGCGGCCAAAGTCGTGTTCAGTGGTACGTCGCACTCGAACTTGAGACGGTGCAAGACTGAAAAGTCTGAAATCCTAGAACGCACGTAACCAGATAATCAGGTAACATTGACCAGGTAGTTAGGTGCCGCGATTGCGATGTCCCATGGCACATGGCTAGCTTGCAGCATTCATCCCCTTCCTCTATTCGCAGCTGGTCTGATCAGAGCTGTTTTGTATGCGGTATGGCAGCAGCATCCTTGCAGCAGCTGTGTGGGACGCCAAGAGTCTGCCTGCATGTGGCTACTGTATCTTCAAGCTAGCGTAATAGTATTGGTTGCGCGTCGACTGCCTGGCAAGCTCATGTCATAGCACTCCATTTGACACAAACTTATACCGCATTCACCTGACAGGTGGGCGGGACGTGGATGTGATCAGTGCACATGCTGGCAAGGGCCGTGCACTGGCCTTCCTGCTGTCACGTCTGCGGGAGGCGGGCAGCCCTGCACGGCTGGTGCAAGTCAATGGGGACAGTGGCAACGACATTGAGCTGGTGCGCCGGGACTTCTGGGCTGCCATGTGTATCGTTCATGTGTTGTGCGCACGCGCAATGCGTGCATACCCTACGGCTTCCTGTGCAGGGACTATCGTGCAGATGGCCATTCACACCAGTCATTCCATCATGACTGCAGCAAGTGGTGCCCTCGTTCGGTGTGCAGTTCACGGTGCCTGGCGTCGTGGGCTGTGTCGTGGCCAACGCCCACCCCGAGCTGCGCACCTTTGCTGAGGCCCAAATCGCGAAGAGCCTCGCAGCCGCAGAGCCCCGCACTGGCCCTGCCGCCACAGCCCCCGCCCCTGTTGCCGCGTCAGGCGCGAGTGCGGCCTCTGCTCCAGATGCTGCAGCTGCTGGTGACATCCCTACGGGGGCAGCAGAGAGAGACGTGCATGGCCCAGGCCTTGGCGGAGTGTCCCCCACATCTAGTCTGTCAGCAGAGGCGGGCTCTGGGGGTGCAGGCATCTTCCTAGCCACTCTCCCATGTGCTGGCGGCATCCTTCAGGCCATGGAGCATTTCGGACTGCTGCCCCCAGGGCATGCTCCAGTTGCTGCTGCAGCTGCCCCATCTGCAGCGGGGGGCTCTGCAGCAGGCAGTGGTGTGATGCAGCCAGCATATGGCGTGCCCACGTCTATGGCTGGGATTGACACCTTCCAGGCCTGCCCACAGGATGAGCCCATGCCAGACTCCCCAGCTGTAGCAGCCCCTGGCGTTCCTCCTTCATTTGCAGGCCACCTGGCAGCTCAGGGTGCGACAGGGGAGGTAGACACAGGGCGTAGTGCGGACACGGACTTGGGTACAGCAGCCCGCATGGCAGCGGATGTGGCGACTGCAGCTGGCCAGCATGCGGCATCCTCCGCCATGCGCGCGTTCATGGGGCTAGAGCCACAGGGCACAGCCATGCATCTGGCCCCTTCAGCTACTCATACGTCGGTTCCGGAGGCGGTTCTAGGCGTGCCAGCTGCCATGGCAGGCCTGCCGGAGGGTCACTATGGCAGCATCAGCATGCGTGACAGCGCGACAGGTGGCACCACTGCTGCAGGTACCAGCCGCAGTGTACCCCAGCCTCACCCTGGTGCTCCCCCACAGGCTGTAGGCCTCACTTCAGCACAGGTAGAGGGCGGAGAGTTCATCACAACAGGCGGACCAGAGGCGTACCTGCATCCTCACGCCGCAGCGCACCCCCCAGCCGCCGAAACCACTGCAGTGAGGCAGGGTGAGTGCTGCGCAGCCGGCGCCGGCGACACCGGTGGCATGCAGCTGCATGCAGGCATCCCTGAGCAAGCAGTTCGCGCACACGGCGGGCTCGCTCCTGCTGCTGCGTACACTGGCACATGGTGCCCGGCCTCGAGCGCTGAGCACGGCGTGCGCGAGTTTGCATGGCGGCTGGGTGTTGCCTTAGCTGAGCCGCTCGCATCTGGCATCTCACTCCCCACGGATCTGCTGGGTCACTCTTCCATCCGCCTCTTCGTGTCCAATGACTGTGTGGTGGAGGTGGTGCCTGGGTGCAGGCGCAGTGGCAGCTCTGCACGCAGGCTGCCTCATCTGGGATCTGGCAACCTACCAGGAAGCACACCTCTGATGCCGGGAGGCCGTGCCCCCACCCCCTCACATACTGACACCACCCAGCCGGGAGGGTTCCGAGGCTCACGGCTAAGCATGCCTGGCAGCAGCTCCCTCGGCCCAGACACCCCACCCATGTCCCCTGTGGCCCGCCAAAGGACAGCCACGTCTGGAAGCAGCGTGCCCTCCCTACCTTGGGCATCCCCTGTGGACCAGCCTCTGGGCGCGGCAGGTCTGACTGGGCCGGGGTCGGGTCAGACCGGGCCAGGCACCTGCGTGTCCGTGCCAGACCCTGCGCATGCGCGTCGGACGCAGTCCAGTGCGCCTGACCGAGAGGCCCGGGAGATCCAGGAAGACATGCAGCCTGTTGGCATGGCAGACGCAGTGGCAGGCGCAGAGGTTGCCATGGGGCAGGGGCGAGCATGGATTGATGGCCTGGAGGTCAGCCCCCGCCCGCTGCCGCCATCCCTCATGACACAGGCTCTGGAGCAGCAGCAGGAGCAGGAAGGGGAGGTGTTCCTGCCCTGCCGGCAGTGGGACCTTAGCTTCCGGGTAAGTCCTCAGCTCCCAAAGAGTGAGATTTGCAATGAAGTGGAAGCAAACACAAATGGAAGGACACGTGCTGCTGAACTTGTGATGTGAAACCAGGTGCATGAGGTGAACGGCCATGAGCAGCAGTTGCTAGGGCTGTGAGCAGCAGCTGCCAGGGCCTTCCAGCTGCTACTGCTGCTGCTGCTGCTGTGTTGCTTGAGCTTCGCCACTCCCACTTTTGTTCAAGCCTCTCAGCAGACTGACCAAAGAATGTATTACATTGACTGATGCCGTGATAAACTGACTCACTGACTGACTGGCCCCACTTGCCCACATACAGGTGCACATGCTGGACGCCCAGGGGCGCCGCTCACTCAGTGCCTACAGCTGCCAGGCAGTGGCCGAGCTGCAAGCTGAGCCCACCCCTCATGGCTTCCTGGCACGAGCCCTGTGTGTGACCGGGCCCCTGCCACCTGCTGCTCAGGCACTGCACATCAACAGCACGCTGTGATGTGGGCGCCTGTGTGCTTTTGGGCTGGAGGCAGCTGTGTGCTACATGTGGTTTGTGGTGATGTGATGTGGAGCAGGTGCAGCAGCCAGTGAATGCATGCCCCTGCGACTATGACCCTCCCATCTAACAATTGCCTTTGCCTGCTTGATCGCCCCGCATTAGTGCATCCAAGTATATAGAGCATGAAAATGTTTTGAGGCTGGCGCATGCGATGGGTTGCAGTACTTTGTGTGATGAGTTGATGGCAGAGGTGTTGGTGCTGAGTTGTTGCAGGCAGGTGTAACAGCACATGACGTTACTTTACCTAAGTCGGTGCTGACCTCGGCGTCTTGGCAGTCTAATCAGCCGGCATTGGATTCATATGCATACTTGTCTGTAGCAGCCATTCCAAGAGGCATACTTCCCTGCCTCTATAAGGCCTCAACCAAAGCTGTCCTCAACTTCAACTCATGTTTGGGTGGAGGACGCTTCTAGTAATGTGGTCAAGAAAATGTTTGCAACTCATTCATAATGCAACAGGCGCTGCCGCAAGCCTGACATGTGCATGGCAAATCAGCAGGCTGTACTGCAGCTCCATGTCGAGTACAGCGGTACAGCAGCACACCTCAGCGTCGCGGTACGTCTGACTCCTCAACAATAGTGAACCCATCCTTGACTGTCTCTGACTGGAACCCACCGCCATCTTGATCCTCCCGGATCTCCATCCCTGGTGCCAGACCAGACGCCCCAGCAGGTGCTGGTGCAGCTGCCTCCTGTGCTGCCTGCCCCCCCCGGCCGCCGAACCACCAGCCACGGCGTGGGGGCTGTTGCTGGGTCTGTCCAGAGGCACTGGCTGCACCTGCACCAGCCATACCATTGTCACTGCCCACAGCGCCTGCATCGCGTGACTCTGCGGCCTGGCCAACACCACCACGGCCTCCCACCTCCTCCCTCCCTTGGCCTCCCCGTGCCAGATCCTGAGATGCCTGAGGTGGTGAGGGCACCTCCCATGGTAGCCGCATGCCCTGCCCTGCCTGTGCAGCTGCCGATGCCCCTGTGCCAGCAACGCCAGGGAAAGGAGCCTCAGACCCTGTGGCAGGTGCCCCCGCAAAGCCTTGCCTGTTTGGGAACCCAGCACGTGGGGGCATACCGTGCGGCCCCGGTTGTCCCACCTCTCCCCCTGCTTGCTGCCGCGCCTGGATTGCTTCTGCGATCTGCTTCTGCCGCATGACCATCAGCTCACGCAGGTATGCAGTGTCCAGCTCCTTCATCGCGCCCTCCTCGCCCACGCCCAGCACCTCTGCAGCACGCATGTGGTTTGACCCAGGTTGACCGATGTGAGACCAATCTTTGACCAGGTGCTGGCCGCTCGTGGTGGGCCATGCTGGGCATCCTGGCAGGCATGCACCTTTCACTTGCCTGTTCATCACGGCTTATCACCTGATTAATCATGAATACCTCTGTACAGACCATCAGCGCAGCAAATGGAGCGGGAGGAGCAGCGCCTCCACTCCCAACCCACTGCCCATGTCAGCAACAGAGTGCTTGGGGCTCCCTGGCAGAAGCGCAGCAATGCAAGCACGCACCCTTCTCCAGCTGCTTCTGCTGCTCCAGAAGCACTGTCTTGGCTGTGCGCTCAGCAGCATACCCCAAGTAGCCAATCAGTGCGCCTGCGTACCACCAACCGAGCACCATGCATAGTTAGTATACCCGCAGGCAACAGGGGCGTAGCAGCTGCATTATACAGTTCATCAAGGGAAGCCAGCCATGCCTGCAGCCATGACGGTGGGAGTAACACCAGCCATACTTGACGCAGATATGAGACAACGGCAACCCTCAAGCTGCCACAACGCGCAGCACAGTGCATGGAGTGCGTGCAGATGGGAGCACCCAGCAGCACAGAGCGCATACATGCATGCCCAGCAACCATAAGAGCTGCATCTGGTGACAGGTCATAGATGTGTGGTAGCCGCCAGACCCACAGGCTGGAACAGATCATGCCTAAGCAAGGTGGGGACACGAACGTTCCCCCCACCTATGCGCTCTACAGCCCCAGCCCTTTGCCGCCCTCCGTGCTCAGCCCCTGGCCACATTGCGCACCAGTGCTCGCCATCATGGCACGCGCGTTGGGACGGGTGGGGAACCAAAAGTACCCAACCATGCCGCCCGCTGCCACGCCACCCAGCGTCTTATTCAGCGGATCCTCCTGCACGGGTTAGCGATGATGATGCAGGTTGCCAAACCACTCATATTCATCACAACATGGGTGGCGAGCAGCCCATGCCAGGTGCGCATAGGCTGCTCGGGCATCAATTCGGCACCAGAGCAGTCGCGCCAGTGATGACCAATGACAGGGAAAAACAACCCAGGCAACAAATGCATATCAAGTATGTGTGCACAGCGCCACCACCCTGAGGTGTCCATGCTGCCGTGCACCCTTTCCAAAAGCCTTTTGGTAGGCCCTGGTGCTCAGGTATGTGCATTAGTCAATTGCTCTTCAAATCAGTGCTTGTTATACCACCCCCCTGTTCTCTCTCCTTCTCTCTTGCTCTCTCGCGCTTTCGCACATACACACACCTTGCCGCGCAGTGTGGACAGCCCGTACTCCACACCACCCATGAGGTACGCAGCCGCCGTGAGGATTGCAGTGTCCCGCATGTACTGCGCGCCGTAGCCCTTGAACATGGCCTTCCTTTTGTACTCATCCACGTACCTATGGTACAGCACAGCATAGTACCGTTACAGTACACGTACCGTACAGTTACAATACAGTTTTAGTCTCAGGGCAGCTTATTGCACTACACTAAAGTGCAGGGCAACTCTGGTATTGTACAGTTGTACAGCTACGCTGTACAGCTCAGTATCAGAGGTATGGCTCGCAGGCAGCACCTCCCGAGCAGCAACCATCATCAGCCGACATGCCATGAAAAGGTCAAAGACAGTGCCATGTAATTTAGCGGGAGGGCGGTTTAGCTGGGTCGCATCTGCCCAGGCATGCCTGGCAACCGTGTGCACCCTAGTACCAGTGCCAGCGAATGCAACCGCACCATTGGGGCAGTGCTTCTGCATTGGGTGGGGCTGGCGGCTTTGGAGGGTTGGCCAATGTGCGCAGCAGCGCCACGGTGGCTGATGAGAAGGCTGTGTTGGCAAACTTGTAGAATTGTTGGGCGGTCCAACCTGTGTGCGTGTTCCAGCGCACGATCGTGAGTGAGTTGCATGCCTTGACTACAGCACACAGTGGCTGGGTGGTATATTGCAACAGGACAAGATGAGCCCAGGTACAGAGCCATGAACACGCAGAAGAAACAAACATGTGCTGGTGAAGTTGGCAGGCTATGACTCACTTGGCTGGTGTGCAGGGTCAATCACGACCTTGGGCCGCTCAGCAGCCTGGGCCTCCCGAACAGCGTCATCAGTCCACACAGCCTGCTTGGGCATGGCCAATTGCATTTGGACAATGTCTGGTTGGTTTGTTTTGCCATGAAGTCCACCTGTCGCATGGCCACCATGCACAGGTATGGTTGACTGGGCATCCGGCCACAGGGATCAGTGAAGCCTACAAGCCTGAGGTGGCCAAAGTCAGAATGCATGCAGTCTGGATGGTCCTGCTCCTCACATCAGCACCCCCAGCAGCTCCCTCAAGTCGATCTTCGGAACCAGCTTGTTTAGCCGTGTCCATCTAATCCAATTTTGCTGTTCAAGTAATTATCAAGGCGGCATACAGCACGAAGTAAGTGCCAAACCCTAGCTCACATTTTCGCATTTACCCTCGTCAATTCAAAGAGCAACCTGGATACCACATTGTTGCTGCCACGAACACATCATCTGCATCATGATCGTCCATCGCGCCTACACCATCTGACGCAGCAAGCAACAATGCAACATCGCTGCACCAACGTCTCGCATCAACAATATAGACGCGAGATCCTGCATGGACAAAGACATCTGCCAGCACATCAGCCCAAAACCACACCCCGATATGGCTGCGTGCGGTCTGCAGTTCCAACATCTCAATTGAACAGTGAGAACAATCTACGGCCTTTTGCACGAGCCTATTGATCAGCAGCGGAGAGTTGAATCACCGCACGTTCTTGGCGTCGCAGGCTCGCTGCCGCTGGTTGAGGAGTGCTCCATTGACAATTGGCGCAGCCCCTTGCGATGTGACGGTGAGGGTGGAAGGGTGGGAGGAAAGTTCAGCATGGGCCGCGCAGCTGCACGCCCGCATGGACGCCAGCCAAGCGCTCCGCTCATGTATGTCTGCGCCCACTCTCTGCCCCTGCCCTGAGCCACAACTGCTCATGCCCGTGCATCCTGGAGCAAGGAGGTGCAAGCATTTGAGCCTGTACCTTGACATGCTGCTCACAGTGGGGGACTCGCAAGGGAGCTGCGGGATTGTGGTCGCTCTTGGCAAGTTTGACGCGATGCACATCGGCCACCGCTCACTTGCAGTCAAGGTGAGCCCTGCCGCTCCTGCTGTGCACATCCTCTGCATGCCGTTTGTGCTTGTGCATGCTGCATGTGTGCACGCTGCAGCTGTCGATCTGAAATGCTCTTCAGTTTACCCACACGCTCAATGCCGGCGTGCTGGTGCCGAGGTTCTGTCTGCTGCCATCACGTCTGTCATGAGGGCCACTGCCATGTACTGGGGTTGCAGGCATCGGAGGGCGGCAGCCTACCCTTCCTGCTGTCGTTCTGGGGCATGGCCGAGGTGCTGGGCCTGCCTGTACGCATGCCTCTCGTCGCCACGTGTGATCGGCCGCGCGTGCTGCAGTCGTGGGCGCAGCACTGCAGCAACAGGTGCGTCATGCTGCTGGTACAGAGAGCGTGCTGCGCCCACATCATTGGGGTGCAGAGGCACATGGCATGCTGTGTAATGCCTTCATCACCCGCACAGTATGACGTCTGCTGCATGTGGCCTCAACATTGAGTATGTACTTTAGCTGCATCCAGTACACACCCGACCTGCACGTGAACTGCATACCTTGCACGTGCACAACATGTTGCAGGGTGCCTCGGCAGCGGATGATCCCGTTCCATGAGATCCGGACGCTCAGTCCTGAGGCCTTTGTGGAGCTGCTGGCACACAACTTGCGTGCTGCAGGCGTGGTGGCGGGGAGCAACTACCGTTTCGGTGGGTTCGAGGCTGTGCGCTGCTTGCTGTGCTGCACTGCTCCGTTCATTAGCTGACGCCTGCATGCATGGCACTTACATGCGCATTCGCTTGCTGAGGCCTGCAGCCCTCCCTGAGCATCAGATGATACTCGGTGTGTGGTTGCGCATATAGCTTTCAGTCGGCATGCTGACAACCCCTCTGCAGGCTTCAAGGCCAAGGGCACAGCTGACACACTATCAGAACTGGGAGCCAAGTATGGCATGTCAGTCTCCATCGTGGATTTGGTAGCTTCAGTGCCGCCCACTGCCACAATGGCCTCCGGCTCCAGCATAGACACGATGGATGAAGCAGCTGGGTCGGGGACACACGGTGGTGAGGACGCCGCAGCTGCAGCCTTTGCCGCAGCACGCGCACACAGCCCGGCGCCAGGCGAAACAGAGCTGGGGCCGCATGTGTCCTCCTCAAAAGTGAGGCAGCTGCTGTCACAAGGCGCCGTGCAGGACGTTGCGCCATTGTTAGGGCGGCCGTACCGGCTCGTGGTCGCCCTCCCACCGCCCGAGGGTGCACCTGGTGCTACCAGCAGCAGCGGCACAGGGGACGGGGCAGGTTCAGCAAGCCAACCTTCAAGCACGTCACAAGGGCGGGTGTGGTCACAGAAGGGCAGCCACGTCCTGCTGCCAGTGCACACCTTGCAGAACCAGCCACCTGCGCATGGGAGGTACCGGTGTGCTGTGGCGGTGGTGCAGCGGTCAAGTGCGGCTGCAGGGAATGGCATGAACTTCAGGACGCAGCACCAACAGGGGCTAGAGCCTCTGGAGCTGCCATCCATGCTGCCATGGCGGGGCTGGGAAGGCAGCAGCGCTGCCAGCAGCAGCAGCAGCAGCAGCCAGGCAGCTCAAGGCAGTGCTCCTGGGCCCTCTGCAAGCAACGGCGTGCATCCGACTGTGGGCCCAGAAGGTGCACGCTGGCCGTGGCTGCGGCACTGTGTCATGTGTGATGTGCAGCTGGGATCTGATGGTGTGGCTGTGAATCTGGACAGTGGTGTGATGCAGGCCTTACAGGCGCTCGGCAGCACCCCCAGCTACATTGTGCTGGACTTTGAAACGGTCATCGGCTAACTCTATGCAAGTGACACCATGGGCGGTGCATTCAGCGCACTGTGCCAGGTTGTTTCATGAAGGTAGGAGTGGGATGTAAGCACACACCCAAGGATGCCATTTGGAGATTGGGTGTCCAGTTGCGCTGGACAGGGAGTCAACTGCATGCTGACACAGTAGATGGGCAGTAACCAGCCGTGCAACACCTGATCAGCACCGACAGGGCCTGAACAGCGCTTTCTGTAGTTACTGAGGGCTTGCAACGCGTGGAGCGCAGCTCAACAAGAAAAGTTACGGTACTAAATGATTGCCACGTGTTTTCCGGGCGCACAATTTTGTTAATTTTGCGCAGGCTCACGGCATTTAGGTAGAGAGCTATCGCACTTGCATCTTGAATGGTTGCAAGCTTCCGGTATAGACCACCAGAATGTTGCGCAAAACCAGTACCGTGATGCGGAGTTGAGTTGATCACGTTATAGCTAAGGATACATAAGCAGGGCTAGGCAGAGCCGTTCACTTTTGAGTTTCAATGGGTCATGAGCAACGAGCAATGCTGCACCTACGGCGTTGCGCGTTTGGGTTGCAAGGTCATCAACAGGTTCCGTGCCCAAAAGTTTCGCAAAACCCTTCATTTCGTCGTGCTCCAAATGGGCGAGCATGGCGCATGCGCTGCGCGTTCAAACCCGGCGGCATCAGGGAGACGCTGCTGCAACCACTGGCTGGCACTGACAGTCAGCAACAATTGCATGTGGGGAAGCTAGGTACATCAGCACCCCACCCAGCTGTGTTGGCGCGCCCTGCGACCAGCCCCAGCAGCTTCACGCTGACCCTGACTCAGCTGGTGGATCTGGTGGAGAAAGGCTTTGAGGATCATGGTATGCTCAGGTGCGCAGAGCAGGCACTGGGCCCATCCAATGCATGGCGGAGCGGGTGCGCAATGGGACATGGGGCGTGTCAAACCGTGCTGACGCACGCACCGTGTACTCCACTGCTTGCACACAATCACGAGTGCAGCATAAAATCACCATCAGCTCCGCCTATGTACTCCATGATGCATGAGCCATCCTTTTATGCCGTGCATGCGTTCGCACTTTCTGTGTACCAGCAGGCATGATGGTGCAGCGTTGGCTGCGCAGCTGTGCAGCTCGCCCATCACAGGGCTCGCCACAAATGATGGTGGTGTGGACGCTGCCGTGCGCCGGGCAGTGTTTGGGGCCAACCGATTACCTCCTCCCAAGACCACTTCATTCCTGCAGCTGGTGTGGGATGCACTTCAGGTACTCCTGGTACATAAATGCACGACACCCTGCCGCTGTAGCATACTGACACATCTCATGTATAGACTGGTACAATAACTCGACTGGGCTTACTTTAAGTTTTTGCCTGGTGGCCCTGCACCCTCTGGTACTCAGGACACGACCATCGTGCTGTTGTTCGGCGCTGGCAGTGTGTCCCTGGCTTTGGCAGCCTTCAACAGCCACAGCGATGCAGCAGACTGGATCGAGGGCGTGGCCATCCTGGTATCTGTACTCATCGTGGTGTGTGGGTCCAAATGCAGAGCAAGCATGCTTCACACGTGCGGGCACAACTCGCACGTGCATGAACAGCGTGTGTGTGCAAGCCCCAGCTGGTCTACGTGCAGGCGATCTGCAGGCAAAAGTATTCTGGGAAATGCGAGGCATGCTCACAAATGGCGTTGGCCCTGCTTGAATGGCTGCCTACCCATTGGACAGTTAAGTGCATCTGTGCCACCCTTCCACCTGTATGGCACTCGACCTGCGCAGGTGGGCGTGTCATCAATCACAAACTACCAGAAGGAGGCCAAGTTCCGTGCGCTGAACGCCATCAAGGATGATATCCAGGTGCGCCGCAGACAATCACAGTGCAAGGAAGTAAACCTTGGTCACGCCCGTGTCATGTTGATATGCGGCCTGCAGCAGGGCCATGCGGCGGGGTCATTGCCGCCCACACCAAGTGCAGCAGGGCCTGCGCAGTTGCTTCAGACATGAGAGTTGCCTGTGGGTTGGCTGCGGGCACGCTTGCAGGTGCGCGTGATGCGTGATGGGCTGGAGAAGAGTGTGTCAACCTATGACCTTCTAGTGGGTGACGTGGTGATTGTGGAGACCGGTGACATCATGGCTGCTGATGGTGTCATGGTGGATGGCGAAGACATGCGGTGCGTTTGACCTGGTCAACCGCAGGCATGCCCGTGCATTGACCAGCCAGGATTGCTGCACGTGTTGCTGTGTGCCTGACTGCTGCTGGGTACCCGTTGCAGCAGCACAGCTTGGTCCTTGTGTGTGCACGACCCGTAGCGATCTGTTGCCAGTCACCATGCACTGCAGGGTGGATGAAAGCCACATGACTGGGGAGTCGGATGAGGTAATCAAGTCCCTTACAGGCTCTACACTGCTCCTCTCCGGCTCCAAGGTCCGCGACGCGCTGGCTGTGCCATTATAATATTTTATAGTAGTATCAATAACACGGTGTTCCACAGATTCTGTGCCATAGTGCCGTAGTGCTGTGCCATAGTTCGCACATGTATTGAGGCTGCGCCTGATGACAGGACCTGGGCACGGCAGCACCCCAAGCTTGATGCAATCGAAGATTGCAACGTGATCCACATGCTGATTTCGTCCCCTTTCAGGTGCTGGAGGGGTATGGCCGCATGCTTGTGCTGGCTGTAGGTCCCAACTCCCAGGCAGGCCACCTGGCAGCGCTAGTGAGCGGCCAGGGAGCAGCAAAGCCTGCAGCCAAGGGCGTGGGTGAGGCAGCAGCGGCAGGAGCGTCTAGCAAGCCGAAGGGTGGTGCTGCAGGGCAAGAAGGTGCGTGGCCATAGGTGCGCTGGGCTACCAGGAGGGGAGCAGCTTTTAGGTATTCTGTCGCTGTGATCTCTGCAGCAGCTTTGATCTCTGCAGCAGCTATGATCCCTGCAGCAGCAGCCGCTTAACGTTGGCTGGACTGGCTGGGCTGCACGGATCACTGCAGAGGGTGAATCGCTCCAGGAGGACACCTTCCTGATGCGCAAGCTCGAGGCGCTTGCGACCCAGATCGGCAACGTGGGCGTGGCTGCTGCAACCGCTGTGCTGGCCATCAACTGCGCCGGCTACACACTGGGGCTCTTGCATTCAGGACACCTGGGCGAGGACATGGTGGCTCAGCTACAGGTGGGTTTGGACACTGGAGCTGCCTGGAGGCTGGCACAGGTGCTCCAAGTGGCCCTGCTTTAGCTTGAGGCTCACCATGTCCCACTGAGCACAAGCTGGCCTGACACATGTTCGATTGGGCATGGGTGGGGCCTGCCTTGAACCCAGCGTGCGCTGCACCACCAGCACCGGCCCCTACAAGGGTTACGCATGTGTTTTTGCTGTTGCACATTATGCATGGCTGTATATGCATTCAATTGACTGTACAGTATCGCTTTTGTACCTGCCGCAGCAATACCTCGACTTCTTCATCACCAGCGTCACCATCTTGGTAGTGGCGGTGCCCGAGGGCCTGCCCCTCGCAGTTACCCTCGCGCTTGCATTCAGCGTGCAGCGCATGCTTGCGGACAACAACCTGGTGCGTGGTCCAGTAGTACAACACCTTGAACTGTTACATGTTGTTTCCTGCCAACCTGCCTTTTGGGGGCTGGGACTGCGCGCATGCAGAAGTGCTGGCGAGTGCGTACTTGGGCACGGCTGCTTTCTGCCGAACAGCATTGTACCGGCATTGTACCAGAGTGGGACATTTTGAAGCTCCAGGCAGTGCTGGAAACAAGTCCAGCAGGTGCAGGAAACACACCTTCGCCTGCTCCCTGGCATACCCTGTGCAGGTGCGACACTTGAACGCATGTGAGACAATGGCCTCCACCACAACCATCTGCTCAGACAAGACGGGCACACTGACCCAGAACAACATGACAGTGATCAGGCTGTGGGCCGCTGGCCACACATACTGCGTGCGCTCATCACGCCAGGGCCGCACGATCACACCGTCACCAGACATGGTCAGTGATTCAGACTCCGCCAGTGCAGCTGAAGGCCAGGCAAGGCCCCCCAGCCCACCTGCCAATCCCATCCAAGCTGCCGTCACGTACGCAGGGTGTGTGTTTCAACAGCTGCTCGCTTACGTGCCTGAGCCCCTGAGCAAGCTCCTTGCCAGGCCACCCTTCAATGAAGCCAGCAGCAATGGACGGCCCCAGCCTGCGAGGTCGTCACCTTTGGAAAAGCCGGCCCTGAGCCCTGCGGCGCCTTGGATTGGGGCTCTCAGCTTGTCAGTGGATGGAGCGGATGGTGATGTGCAGGTCCAGCTGGCCTTGGAGGATGGTTCCATAGGGGGGCCGAACCCAGTTGGCAGCACAGTAATTAACCCTCACAAGCCCAGGTCTGCTGGCAACGTCGTTGCATTCTCAGCTGACCCTGCAGCCCATCTGAATTCAGCCCATCCAGGCACCAATGGTGTGGCACACAGCCCTAGTCCACCCAGGTTGCTTGGGGGTGAGGAGGACGGCAAGGGCATGCTGGATCCTTTACAGCTGTCTGATAATCTGCAGCTGCGGAGCCATGTGCAGCTGCCGCCCACTGTGCAGAAGCTGGTGCTGCACAACATCATCCTGAACTCCACTGCCAGCATCAAGCACAACCCAGAGACAGGCACGCTAGACAAGGCCGGCAACCGCACAGAGTGCGCACTGCTGGAGTTTGCGATGCGGCTGGTGGATCAGGCGGAAGGCCTGGAGAAGCTGCGTAAAGGGACCCAGATCCTGCAGCTTCTCCCCTTCACCTCGGCTCGCAAGCGCATGAGCGTGCTCATCCTGCGGCCAGACGTGCCCCATGACAAGTCCAGCCACCACCACCGCAGCAGCCACCCTGTCAGCACACGGTTGCTGACCAAGGGTGCTGCAGAGCTAGTGCTGGAGCACTGCAGCTTCCAGGTGAGTTTGTGAAGGGTGCATGCTGCTGATCTTTGTTCCTGCTGATCTCGTGCATCTAAGTGCAGGCATGCATTTGCGCCCGAAGCAGAGGCACAATGCACAGTGCCAGGCCAGGCACTCATCCAACAATCGCCTGCTTGCATCATGCACGCAGCTGAATGCCTCTGGCTCCGTGACCCAGCTCACGCCCCAGGCCAAGCAGCAGCTGATGTCCAGCTTTGGGCAAGGGGGCCTGCGCATGCTGGCCCTCGCGTACCGAGACCTTAGTCTGCCATCACACGCGCTGCGGCAGCGCACACCTGGCATGCCAGAGGCGGCTGGTGGCGCAGAGGATGGCAGCCAGCTAAAGATCCCTGCAGAACAGTTGGAGCGCGACCTGGTGCTAGTAGGCCTAGTGGGGCTGGAGGATCCTCTACGCGAGGATGTGCCTCATGCGATTCAGCAGTGTCAGCGTGCAGGCATCGTAGTGCGCATGCTGACGGGCGACAACTCGCGCACTGCGACCTCCATAGCACGGCAGTGTGGCATCTTGCCTCGGGGCATGGATGTGGATACGTTGCTGCGCGCGAGTGCGGCCCTGCAGCGGCCCACAGTGCCTGTGGCGCGCCCTGCTGCATCTGGGCCATCACGCAGCACCCTGGCAGCGCCTGACCACATGGCTGCAGCATCAACAGGAAATGGGTCACCTGCCGCCTCAGCTTCGTCCTCTGTGACATCCAGTGGGGAGCAGCCATTTGCCACCTCCTCCAAACTGGACCCCAGGCGAGCGCGGCTGTCCTACTACCACCTCAGCCGCATGGGCTCTGTAGACATAGAGCTGGATGAGGGGATGCTGGCGGCGGCATCCTATGAGCCCCCAGTTGATGGCATGGGCTTTCAGCAGCCTAGCCACCACACCTCGGCCCACGCGTGCCCGCCCCAAGAGTTCCCAGGTGCAGATATGCAGTCCTCAAGCTGGCGTGAGCAGCGGGTCCTGCTGGGTTCAGACGTTGATGATGACGAAGACAGTCGTTGCATGTACGATCGATCACTGCAGATGCGCAGGCAGCAGGAGCAGCAGATGGCGGCCAGGGAGGTTGCACGCAACCCGCTCAAGCCGCTACCTAAGCACCACCACCATGGCCGCATGGTGCACACGATCCAGGGCAGTGTGTCCGATGACGATCTGGCGGCATATGACTCTCCAGTTCACCAGCCAAGCAGCAGGCAACAAGACCCAGCAGGGCTGGCCCAAGGCTGTGAGAACAGGACCGTGGAGCACTGGCTGCCAGCTGCAGAGCAGCTGCCTGAGGCGCTGGTGCTGGAGGGGCCGCAGTTCAGGGCGCTGGTCACGGGGCCAGATGGTGAGATGGATTTGGGGACCTTCAGGGCCCTGTGGCCCAAGCTGCGTGTCATGGCACGCTGCTCACCTAGTGACAAGTACCTCCTGGTGTCGGCCCTGAAGCAGCTGAGGCAGCAATCCACTGGTGGGGTGGCTGCGGCTGTGCGGGACAACTCATCATACCCTACGCAAACCCTACAGATGAGTGCCAATGAGCCCATCAAGAGCTCCTCCAAGCACAGTGTGCATGTGCCGGGCGCAGGCAGTACCACCAGCAGCCACCCGGCTGCCAGCCGCGATACTGCCTCAAAGGCTGCAGCATCCAGCAGCATCGCTGCACAGCCGCTTGCACCACTGGTGGAGGTGGTGGCAATGACCGGTGATGGCACCAATGATGCGCCAGCGCTGTCTGCTGCAGACGTCGGCTTTGCCATGAACAGCGGCACCAGCATCGCAAAGGATGCTGCAGACATCTTGCTTATATGGATGACTCGTTCTCCAGCATCGTGAGCGCCGTCAAGTGGGGCCGCAATGTGTATGCATCGGTAAGCCGCGTCTGACTTGGAAGCAGGACACGATGTTGGCAGTGCACGTCAATTGTTGTTCAGAAGCAATGCTCGCTTGAAAGCAATGTTTACAGGTGCACCCTGCCTACTTGACCCCTGGGCGCTCCAGACCTTGCACTCTTGTTGGTAGGTGCTGATCTGGTTGTCCCTGTTGTTTCCATGCTCCACCACACCTCTGCACACAGGTCACAAAGTTCCTGCAGTTCCAGCTGACCGCCAACGTTGTGGCTGTAACAACTGCATGCGCGGGCGCGATCGCACTTCAGGTGTCCCCTCTCAGCGCCGTGCAGATGCTGTGGGTCAACCTCATTATGGATTCGCTCGCCAGCCTGGCGCTAGCAACAGAATCCCCAACAGACGCGATGCTGGACCTGCCCCCAGTGGATGTGGACGAGCCCCTGGTGAGCCCCACAGTGGCTAAGCACATCCTGGGGCAGGCAGCCTTCCAGCTGTCCACGCTGTATGTGCTGGTGTTCCATGGGCAGGAGCTCCTGGGCGTGGACGCAGACACATGTCACACGATCGTGTTTAACACATTTGTCATCATGCAGCTCTTCAACCAGGTGCGGCACCTATGCTTACATGCTGTAGTGAGTTCTCTTCTGTGCCTGGTGCTTGGACCGGCGCGCTGAACACAAGCCGATGGGGCATGGTTCATCGCTGGTTGCCATAGCTATACCTGCTGGTTAGATCATCAAGGCATCATTTTACTAACGATGACGCACCTGAAATCATGGGTCACTGTCAAGCAACGCTGGCCTGCTGGAGGCACACCTCCATCATGCACCACTACTGCCTGGCTACAGCTCAACTGCCGCAAGATCCGTGATGAGGCTGATGTGCTGGAGGGGTTGGAGCATCACACGCTGTTCTGCATCATCCTGGCAGCCGAGATGGCGATGCAGGTGCTGATCGTGCAGTATGGAGGGCCTGCCTTCCAGACGGTCGCCCTGAGCCCAACCCAGTGGGCGCTGTGTGTGGGGCTGGGTTCTCTCACCATGGGTGTGCGGGGTGCACTACGGCAGGCTAAGGTAGAGCAGTATCTGGCGCCCTTCACAGGCAGCAGGAGCGCACTGAGGAATTGAGGTGGCTGAGCATGCGGGTGCATGATACTGGAGCACCAAACATGCATGAAGTGCCTCCTAGAACGTGGCGGTATGTTTATATGCTGAGGATGTGCAGTCGGCGTATGAAGTTGGGAGCTTTGTGGGCCAGCATTGATGTGGTGCGCCGCAGCCATTGAACATATGGTGGAGGCTATCGGTTGAAAGGCTGTCGGTTGAAGTATTGAGCAGGTGGGTGTACAGGCTGTACACACGAGCTACAGTTTTGTTTGCTGTGGGGTTTTTGCTCAGGTGTTGATGCGGTGAACTGTTCTCTTTTCCCATTTCCCATGCCTCATATGCACCAGAGCGGTAATTGCAGGAGATGAGTGGCCTGAGCAAACAGACGAATGGTATCGCTTGATCACAGAGGAAGTGAAATCCAGCTGGCAGGGACCTGGATATGTAATCTGTGGCCGCACCAAGCACGTTATTACAGCGCAAAGGC
This sequence comes from Chlamydomonas applanata, assembly GCA_001662365.1. Classification (NCBI taxonomy): domain Eukaryota; kingdom Viridiplantae; phylum Chlorophyta; class Chlorophyceae; order Chlamydomonadales; family Chlamydomonadaceae; genus Chlamydomonas; species Chlamydomonas applanata. Next base: position 1,299 of record BDCZ01000011.1, on the reverse strand, counting down.
ACTGCAACACGCGCATCTCTCTGGCGGCTTGCATGCGGCCGCAGCGGGCGGATTCTTGCATTTCTTGGCGGCAGAATGAAAGCAACAGTGCATACAACCACACATCACACATCACGCATACAGGAACGGGGTAGCCATGCTCACATCAGAGTGACCGCCTGGTATGTGTGCCCAGCAATCTGCATCAACTCGCGCAGCAAACCCCTCAAAAGCTTATTATAACTGAAGCACAGGCCATTTATAACTTGTACAGAGCCATCAACAGGGCCATCGTCACACGCACCATCGCAGCATTCCTGCGCAGGACTGCGAAATGCCGGAAGCAGAAACAAAGTAACCTCCTCCTGCCAACAACATTGCATTATTATGAAATCCCATGTCCACTTGCCAGGATGCTTTCATGATCACAGTTAATCCTCATTCACACACGGTCACGTCTTCTTCTCATTGTTTATCATAAAACCAACAAGGCCAGGCAGGCGTGTGTACATGTCCCATTGCGTGCCTATGCCAATCGAGGCACACCCAAGAGTTGGCAATGAGCTGGCCTGCATACATGCGCGCAGGCCAGCAGGTTCGCAGCAATGGGCTTTGTTATTGTGATTCATGTTGCACGCACTTGCTCCACCTCAAGTACAGCCTGTCGCCATACGCAAACTCGTAGTAGCCCAGGGGCATGTAAAGCTGCATCGCCCACTGCACGAGCAGTTGAAATATCTCTCTTGGACCTCATCCTTTGCGTGCAGCGCTGGCCGGCCTCGGCCAAGATGCTGCCAGCTGGGCATGCCGCTCAGATGTAGCGCACAGGGGCGATGCCTGGCAGGCGGATGCCCAGCTCATCCTGGTACAGTGTTGCGATGGCTGTGTAGATGGCTGATGAGCCGCAGAAGAAGCCGACGTAGCCTGCCGCCTTCTTGCAGTCCTCGTCGTAGTTGCCACCAGCCAATAAGAAGAAAGTGACCAGCAGCGAGCCAAAGATGGTCATGAGGCCGTGGTTCTTGCGCAGGGTAACGACGAAGAAGCACGACGTGAGCACACCCCACAGGATGCACCACAACGTGTCGCCTGAGCGCATGTGCACACAGTACCACAGGCACGGGGCTTGTCAGTCCTTGGGGGGGTTGTGTGATCAGCGGGCTGTTTGTGCGGCCCCAACACGGGTGCTAGGTGCTGCAGTGGGGCGGCTCCCGGTATTTAAGGCTGGCTTGGTCCTCTAGTGATGGTGTTTAGATAACAGCTGTCAGGCTCCGGCATGCAGACACATCTGTGACACGCGGGGGGGGGGGGGGGGGGGGGGGT
>BDCZ01000010.1:242639-373160 GCA_001662365.1 Chlamydomonas applanata | reverse complement strand
GGGGGGGGGCGGGGGTGGGGGCGGGGGCTGTGACTGCACTTGACCGCCTGGTTCATGTTATGCGTCCCTGCTGCAGGTCGGGCGGCTGGCGCTCAAGCTGCCGCTGCGCAAGGGCATGCGGTGCATGGACCCCGAGTCTCACCACAACCTGCTGCTGAGGTGTGATGTTGCGCTGGTGCCGGCTGGTGCCCTGTTGCTGTGTTGCAATGTGAGTTGCTTATGCCCGGCCATTGTGTGTGTTGTCCGACACTGTGTTCATGGTGAACGAATCGTGGGAGGTTCAACCCCATCTGCATACCCACACGCTGTTGTCCACACACCCGTTCGTGTATTGCAGGCTGAACAGGCACATTGTGAAGCATGGGCAGGCAAAGGCGGAGCGGCGCGCGGGGACGAGCATGGCAACGGCAGGTTCCACAGATACCTCTGCGGACCTAACCATTGCACTGCCCCCTGCGGCGCCTACCACATTCTCAATGTGAGAGCAGCCAAGGGAGCAGCCAAGGTTTCAGTGTAGATGCAGCGAACTATTGCACCATGAAGAGTAGGTTGTGATATGGCAGTCAGCAGTGATCAATGCATAGTCACAGTGTGAATCAGTGTATGGTTTGGTGATTATATGATGCGGATTTTTGGTGACTACAGCAGGCGAGGGGGTGCTGCACATAAAGCGGTTATGAAACAGATCAGGAGAGCGCTTACTATGGCTGTAGTGCAGGGTGCAGTTATGTGCAGTGTTGCGGGATCTGAGGCTGTTCTTTTTCTCTGTGCTTGCTGATATGAACGGGCCACGAGAGTTGCACTTGGAAACCAGGTCCTGGTGCATGTACGCGTGTATGCTCATCAATCTGGCGCACCAAATCCAGAGCATGCTGGCAGATCCGCGGCCTGATTTCGTGCTGTACAGCTGTACAGCACCTGTGTGACGAACGGACGCAGAAGCAAACCCGCTTCATTTCCGGACGCACTGGCGTTGAGATCCAGCTCATGACGTGATCACTACGGCAGGCAGAGGGCTTCCTTGCACAAAACAAGGCATAAACCATGGGGGAGCGAAGTCACGATGTTGAGATAGCTTTGGAGTTTAGCCAGCCGGCCCCCTCTTCGAATTTGGCCGCGCCCTCGAAACCAATCCAGGTGCTCTGTATCTCTTTCACGCCACCCAAGCTTATCTTGGAATTATGGCGCCGGATAAAGATGGAGGTCGTCGTGGAGGTGGGGCTATGATACTTGGGTTTCGGGTTCAAAATTGTCGGCCATCCCTGTTGCCGCATAGCGTGCAGCTCCGCACACATGGGACACACAATGGCGCAAATACGTCTACTGCATCTGAACTGCACGAGCTGATGTCTGAGTACCAGTTGCCATGTCTTGAGTGCATGCGCTCAGCTGTGCGCATGGCGTGCTGTGCAGCGTGCATGCAGCCTGATGGCACAGATCACTTGCGGGCACCTGCACGCCCTCGCCACACGCTCTTACTGCCACTTTCTATGCCTACACGCAGTTGCCCATGCTCAAGCAGCGTTGGCTGATCATCCTCTTCGGACTCATCATGCAGTATGTGCATGGCATGTTCACCCAGCTCGCGCATCGCTTACATGAGCCCCAGGAGGACCCCCTTCCAGATCTTGGCTTTGAGTTGACGCCGGTGGGTGTAATCCGTGATGGGCTCAGCGGCACCCACTGGCACCAATCACACGGCTGTGAGATCTTGGCTGTCAGGAGCGGGCGACAGGTGCTGCCACGTCATGCAGTATGCACACTGCCAGCTGTTGGCGTATGCATGCACCAATACATCATTTACATGATCCCACTGTCCCACAGCACACTCAGGGCCCCGCCCACCTGATCATGCGCCTGTGCAGCATCCCATGTATCGTCCATCTTTGACACTATCGCATATTGTGAACTTTTCATGGCTGTAGGAGCTGGGGCCTGAGCAGCACTGGGTCAGTGAAAGCATCTTCGGCACCCTGTTTGTCATGTTTGTGGTGTGGACCTTCACGCCGTTCATTCTGCAGCGCAAGCGGTTCTACACCGTAGTCATGTGGTCGCGGTTGCTCATGGTGCTGGTCGGTGAGTGCTCGCCCTGGCGGCATCACACTCAGGCGCCAGCTGGCTGCATGCACATCATTGAAAGATCATGAGCATGGAGGCGGGGTAGCCAGCATCAAAGTTATCGGTAGGCTGTCGAAAAAGGCTGCGGCAGACATGGTGAGGGCAGCGTGGGCAGTGGGCAGTGGGCAGCAGCAGCCGCAATAAGTTCAGCCAGGTGGGGTGTGGGTTGGCTCGATGTGCGGGCTGGCTGCTGCGGCTACCGTGCGCAGCAATTGCATGACGTCATGCCCAGCATATATGTGGGCGCGGAGCGTGTCAGCTGGAGTGCTCCGTGCTCGCAAGCAGGACAACACGGGCTGCTGGGCTGGTGTTGTGGTGGTCAGGCCGCAGCTGAACAGAACACGCACTCCCTTTGGGTGCGCAGAACCCTGAAAAAGCCTGCACCTGCCTGTGTGCTCAACCGCACCGCAGTGTGCCAGGCGCTGCGCATCATCACCTTCAGTGTGACCCGCCTGCCGGGCCCCAGCTTCCACTGCCGCGCGGGGGAGCCGTTTGCGACGCGGCCATGGCCCACTCACTGGTCTGGCCACATTGTGGTCGACGTACAGCGTGCTGCGTCCAAGTCGTGTGGGGACCTCATCTTCTCATCACACACCACGTTCATGCTCACAGGTTTGTGCTGCTGTCGCGCGCATGACAGGCAGCTCGTTGCAGCTGTGTGTGGGGGGAAGGCCCAGGGGCAAGCTGCACATATGCATCCCAGTTCACTAAACTTTGGGCCTCGCTTGCATGGCGCATTCGTGCGCGCCGCATGCGCATCATGGCTTCAAGGCATGCCCGTCATGCCCTACCCTTCCCAATCCCGCATGCACACAACGGCAGCTGCAGTGCTGCAGCCTCCAGGCACCCAGCCAGCTAGCTGAAATGCGTGCATCTTGCATGCGTACTGCTGCCCCACTGTACCGCAGGCATTCTGGCGTACAACGAGTACGGAGCGCTGCCTGTCATGCGGGCTATCGCATGGGTGGCGGGCGCTGTTGTGTCTTGCCTCATCATTGCATCACGCAAGCACTACACGGTTGACATCGTGGTGGCGTGGTACACGGTGCGTGGCCCCTTGTGACTTAGGTACCGATGCCCCTTGCCGAAGAGTGCGTATATCGTATTCGCGGGTTGTGTACGGCGTCGTATCCACGAGTTATGTACGGCGTCATATTCACGAGTTGAGTACGGCGCGTGCGACTCATCGTAGGGCATACTGGTTTGTGATCCTTTAGTCCTGCGCATCCTGTACCCCATAACACACACCCTGCGGCTCGCTGCCCACCTTTACGGCTCTGCCTGCTGGCAGCTGTGGACCATATCTCTGCTGCATACCCACGTGCGCGTCGGCTTGAACCCACCGCCGCCCCGCGTGCAGGTGCCGCTCGTGTTCTACACGCTGCACCGCCGCTGGACCACACGCCGGCCCATGTCTGAGCTGTTGGGCGCACTGGGAGAGAATGATGAGCCAGACCCTGGGTCACCAGATAATGCGCTGGACACGGGTGCTGGGCCCCTGGATCAGGTGCAGGTGCGCGCTAGCTACCATGCTAGTTGTCGTCTTAGTCTGTTACAGCACTTAACCCCCAGCATGTTGACCAGCTGGGATGCTCAGCATTGATGTGTGTGTGCTAAACAGTGTCCTGCATCATTTTGGCTGTATGCCCCCGTGTCCGTATCCATACCCGTATCCGTACATTATGGCTGTATCCATACTGTGCATTATGCACACAGCTCTATTCATTCACGCACATGAGCGCACGCTCTGCTGCTGCCGCACCTGCAGGTGCTGGTGGATGGGCGCGGCAACGCAGATGGCAAGGCGCTGCTGTCCCACCCCCAGGCGCGTGAGCGCACGACATCCACTGCCAAGCTGTCCACCTTGGAGGAGTCACGTGATGAGCATGGCAAGCCTGGCGGCGTCATGGGCCTCATGAGCGGCATGGGCATGGGCGGTGCTAATGGGCAGCGTGCGCGCTCGGACTCGGCGCATGAGGGGGAGGGGGCGAGCAACTCGCAGCGCCCCAGCACGTGCCGTGTCAGCTGAGTGTGACTATGACATGGTACTGATTGTACACGGCCGTGGAGGAGGAGTGAGGCTGTTTGTCTGAGTTAGCAGCCCCAGGCAACCGCAGGCTGTTAAGCTGTGCTGTGTGCACGCACCCTTGTTCATGGCGAGTGTTGTTGGGGGAGGTGTTTGGGGAGAAGAGGGGGCTCATTCTTTTCCTTGGTCATGGTCCAGCACCCGTTGCTGGGCTGCAAGCGAGGTGCAGGATTACTACGTATTGTATGGCAAAGGCATACCCATCACGCGGTAGCTTGCCGACTACAGACAGGCGCTACAGTATAGACAGACCTAGAACCCATCGATGCAACAGAGCCTGCACTTGGGCTTGTCAGTATTAGGTTGGATGCAGGAACAGCAGGACGGACCAGGCTGCAAATGTTGATGGTGCCCTGCGTAAAGGACAGCAGCCTGCATTCTGCTGCGGCACATGCCAGGCTGGGTTGAGGTCTCAAATGACATCAGACAAGCTGTTACACCTCGAGAACCGAATCCGGCAGACCAGCACCATCATGTCACCTGAGCAGTAAGCTCCAGCCCATACCTAACCCCCCACTCAGCCATCTGCTGCCCCAAACAGAACGCATCTACACCCCATCTACGCTGCCTTGCCCATTTGCCCACAGCTGCGCTAGCTGTAGCGTGATTACGATGACGCCTGGCGCGCAGCCAGCATCTCCTGGAAGGATTTCTGCACGTCCATTGAAGCAAGGATCACGCATGTCAGCACAGCGTGTGGCACAGCCATGATCCCATGCACCCTAAGCAGTGCATGGCAGCGACCAATGCATCTTGTAAAGGGCGTGCGGTATGGCCTGCATGAATGTCCATGCACCCCCATGCAGCCCAGTCAGAGGACGCACCCCCCGGTTCTTGGCGTTCCAGTAGGCCTCGACGCCGAAGTCAATCGCCTGCAACGTACCGGCAGGACCTGGGGATCAGCATCACGCTTGATTGGGGTGGGGCTAGACCTGTTCGAGATACTGACCTGGTTGGTGAAATAGGCGCCCACGAAGAGCAGCGGGATGTAGGTGGTGGAGCGCCTGAAAAACATCTGCACCCGTGCGACAAAGCGACCATCAGGGCCCATGCTACATCATGATCACGCAGAAGCCATAACAGTCGCTACCCACATTGTACACAGCGTCTAGAGGGCCAGCCATTTTGATACGTCTGCTCCCAGCAGGCTCCTGACACACGAGCGCTTGGCTAGCCAGATACGCAGTGACCAATGCTCCCTCACGACTGCACACGAAGGCAATTGCAGGAGCAAATTCAGTGTGACTGACCAGTGACCCGACGAACCCCTTTTGCCCGCTTAGTTTGACGCTTTGGCACACAATAGTGGCATAGGAAAAGCCAGTGACACGCCTGAGCAAGTGTGTTGTAGCTGTCTAGGGGATTTGCGCGTTGTGTAGGGATGGAGAGATGGAATAGAGGCACTGCGATAGGCACCAGTGGGCACACTGACGAGTTCAGGCGAGTACCGGATGGGACGCGCGGTGTGCTGGTGGAAGAAGGCCCATCGGAGAGCCAGCTAAAGCTGCAGTTGGCGTGTTATACACCATAGCTCAGTCATCAGCATGCTCGCTGCATCTAAGCATTTTAGTGGGGACCTGCAAGTACCATTACTGGCAGCATGCATGCGCTGCCCGTCAAGGCCGTTAAACTGCATCATATGCATGTGCACCGGCTGTTCTTTGCTCTGCAGGCCTGGCGTGTTGGTAGGCAATTTTGTGGAAGGTGCGTGTGCTGTTGGTGTCGAGCTTGCATGGGTTTGCAAGCATGTCATGACTTGCGCCTGCGCCTGTGCATGGTGGTGCACCCCGCACAGCCAGCGCGTCAAGATTGGTTGCCACAGCAAGCACTGCAGCTGATGTACGGTGCCGCTGCGGCATAACGCTGGACATGCAGATGCTGCGGGGCGTGCCTTTGCCGAGACTGGCCGCAATTGGTCCGGTTTCGGTGCACCATTCGCGGGCACCTCTACCCAGCGGATGTCTTACCGCCCGGAGGTAAATGTGGCAGAGAGATATGTGGGATCTGTGGGTGTGCCTGGATAGCAAGCTGAAGTGGTGGAGGCCTCATGCCCCTACTGGCATGCATATATCGATACGTGGCCTCACCATGCAGATGCAACGAAGCACACCATCAGTGTCTACCTGACAATCGTATGCATGCGTCTGAACATCCTATGTCGCCATTTGCAAGCTCCAAGTCAACCTGCGACTAATGAATGCCAGAAAGCTGACGCTGTGATGCATGTAATTATTTACGCGGTGTGGCACTCCACAGGGCAAGACAGGAGAGGCCCTGGCATATGCCTCACAGCGGCATGATGGCGCGCGGGGGCTACCTGGAGATGTGCTGATGCGTCACGGTGACTTTTGGCAGCCGCGTGACACGTACTTTACGACACTGAACCAGCTCACGTACTCTGAGCACCGCTACCATGGCGAGCCGCGCACTGACTCATACACGTGGTCGGGAGGCAACATTCATGACCGTACGGTGCCCCACAACACGGCAGCGCTTGGCCGCACCACTGAGCGGCTGCGGCTGGCCAAGGAGGACGCGCTGCGCAGTGTGTATGCAACGACAACGCGTGTGAGTGCCCTAGCTGCCTGTGTACACTAGAATAACGGTCTCCTGAAAAGTAATCGTGGTGCTGAAAGAATGCTGTAGTTTATGGGGAGCCATATCGCAGTGAGTGCCGGTGCAGCAGCACGCATCTGGCCTATTGACGTACTGCACACATTCGAATGGGGTAGTTGGTGAGGGGTGAAGGGTAAAGGATGAAGTGGAGTGAGGGTAAGTGGCGGGCAGGCGATCAGGCGTGCCTGAGACCCGCGACCGCTGTCGTTGGTGGCAAGCCTAGGGGCGTCATGGCTTGGGTGCTGCACTCTAGTGGCCACCCGAGATTCACGGGCCCAGCGGCACTGACATGGATGCATGTGCGTGCACCGTGCTGTGCGCGCACGTGTTTGCCTGCAGTCCGGACACATGTCAGCTGCGCTGCCTGCGGCCGAGAATCCCACGAGGACGGAGACAATCAGGATCACCACAGGCACAGGGCACGAGTCCCAAGTAGGGCGCAAGCCGCTGGGGCCACACAGGGACGAATGCGACAAGACGTACAGGCGCACAGGGCTGCGGGACCGCTGGTACAGCGGTAACCTTGTATGAGGGTAGCACAACAGCAGGCAGTGACAGCAGGCAACAGCAGGCAGTGGCTACTGCCACGGCATGAGGCTTAGTTGCAGCGGAAGGCTCTCAGCGGACAGGCTGACGTTAACTGGATGGTGATCATAGCACAAGGGAGGCAGCTTGCACGATAGGTGAGCAGGCAGGCAGTGATTCATGACACAACTTAAGAGCCAGGCATAGGAGCGGCAGCCTACAAACAGCTGTGTATCAATGGTACAGACTGAAACACGTCTGCCCTGTAAACCAAGGACATTTGCATGAGTTTTAGACTGATCATTACGACTGCCACTTTATACGCGACTCTGTACAGCCGGTACTGCCAATGTCTGTAGTCTTCATGAATGCGCAAGCTCAGGCGGCTCACGCTTAGCTGTCTGAAGAGTGTGGCCTACTGGCAAAACTTTAAACAGATCTGTCACATCCCTAGAGCACTTGTACACGTTTCCAGCGATTGACATCTTGCTTTGCGTCGTAAAGCACATTTTAAGGTCTCGCGAATGCTGTTAACCAGCTGCAAAGCGCCAACATGACCTGGGGTACAAAGCAATAGCTGCGGGCAGTTAGAGGCGCCACTCGCGTCGCCATGGATAGCGCGAAACATCGAAAGGTGGAGCAGCTTGTGTCCCTGCGTTTCCCCTGCCTGTGCTGACTACGCACGGGCGATTGATTCAACACGAGTATGCATTCGCGCGCTGTCTCGTGATGGCGCAGGTCTCCTATTACTATGATCCAGAGATCGGGAACTACTACTACGGGCATGGGCACCCCATGAAGCCACACAGAGTTCGCATGGCCCATGCACTCATCTTGCGATATGGCTTGTACAAACACTTGGAGGTAAGCTGGTGGCAGGGCAAGGGCTCAGTATGCATGCACAACCCGCGCGCAGTCCATCTGAGCAGGTGCATGTGAATGCAAATGAAGCCACCTGCCCCACACAGTGATCTTGGGCACTTGATGTATAGCGGGAGGCTGCAGAATAGCAGCAAGAGGGCAGCCAGACGTATGGGACCAGCCATCATGCTATGCACAGCAGGAGCGTGTGTAGAGCACAGCCAACTGGGGTGCAGCACACATTGGCGCACACTGCAAACAGCCCGTGAGCGCCTGGGAAGTTGACCTGGTCAGCCATGCTCTGCTTTCCAGGTATTTCGGCCATGCAAGGCTGGGGAGGACAACATGGCTGCCTTCCACACAGAGGACTACATCGCGTTTCTGAAGAACGTGACACCGGACAATCAGGTGCCTGGGTGGGCCTGCTGCTGGCAGATAGGAGAGCAGCCAAGCAGGCAGTCCATTGCCTTGCTTGTTATCGTATTGCTCGTCAGCAAATGCTGCAGAATTCATGATTGCCCATTGCTTGTCTGAACATGCTACCAAGTGTGAACCTTGGCCTGATGCCTGCAGGACCAATTCATGGCACAGTTGAAGCAATACTCTGTCGCAGGCGACTGCCCCATTTTTGACCGGATGTTTGAGTACTGCCAGGTGCGCCCTGCTTGTGGGAGCTGTGTGCTGCACAGGCTGTGCAACCAATAGACGGTGATCACGCCTGGATTGGGCTTTGATTTGCTTCCCGATGCCTGATCTCGCTGGTCATGGGCCCTTGCATGAGCAGCTGACCAGCAGTGTGTTTTGTGGCCGCCCACAGATCTACACGGGCGGGTCGCTTGGGGGCGCTGTGCGGCTGAACCACGGCATGTCCGATATTGTCATCAACTGGGCAGGGGGGTTGCACCACGCCAAGAAAAGCGAGGTGCGGGGGGACGTGGCGTGCGGGGGGTGTGGGCTGTGGTCATATCGACAGGCCGGGCAATCCTGCCACGGGGTGAATGCTCCTGATACCCCAAGCTCAAAGGGCGCTTGCTCCCGCAGGCTTGTTTAGTGATCTAAGTGCCGCAAAAGCTCCTGAGTCAAAGTTACAAGACAGGACAGCGACTTGTTACAGCTTTGGCCATAGGTTGTGCCGCTGCAAGCCCCTCATCTTCCTTTGAAATCACCGGGCCCAGCATGCTGCAGCCTCCAAACCACAGCAGTATGCTCATTGCGCATCAGCAGCCCTTCCTATGGCCCTTATGCCTGCTTTTCTCACCTCCTGCAACACCCCCTGCCACCCCTGCCGATAAATTTGCTCAAAACCTCTGCTCATACCCCACGGCAGGCCTCCGGCTTTTGCTACATCAATGACATTGTGTTAGCCATCCTGGAGCTGCTCAAGTACACGCACCGCGTGCTGTACATCGACATAGATGTGCACCACGGTGATGGTGTGGAGGAGGCGTTTCTCACGACAGGTGTGGCGGTGGGGTGCCAGAAGCGGCAGCAACAGCAGCAGCAGCCGCGGCTGTGTGCACCTGGAGTTTCCTCAGATTTACCTCAGGTTTGCCTTGCTTTGCATCGTGCTGGCGGTGGCGTGTGCATGTGCGGGTGCTGGTGGTGGTGTTGCGCGTTGACCAAAACTGTGCTCCTGGCGCAGACTGGTTCTCCATATACTTGAGTACCTAAGCCTCCATGTGGACTTGCATTTGCTGTCTTCTGATTGATTGCCACCGAGTTCTATTGCTTGCTTCGTGGGCACTTTCACCCTACAACTTTGTCACGCAGGTTGAGTGTCTGAACTGTCCACTTTCTGTGCTTTCAACTGTGCAGATCGCGTGATGACGGTGTCGTTCCACAAGCACGGCGATAACTTCTTTCCCGGTACTGGGGATGCCACAGATGTGGGCGTGGGGCAGGGCAAGTGAGTGCTGGGTATTGAAGAGGGGCAGCATGGGGAGCACGTTGAGCCACTGTCTGCGGGGCTGCCTGCACAGGCAGCATCCTGCCATGCAAGGAGTACCTCGCTCCATGGGGCCTGAGTCAGGTCCATATGGCACAGTTGGCCAGTGAAGAGCAGATGCACTGGTGCCGTGTCCTCACAGGCAGCCGCCACTGGCAGGTGTCATATGCCCCCTGCTGCTTGTTGCATGCTGTGCACGTGCCCTGCATGCCCATCTGATGACATGCCACACACTTGAGAGGCCACAGGCACGATGTATGATCATTCATTTGCACCATCAACATAGTTCGTCCGTCATGACAAACACCTGAATGTGGGCTGACTTCAAGGGAGGACTAGTGGCATGTGTGGCTGGCCCGTTCAGGTACTACAGCGTGAATGTGCCGCTGAAGGATGGCATGGACGATGACTCGTTCGAGTTCCTGTTCAAGCCGATCATGACCAAGATCATGGGGGTGTACCAGCCGGGCGCGATCGTGCTGCAGAGCGGTGCGCGGGCCTGCTTATGACCAAGTGTTTACTCATTGACCCAGGGCACTGTCGCAGAGGGAGTTTCATGGCATGGCATGGTCACATGGCATGGGCCGGCGCGCAACGCGCACGCTCATGGGCGTGTTCATTGGCATTGGACTGCCGGGAAGGGAACCTCTCCTTGAAGCACACTTCAACCCCTGCGGCACTGCAGCAGCATTGTGTGGCGATCAACAGTGCATCCTGGCAGGGGTGCTATACGCCCTTTCAAGACTGGGGTGCAATACGTCAGGCTGCAGACCATTTGAAGCTTCATGGGACTGGCTGCTGTGTTTGCAGGGGCGGACAGCCTGACACAGGACAAGCTGGGTGTGTTCAACCTGTCGATCAAGGTGAGGGGCCTGTTTTAGCACTCCCACTGGTGGACCACACTTACGGACGGGAACACATGTTGTTCCAATGCTGAATTGTACCTGTGGAGTCTAATATAACTGTGCAGCTCACACATGGCCACGCACACTACATGGGGCCGCCTCGTCTGCACAGCGACGGGTGGGCTGGGGCCCCCCAAGACACATGTTCCGTGACGTGTGGTGGAAGTGACAGCACGCCACTGTCACCGCCAACAAGTGCAGGGCCACGCGGCGTGCCACAAGCTCATGGCATCGTTCGGGGTGCCCATGCTGGTGCTGGGGGGTGGCGGCTACAAGATCAAGAACGTGGCTCGCTGCTGGACGTACGAGACGGGTGTGCTGCTGGGTGAGTGGTGCAACTGGCCGCTGCATACATCATAGAAACTGCTTTTCAAATGACTGTTTTTCGTTCTCCCATTGTGGTCGCCTGCTGGATCCCTGCGCATAGCCAGTGGCTGAGCACAGTTGCTACTGTATGCTGCTCGCTTGACTTTGACCTGAGCCTCCTGCCTTTTGCTCTGTTTGGACTGACCTGGGTGCCCCTGTGTTCCATACATTCCCACACGCACACAATCATCTGTGCATTCCCAAACCCACACCATCACCTGTGCATTTGGGTGGCCGTTCCATGCATGAAGGCCACGAGCACCAGATGCAGGACGAGCTACCGCCCAATGAGTACTACGAGTACTTTGGACCTGACTACCGGCTGCACATCCCGCCTGAAAAGGACTTTGACAACAAGAACAAGCGCGAGGTTCTGGAGAAGGTGAGGAGCAGCTGGGTGGTCTGGTGTGCGATGGGCAGGGCACTGGGCTCAGGTGCTCTGGAGGCTGGACTGGCACGGAGGGTGGCGGGGGTGCACCAAAATAGGGTTGAAAGAGGACTGGGCTGGAAAGTACTTGCGGTATGACATATGAGAAAAAGGGGCCAGAGGGGCCAGGGACTGTGCCACAGGGTCTCACGCGCAGGGCAGGAATGAAGGGGTTGGCAGGGGGGTGGGTGCAAAGCTGCCACGGAATGTACGCAATGCTGTGGGAATGCTGCTGCTCATACGGAAACTGCTTCCTATGTGTTTATCATTGTGTCCATGCGCGCTAATCAATGCTGGGTGGGGTTGCTGCTGCCTGGGGTGGTTGGGCTGATGCGCGACCAGTGGCTCCGTTGCTCACACCCCTCGTGATTTGCTCATCCTTGCCACGTGGTGCTCTCCCCTGTGTGCTTGTCTACAGCTGCGCAACATGGTGCTGGACAACCTGTCCCACGTTGCGCCTGTCGGGGCGCCCTTCCACGAGCGCGCACCCGACGGCGTGCCCGCGGACGCAGTCAAAGGCAGCAGCGGCAGCAGGGGCGCGAACGGGCGGTCGTGAGGCTGGTGGGACCCACGTCCTCTGTGCTTGGCTTTCACTTCTGGTGGTGTAAAACGCGCAGGCTGGGGCGTTGGGCCTTCACCTTCAATTGGGGGCGTGGAGGTAGGGATGCTTGAGGTCTTTCATGCTTGGGATCTTCAAGTAATGAAGGCGAGGGGCGTGATGGATGGGGTGACTGGGGATTAGAAGGTGCAGGACCAGGGAAGACATGTGGTAGCTGGCAATGCCTTCGGGGGCGCAGGTTATGTGACTTGGCTTGTTACAGCATTGCCCGGCTCAGGCACATCTCCCTGTTCTGGCTTACTTGGCGACAGCCGCTGCGACCTCCGCCCAGCCCTGCAGGCCTTGGGGCACTGCCAACCCTTGGAGCTCAGCTAGCTCAGCATCCTGAGCCACGCTGTTTTTCACGCTTTGCCACGACCTGCTGCAGAGCTGCCACCAGCACAGCCAGATCAGCCGTGGTCAGGCTGGCATCTATGTGCAGCTCTGTAGCTCGAACCTTAGGTTCCGTGCCCCAGCCTCTCTCTACGTGTGCTGTAGTGCCAGAGCGCTGCGCAGCAGGAGCGCCATGTGCTGCAGCCACAATCGTGCTGGGCGCCTTGGACCCCTGCACAGTGGCACGCACATGCAAGTGCGAAGCATGAGTAGACAGCTGATTATGGAAGGTCTAGCAGCATGGGTGGTGCCTCTGCCTGCCTGCAACTCGAATAAAGCATGCAACGGAGCAGGGGCGGTCAGACACGCAATCCATAGCATACTGTACCTGCAGCATGTCGCACAGGGCATTGAAGCCGGCGGCAGGCACCAACAGCAGGTCCTTGATTGTTGAGCCAGTCAGCTGGCAGTACAGGTACAGCAGTGCACCAGTGCAAGCGCCAGCTGCAACGTGCACCAGCTGCAACGTGCACAACAACACGAGCGTGCGTGGCATGGATGGTTCAATTTGGGCATGCCGAGGCGTGCCAGTGGCCCCATGGGGCACGTGTAGCTCCCGGGGCAGTCAGTGTGTGAAGCATGGCCATACAGGAGCAGCGGTCGAGGCGCCCTTGATTCACCCTAGTGCAGCGGCAAGCAAGCAGCCCTGACATAGGAAGTCCAAGGCCCCAGACAACTGGACATAGCAACGTGGCGGATGGTGCAGACCTGCACAGGTGCCTGTGGCTCGAATGCCTTTCTGTAAAGACGTGCATTGGTGGCCTGCAGTGTTCAACACACCTCATGACCACCGCTGCTTGTGATGGCCGAGGCAGCCTGGGTGAGTGTGTTCAACCTAGCAGCCACTGCAGGGACAGCCGTGTTCAAGCTCTCACTCGACTCAATCCAGCGTTTCGCATGGTGCAGGCCATAAGACCCCGCAGCGCCAGCAAGACCAGCGCCGATCACTGTGCTCAGTCCGTAATGTGCGCTCGTCATCTGCTCGTCTAAAGAGTAAGGGCAGCTGACAAGATGACGGGACCACACCGCAACGATGAAGCTCCACAGCCAACATGGAGCACCTGTACCAGCCAACAACTGTACTGCCTCACACTGGAAGGGGGTGGTGACACGTTCCCGGCAAACCCAGCGCTCAAACTGCTGAGTGGCACCGCGCCAAACATCTGATTATTGGTCTCAAGAGCTGCTGATTCGGTTGTGTGTCTAAGTCCCAACGAGGGCCGAGCGGCCATGGACTACGCATCAGCGGTAGCCTTTTTACAGAAGAGCCCTGGTGCTGATGGCTCTTCTGTATACGAGCACCTGGCAAAGGTGCTTTCAAAGGTAAGGCCATGGCAACCACGCTGCCCTATGGATCGTGTTGGGCATAAAACAACACGGAGCTGAATTTGTAGGTGCTGGAGGATAAACCAGACGGGGCGCTGGACCTGCTTGAGACATCCTACTTAGTGAAGAAGACCGCATTCGATGCCAAGGAGTCATCGCCTCTGGTACCCATTTCTGTAAGTGGCTAGCTATGTTGCCTCGCATGTTGCTGAGACGACCTCGTCCAAAATGCAGTCACTCACATCGCCTGGCATGCTTGCTGCGCAGTCTGCGGCAGATGCAGCGAGAGCTGTGGCGACGGTGAACCTCTTCGGGTAAGTTGGGGCGGGTCCGATCTGTCCTGGTGGGATGGCATGTCTCACAAACCAGCCATGCTCATGCACGCCTTGCATGCCGTGTGTGTGCAGGAACCCAGACCTGCCCATTGACCCTGAGACGGGCGAGCCCATTGAGGCAGACACACCCAACGATGTGAGTACAGAAGCTGACACAGGGCTTGCAGCCGCTGCGGGAGTGCACAGCCAGGATGCAGCATGTCAGCAGCAGGATGGCAGCCGTGCGGCCGGCTGCAAGCATGGGAAGGGTGCACGACCGCATGCGTTCTGACTTGCACGATCACTGCAGGTGAACCCACAACTCGCACACTGTAATTTCTTGTACCACATGCAGTACGAGGGGGAGGACATTGTGGGCGATGGTGGTCTGTTTGACGCGATCGGTGTGGGGCTGGGCCGTGCTGAGATGTACAATGTGGCTCTGGCAGCCAAGAAGTTGGGCGAGGACCCCAAGCGCTCTGTTGCTACCGTACGCTTCTTCGGCAAGTTCTTTGGCCTGTACGCTGACTACTATGTGTTTGAGACCACGCTCAAGGACACACCTGAGATCCCTGAGGCGCCAGGTGCGGCTTGGGCTGGGGCGGTTGGGCTCCGTGGGGGAGATGGGAGAGGCCTGCAGCGCACAGCAGCGTGCAGATGGTGCACAGGGGAGCACAGCAGCACGGCGGGGAGGAGCAGGCAGGCAGCACGCACGTGAAGGGAGGTGCCGCTGCACAGTGGGGATCGAGCTGAGACAGTGAGAGTAAGAGAAGGGATGGTGCCGCAGGGGACGCTAAGGCTGGGTGGCTACTGGACTTCTTGCGTGCAGCTGCAGCGCAGGGAAGGAGCAGTGAACCAGTAGCACCATAACCATACACACCCTGCAGCTGTCCACGCTGCCATGTTCGTGCTGGTCGTCAGCACGATTTCCACCACTCTCCCCATGTGTTTGTCCTGGCCTCCTCACACTGCAGAGGGCAGCGTGCCGTACGAGAACAACACGGGCGTCAACGCGTTTGTGTACTTTGTGTGCAACCACCTGGGCGGGCCACTAACGCAGCTGCCGTTTGTCAAGCCCGACGAGATCAAGGCGGCACGGCAGATCAAGAAGTTCCTCACGGGCCGCCTCACGTCCCACGTGTCAACCTACCCCCTCTTCCCCGGCACAGAGGCAAACTACCTGCGCGCCCAGATCGCCCGCATCTCGGCCACCACCACCTGCGCGCCCGCCGGCCTCTTCTCAGCCGGTGAGGACGGGTCGCTGGAGAAGAGCGAAGACTTTGCCGGCTTTTCGGGCCGCGAGCTCGCGGGTACCCCCAACTGGGTGCACCGAGCGGCACACCTGAAGAAGCAGGGCCGCACCGAGGTCTACAAGCGCGAGCCCCCCGAGGGCGAGGAAGATACATTTGAGCCAACGGAGGAGGAGCTGGAGGAGGGACCTGAGCTGCTGGCAGGCCTAGAGGACGACGCCCCCGTCACGGGCGGTGGTCCCGCATGGACGCCCCTCGTGTCCTCGTCTTCAGAGGCAGTCAAGTTCCAAGTCGGGGGCATCCGCTCCAACCTGTGGCCTGGCGCGTTTGTAGTGGGGCAGGACAAGCGGTTCTCCAATCTGTATGTGGGCTGGGGCCTCAAGAACGCGCCCTTTGTGCCGCTGCCACCACCGCCTGTGGCCAAGGAGTTTGACCAGGCACTGGTGGAGTCACTGGAGCTGCCACCCAAGCCTGCGCCCCCGCCCGCGGAGGGCGAGGAAGCTGAGGACGAGTAAGCGAATCCCGGCACGCTGGGGCGCAGCCACAGCAGCGGCATGGCCGCGTCTGGCTCACGGCAGTTGATTGGGCGCAAGAGGAGGCTGTCATGGTTTGTACAGCACGTTCCGGCCCCGGCCTGCTGCTTGTGGGCTGCGGTTTGGTGCCGTTTGGGGGTTGAATGTGGATGGGCCTGGGGGTTTATGGCTGCGGTGGCATATGGTTTCTGATCCAGGCACAGATATTGTTGGTCGGCTTCTGTACAATAGGTTTTAATTCATGGCAGTCGTTGACGAGCCATTGTAACAAGCTCCGATGCCCTGGGGCGCAGCCCAGCATCCAGTTGCTGCCTCAGCGCGACTCTGACCCAGCCGTATGAAGCTGCATGAAGCAGAACACATTATTACTTTACAGCCGAAGGAAGCGGAACATTCACCACCTGTGATGCAAACACGGCACATTGTGGATGCAGCCACAAGTGCTGCCATCTTGCCCATTGCACTCTCACATGTCATTTCTCAACAGGCTGGCCTGCCCCCACCCATGTAGCCCACCCGCCCTTGAAATTGACAATGTTGTCCAGCTGCACGCCGCTCTGTGCCAGCAACTGCAGCGCCGTGGTTGACCGGCTGCCTGCCTGGCAGCCCTGCAGTGGAACAAACAACGGCAGTGGCAGATGTGACCTCCATTGGTGACATCACATCACCTCACCGGCTGTGGCGATAGGAGTTAACTGGGTCTTGAATGCTGGGTTTGAGAGGTGGTAGAGGGAAGTGGCATCCTCTCAACATCTGAACCAGCTGCACACACAATGCCCACGTCGCCCAGCAGGCGCTGGGTATCCAGCTTTCAGCACCATCACCACGGGTACCGCCACCGCTGCCGCGTACAGGTATTCACTACCGCCACTGTCTAACACAGGATGCGAGGACTGAAAACTGGCACCTTCTATCCCCAGTAATCACCACCATTCCCGACAAACCACCAGTGACCGTACCAAACAACCGTATCGCACCAGGATGATGTTCTCAGCATTTGGGAACTTGGCCTTGAACTGCTGACCCAGTGCGGGCGAGAGCGGCATGCTGAGAGCACCAGGCACACGGCCCGCCTGGAACTCCTCAGGGGTGCGAACGTCCACGTCTATTACGGGGTCAAGTGTGCAGGGCAATCAAAGCGGGACGAATGTGTTGCGTTAAGAGGCAATCCTAACATGCACCGTGCTTGCCACTCGACTGGTGTTGCCATCCCAAGCAGAGACTGAGCCGGCACCCATGCCCCGTGGGCCCCAGTTTGGGTGATGACTGCCAGCACGCAATGGATGGTGTGGCAGGTGCAGTACAACCAGCAGCCGTGAACAAGTTGCCACTCACATTTGTAACCCTTCTTCAGCAGGTCCTGCACCTCTTGCACAGTCCACACCTCCGACGGGCCGCTGCTGTACATACGCACCAAGGACCTCTGCATGCGCTGGGGCCCAGCGACATGAAAGCGTCTCGCCGAGAGCTGCAGCGGTCTGCATGGCGCACCGCAGCATTGCCATGTCAGCACCACAGTGGCAAGAGCCTTTTGCAACTAGCTGATCTTGCCCATGAGAGGTGAGGATCTGCAGTAATGACTAGGAGCAGGGCCCTGCTGCAGGTGCTGCAGGTGGTATGTGTTTCTGGACAAGTTGAACTGTGGCACCGCTCACCTCCGGATTGCAGCAGCCATTGTATGGGATAATGCAGAGGCGCCGCTCCGGCAAGCAGAGAGCAAATCACAGCATCCTTCTTGTTGGTTGTGTTGGTTGTCGCCCATTGCAGCACCAAATTTGCAGCGCCTGGCACCTGCTGCCACACCTATTAAGCTCCTGATATTCTTTAGTGCAATTTACAGCAGCAGCTCCTGAGTTGCGAACTGACAGTTGACTTTGAGCCCACGCTCGCGCTTAAGCTATGGACTCACAAAACCCAACGTGAGTACGATTTCGCTTGTGAAGCCTCTTGCGTCTGGGGCCGCGTGCTACGAAAACCCTGCGCATTAACTTGGCCGGGGTTTTCCTTGTTGCCTGTGTCCAGAGCAATAGTCGGCCTTAAACTTGATGTGTGTGTGTTCCGTGCGTGCTCGTTTCGTGTTTGACGACTTTTGTGCAGCATGCCCAACCCACTGCTGTTTGATGCTGAACATGCAAGCAGCTCGTCCCGTGATGACTACATCCGGAACAAACAGTCCCAGTACAACAGCAAGGTGGCAGGTCTGCTCTACGGTGGCACCGAGCGGCCCATTACGCCCGTCCACATCGGCAAGAAAAGTTGAGAGATGATCAGTGCGGACCTGCGCTGCTGGGCGCTTGTCAATGTTGTGAGCATTCATGTCATGCATGCCCGTGCTTGCATGACATTTGCATGCAGATCGTGCTGTATGCCTCCTCATCTTCATGCCAATCGCCATGGCGCATCTGATGCTCTGTGCGCATTGCAGGGGGGCATGCGCCCTGATCATTCGACGCAACTGCGCCCAACTGTGCCTCTCCCAATTTACCTGTAGTTCTTCCCCACCCTGGGCAGTCCAACGTCCCTGCTCCATTTGCAACCTTTGACAACTCGGCAGAGGCGTCCAAGGGCGCCATCCAGGGCGGACAGATGAGCAAGACATACCAAGCGCGCCACAAGACGTGAGTGCCTGCTGGCTATGCAGCTGGGATGAGTGTGTGTGTAGTGCATGCAAGCGCCCTGTGATGCCCAGCAATCACTCTCCCATTGCTGGGCATCACAGGGTGCTCGCATGTACTGCATAATGGGAGTGATGCTGCAATGAGGGGGGCTTGGCGGTGGTTGGGATTGCTGGTGCCAGTATGGTTCCAGCGTCACTGAAATGACGGTTGGTCACCGATGCAACTGCAGCAAGGAGGGCGCTGGCAAGATTGGTGGCGTGGAGTTTGACTCAGAGGTATACCGCCAGCAAATCGAGGCCAACGCCGCGAACCGCTCTGCACAGAAGGCACGCAACTGGGGCAGTGCGAACCTGCTGGGGAACCACCCGGCCACGCCACAGGGCAACCCTGTGGATGACACCTTCCAGGATGACATGAACGGGCCCATGTATTGAGCACAGTTGTGAAGGCCAAACCTGAAGCCTGCAGCTTGCCAGCCTACATGTGGAAGAGACCCAGGATTGCTGCCCATCAACACAGCATAGAAATCGACAACAACTGACCCTTAGGCAACAGCATGAAGTAAGCTCTGCAGGCATGCACGTGCTGCTTCACGTGTATATTTTGTTTGTGGTCGCGATGGCTGTTGTAGTGCTTGTTGTGGTGCGTTCAGTACTATTCGCTGACAGCCCCTTGTTGTATACTGTGTGCGTGTTCTACGGTAGTTGATGGTGCATGACGCTGGTGCGTGGCAGCATTGGACTGGTGCTGGACGCAGTGATGCGGACGAGGACATCGCAGTGCAGACAACTAATTGTGACAAGCATTTCAGGCAACCAATGTGTGCCCTGTGTGTGGCATGGTGCGTGACGTGAGGCCAAAGCCTCGTGAGCCCAGTCGGCCCAGTGTTCCCTGGTACTCTTCTGCTGGTTTCCTAGCGTGCGTGTATCCATGGTTTACGGTCTGGTCCGTGCGTCATCAGGCTGACTCAGAGCCATGATCAATGTGAAGCTGGCACAGACCAGCTGCCGCCATGTGGCTGGCTGCGTGTACAGGACGCCGGTCAGGTGCACGGAAGGCAACCCTTCACCCAGCAGACACTTGCTGTGAGGGCCGGGGCAAGGCGGTGTGTGCATGCACCGTGCAGCAGTAGTGGATGGCTGGATGCTGAGGTCGCAGGTTCTCCATGGATGCAAACGCACACGACAGATGAGTGCATTGGCTTTGTGTAAGGATGTGCCTACAGCTGGTGCGCCTGTTGCTAACAAGCCATCGACAGCGTATTGCAAGGCAGCATAAACCACAGCTTTGCGCGCACACAGCGAATGCCAAGGGCGCTCCTGCTGGCGGCATGCGCATGGGAGTTCAGCGCGAGCGGGGGCCCTGAACCAGGTCCAACCTGATCCACAGGACATCCATCAACGATCAAACCTGTGTTTTTGAACACTGACGCGCAGCATCCGCTGCCTGCAGCAACCGTTGCGTGCCATCGTGATGAATGTGTACTGGCAGGAGCATGCGTGGTGCGCAAGAGCTAAGCACGGCTGATGAAGCTGGCGTTGCAGTGACTAGGCAATTTTCCAGGCTCGGGTCGGGTTCTTGATTATCGTCATCGTCACACTCGGGGGCTGAGGCTAAAACTCGCATGAGAGCAGGCCGAACGCAGAGCACCATTGGCACGCACACAGCCCGTCAGGAATTACGCATCGCAATCTACGGAACTCTAGCGGCCTCAGCTGCTCAGAGCAACTCGATATAAAATGCTGGCCAGCAGGCGGATGGCGACGGTCGGGACGACCTCGACCACCTCTAGCTCGCAGCGCATTGCCGTCAAATCGCTAGCTCTGTCCTCTCGTGTGGCATTGGCTTCCTGGGACTCGGAGTCTCGTCACGCCAGCCTGCAGCAGGGGACACAGCGCGTGGCCCGGTCAGGTGAGGCTTTGGGCCAATTGAGCGTGATTAGGAGGTCGGCGTCAGGACTGGTGTCAGCCACCCGCTGGGCACACTACCCTACCACATGGAAGCACCATGCGCATGGTCAATCTGGCACGGCCATCACGCTCATGCACACGCGCGGCTGCGTGTCTCTTACATCCATGCAGCGGATGGCGCTCCCCGTCGCAAGCCAGTGACGATGATGGGTAACAAGGCATCAGGAGGTATTTTCTCGCCTGCGGTCTACATCGTCCGGAACATCGTTGGCGAGAAGGATTTCAACAAGCTGCGTGGCAAGGCCATCTCGCTCCACTCACAAGGTGCGAGCCGCACATCTAGAGCTGTATAATGTACTGCTCCGGTAGCGACCGGAAGCACAGCCTGGCGTGCCCCAATGCCACCAGGTTGTGCAGCACCCCACAGATGCTGTGTTCTGCAACTGTGTCAAACATGTGGGCGCGCTGCTGCCGCGCGGCGCGCACCCTGCTATGCGCACATGACCAATGCATCCGCTCGCTGCGGTGATGGACAAACATGCCTGCCGCTTTCCTCGGGTTGCCCTGCAGTGATCAAGGACTTCTGCAAGCAGTTTGGCGTGGACAACAAGCAGGTGCAGGGTGTGATTCGTCTGGCAAAGAAGAACGGGGAGTGGCTCGGGTTCCTGGCATAGAACCGCGTGCTATGTACCTGTGTGCTGTGCGTTTGATTCAGTGAGGTTTTGAATCCAGTCAACCGTTTTATCAGCTGGCATTTTTGGAGTCCTGTTATGATCTGTTATGGTCTCCCCGGGTTGAGTATGACATTTCGTTGCTTCCAGATGTGGGAGGCATTCCTCCGCTCTTGTAGAGCTGCTCTTTAGAGAGTCACTCTTTAGAGGGCGTGGTGCTGCTCTCTAGAGAGCGGATGATGCAAATGTCTTCTTTCAGCCACAACTGGGAGGGCACCACCGATCGAGAGTGGTGGGTACATGCTTGCCACGTGGTGATGGCTTTTGGGTGGAGGAGCTGGCGCCTACACAAGTGCTGTGGGGCGCCAGCAGGCGCGGGTGGCTTGGAAACAGTTTTTGGGTGGAGTGTGAGAGCGGATTGGGAAGCTGAGAGGCAAACCATATGAACTGAGCGCGTCAATTGGCTGTGCAGGCTTCGTGACGGGCGCATGCATGCACTGCAACAAATAGTCATTACAGTCGTTCTTTTGAACCCATGGGAATGTCTGTAAAGGCACTGTTCTTGATTGCTGCTGCCCACTTGCTCTCACGCCCCCCTAACTCGTCCCACAAAACCCAATGAGGGATGCACTCAGGGAATATCCATGAGGCAGGTGGCCAGCAAATGATCATGGGGTCGCACCTGAGCACAGTCCTGCTACTGCATGAATGGTGAGCGTGGCTGCGGCGGTTTCTCAGGTGACAGCATGCGGTACATGGATGCGAAGCTTTGCCCTGGTTGCTGTTGAGGCCGCATGGCCGAGGGGGCCCCGCCAGGTGACTGCCCAGGAACGTGCAGATGGCTGGTTATGGAAGCCAGCTGCAGTGCCAAGTGCGTGTTGGCTGCAGCCTGTTCTGCGAGCCGTCGCCGCAGCTCTCCACTCTCAGCCTGGGGTGATGGTGAGGTGGCAGGCCAGCAACAGCAAAGTGAGTGCACCCACTGAGGCAGCAAGCAGCTTACTGCCACCTTCACACATTAACAAGCAGCTCAGCATGAGAACAAGAGATGCACACGATTATGTATCGCAGGGCACAGCATGATGGCCACAGCCCCGCACTACAACATGTGCGCAGCCGCATGTCGTACACTTTCTACACATCCACACTCACCTGCATGGCCAGCATATTTTGCTGCAGCTCCTTCGTGCGCTGCCCCAGCTGCATGTACTGGATCTGGTGCTCTAGCGGTGGTGCTGGTGATGCCTGCAGGCTCGCAGGCGCCACACCTAGTCCGGCCCCTGGCGTGTGTACAGCATCCCTGATGCCCGAGATGTGTGCTGAGGCATCGTGGCTCAACGGCTTGCCCCCGCCCAAGCTAGCCACATGCTTGGGAGTGATTGGGGATGGTTGCATGGGCATGCCAGGCATGGACACGACATGCCTTGTCGGCGACTGGGTCAGGCGCGCAGGCGGTAGCTGTGCCCCTACCGCTGCCGCGATGGCTGCGCTGCTGCTGAGCAGCTCCAGCTGTGACACGCGGCTGTGCAACTGCCGCGTCTCCTGCTGCGCCTCCAGCGCCGCCAGCAGCACTGCCCGCACACGCTTCTCCAGCTTGCGCGTCAGGGCGTCCAGGCCTAGCCCCATAGCATCGTCTTCCCGAATGCTGGCAGCCGCGCTGCTGCTGCTGCCGGCACTGGTGGGGGAGCTGACACCTGGCGTGTTGGGCAGCGGCTGCCGCTGCAGCCGCGCTTGCGTGGCCGTCACGATCTGTAACAGCGCAGCCAGCCGCAGACGTGACACCTCTGCCTGTGGCTCCGGCTGCTGCTGCACAGCCGCAGCGCTGGTTACACCCGGGATGTCGACCGTCAGAGCACGGCCGGGCGCGGCGGCTGCACGTGCAGCCTGCAGGCTCAATACCTGCTCAGCCAGCTGGGCATTCTCCTTGAGTGTCTGCGTCAGCGTGCGCTCCATGTGGGTGGCCTGCATGCGGAGCCGTGGACATGAGGCACTGTAAGTATGACGAGTGCCATGACTACAAAATGACAGCGAGAGTAAGGCTCATGGCGCTCTACACAGCCATGGGCATGATACATGGTTGCATGTCAGGCATGGCTTGCCAGTTGCCGCAGGCCCATGGCACCAGCAGCACTGCTCTGGTGAACCCCCTGATTTTCCAACAAAGTTGGCGCAGAGGCGCAGAGGCGCAAAGCTGCAGGCCAGCACCCGGCACTCATCATCATCGAACCAGGCCCCCCATAGGCAGGCCTGCAGCTGGCCGCCAGTACCACACCTGCAATCGTGATACATTCAGCTCGCGTGCTGTGTCAGCCTGCTGCGCTTTCAGGGCTGCCAGCTCAGCGGCCAGCGCCGCCTTGTCCTTCCTCAGGGCATCAGCCGTCTGCTCCAGCTCCTACGGCAGCAGCCATCATGCCACCAGCAGTGGAATTCACAGATTTGTGTATGTGGTAAGCTTGCTGCTGGTGAGCATGCAGGGGAGCTGTAGGCAAGTGTCGAGCTGTGTTAGCTGTTGTGTGGTGCATTGTACAAAGCGGTGTGCACTATTCTACGGTGCGGTCCTTGACGCTGCACTGTTGCTAACTAAAACCCTGGTAGCTGCTTGAGTCAATGACGTATCCAGCCCATGAACAGCACGTGCTACTACCGTATTCAAGCTGCTACATAGACTGCTCAGAAACGCAGGTCCACCTCCAACCCCAGAAGCAGGGACGTAGGTTCACACCTGTAGGGACACAACTGATGCAGTGTCCCGGGCGGCGCGGTCCTCCAGATGGCGTGCCAGCTGCTCCTGCACAGCCAACAGCTCGGCCTGTGTCGCATGCAGCTGCTCTTGCAGCACAGCACGCACGCCGTGCTGCGCCTCCAGCTCCTGTGACACCAGCAGCAGCAAGAGGCACCCACTGCTGAGTTTGGATGCATGCCGGTGGGAGCAGCACTCAAGCTGAAGGCTTTTGAGCGGCCCAAAGCAGCCTGTCATGAGGGTACTGTTGCGGCGACCGTGCTATAGGATCAGGCACATTGCAGATGTGCAGCAGAACGACGGAATCACCTTGCGCAGGACCAAGCCTGCACTTAATGGCTGCTGAAACAGCATTCCAGCTGCATGTGCTGAATGCTGCTGTGCAACCAGCAGCCACCCACCCCTTGTACCGCCTGCAGTTGGTTAGCGTGTGCTGCCTGCGCAGCGGCCCACGCGCGGCGCTCAGCCTCAAGGATGCTCTGGCTCTCCAGGTGCCTGGCCTCCAGTGCTGAGTGTGTCTGCGCGGCCATGACGCGGATGCACAGCAATGCAGCGATGTGTGAAACTCCCAGCGCACCACCTCCCTTCACACCTCACCGCATCAAGAGCTGGCATGTGCATGCACTATATCATCTATATATGGAATGGGCGCGTTGGTCTTGATGGTGTGCTTCTCATTTGAGGGGGAGCACAGCACGCGCAGGTCCATCAGTGCAAAGGACAGATGCGCCATTGTGCACCTGCTGTTGCGCAGCTAGCGCTTCCTGGTGTTGCCGGTGCTGTGTAGCAAGCACTTGGCCAGCACCCTTGCGTTCCATTTCAAGCAGCGCCTGGGCAGCAATCGCGTCGCCCTGCGCCTTAGCCACGGCCTGCACACGCGCAGCGCGCAATTCAAGCAGGAGGCATGATGCTGCTTGCATACTTGTCCGCATATGCATAGTGTATGGAGCTGCTGCCAAGAATACACAAACAGGTCCTCATCACATAGCACAGCTGAACCCAGCTGAAGCACACGCACACTTTCTTAGGCACGACACGCCTCTCGAGGCAGGCAAGCAAGCAGCAAAGGACCACGGCACACGTCCCGCGTTTGGTGAGCACCCACCTCTTTTAAGCGCGCATTTTCTGCCTCCAGTGCTGCAGCCTGCTGCTTCAGCTGCGCCAGCTGCTGCATGCCGTCGTCCACCAATGCTTTGGATGATGTGTCGCCCCAATCCACGTTCTGTGCCCATGCACCAGCATGCACAGGCACACCAGCACACGTCAGGGACATGAGGAAATGCCCAGCTGAGGGGGGATGCTAGGTGAGATGCACAGTTGTGTGGCCATGAACCAAGCACAGCCCATCATCACGCAGCTGACACATCCATGGCCAGGTCACCGAAACCAGCAGCGCCAGCCTGCCCTCTGACTGGCAGCAGCTTCCTTCCTGCCAAAGGCCGCCCCTCCCATGCCGGCCACAGCTAATAATAAGATTAATAAGACTCGCGATTGTGAGATGTGAGGGGAATGTTGAACTGATTCAGTCTTCAAGGAGGTATCGCATCACAAGGCCACAGCTAAGAAGTAACCAAACCACGGTGAAACACAGCGGTTCACAAGCAGCCTGGGCATCCCGCCCCACCCTTGAGGCCGCTCACCTTGAGCTGTACCTCCAGGTCTGCCATGCGCTTCAGCAGCATGGTGCGCTCCAGCTTCCACCCAGCACTCTCCACGTCCATGTGAGCTTTGAAGCTGGGCACCTTGCCGGCCAGCTTCAGACCCCTACCTGCACCTGCACTGCCTGCATGGCCCAGAGCGCTCAGGGACGCGCCCTCTGCACTCAGCTCCATGCCCCCTGCAACTGGTAAGGCTGGGCGCTGTGCCTCCTCAATTGATGTACCAGAGCCGCTGGCTGCGCTATCTGCAGTCAGCGCGGGCGCCACCTCAGCAGCAGTGCCCCAAGGCGCAGCCGCAGCAGCGCCGCCGTCACCCGTGCTGCTGCCAACCTCACCGCCCGTCTGCGAGCCCTTCTCTGAGTGGCTGACAGATGGTGCAGGGCTAGCGAGCTGCGGGAAGCTGAGGGCGGATGCAGGTAGCCCGTGTGAGTGGGGGTCGCGTGAGTGGGGGTCGGAGGAGGGCACCGTGTGCAGGCCTTGCACTTGGAACTCGAGCCGTCGGGACGCCTCAGCACCCGCAGTGATGATCTTGTTCAGCTTGATCAGCACCACCTGCAGC
The DNA here is from genome assembly GCA_001662365.1 of Chlamydomonas applanata. Lineage (NCBI taxonomy): Eukaryota > Viridiplantae > Chlorophyta > Chlorophyceae > Chlamydomonadales > Chlamydomonadaceae > Chlamydomonas > Chlamydomonas applanata. The sequence continues at coordinate 346,744 of BDCZ01000010.1, read as the reverse complement.
CATGCAACAAACAAGATGAGACAGGCATTTGCGTTGATCAAGGCGTGCAAGGTCCTCCTTGCTCTTGCGGTCCGCTTGCAACTCACAGTACCAGGACCAAGTTTCTGTGAACAGGCTGATCAAGCAGTCAGCTGGAGGCAGGCCATGCAGGCACTCGAGTCCCCGTGTACCAGGCACAGGCCAGCACCCAACCAACACACGAGCCACATAGGTCAGCTGCTTGCTCATCCCCAGTTATCCTACGACCATCCCGCTGCTTGTCCCCTAGCTTGTCCCTCTCACCTTTTCCATGCCTGGGTCCAGGTGGTCCTTCCCTTTGAGCACATCCTGTGCTGCCAGCAACTCCTCCTTCATGCCAACCCCAATGCCCAGCATGCTCTGGTTCAGGAGCTCCAGGTACATGGACAGGCGCTTTTCTGGCTCAAGGCCAGTGGGAGGTGGAGGCTTGGGTTTATAAGCAGGGCTAGGCACAACGGCTGATGCCTCCACAGCCCCTGTTGATGTGGCCAGCCCTGGGCTGGTGGAAGCCCCATCAGGTGAGGCGGGGGCAGAACCACCCCCGATGCCAGCACTGGCAGTTGGTCCCGGGCTGCTGCCCACGCTACCCATGCTGCTGGCGCCTCCTGGGCTCGTAGCAGTCTGTGAGGTGGTGAGGGATCTGGAGGGGCCGGGGGAGGACGCCTCCAGGGTGGTGGCACCTCCTGGCAGCGTGCGGCTGGCAGCCTGAAGCTCATGCATCTGCGCCTCCAGCTTCTGTACCTGCACCGTGTATTTGCGCAGCTCGCCACGCAGCCCTGCGCTCACTGCCCTTTGGGCACCCAGCTCCTCCGTCACCTTCTGAAGGTCCTCATGCAGCTTGGCGAGGGAATGGGAGGTGGTCATGTTCAGCCCCTCCTCCTCCTCCACCTCCTCAGCCGTATCCTCCCCCTCCCCGTCCGCCCCATCGCCATCCTCCTCCTCTTCAGACGAACCATCTGACGCATCCGCGGCTTGCTCTGCGAGTCACCACAGGATGTAGATGATAACAGGCAAGGGAGGGCAGACACCGTTGGCGTGTGCGAACGCATGCGCACGCAGCGCAGACCAAGCACACACAGCTAAGAGCTAACGCAAGCATGGCGCGCATGCCCTTTTTTCATGAGCCCGGACAGCTAGGCGGGAGCAATAGCAAGCCTTTGTTCACGCCTGTCCTGACCCATGGAGGGACAGGGCCAGCAGCAGCTCAAAAAGCAAGCATGTGCAGTCAGATGTGCAGTGAGTAAGCAAGGTGACGCACCCAGCCGCATGAGCTCTAGGAACGGGTTGGATGCACTGTGGCGTTGCCGCAGCTCCTCCTCCCCACCTGCAGCGCCCGCACTGGGCTTCCCCGGAGCATCCACCGACACTTGAGGAATGGACAATTGCCTGCTGCCGCTGGCCTTGGGCTGGCCTGGCACGGGATAGCGGGGGGCAATGATGTTCCTGTCAGCCAGCAGATCCTCTGGGTCCAGCCCCTCCAGCTGAGCCAGTGCTTCCGCAAGCGAGGGGTCGAACGGCGCGGGCGGTGCTGTGCTGCCAGATGGGCGCGGCGTGAAGTCAAGGCCGCCAGGTCGGGGAGGCGCCGCGCGCCTGGGCTGGAGCGTCACGCTGCCACTGGCACCCGAGGCCTTGGCCCTGCTGGGGCCCTTGGCCCAGGACTGGGATAGCAAGAATGGGGACAAGGGGAAGTCATTGGAGGCGGATGGCGACGGCTGCACCTGCCCTGGCTCATCACTCGTGCTGCCACCCGTGAGCGGCTTGGTGGCCTCCGCAACGTTCTCCACCTCCCCGCCCCTGCTCCTGCGCTGCTCCTTGCCACGTGCCAGCTCCTCCTGCTCCTGTTTAAGAGCCGCGGCCTTGAGTGCGGCCATCGAGGTGCGCTGCGCGCCACGCAGCGTACCCATGAGCTTGCCGCCAGACGACCCAGATGACCGCCCTTCAGATGCGGCACCACTCGCCCCACCCAGCTCAGCCTCGTCCTTCCAGCTGTTGTCATCGCCCCCCAGCGCCAGCCCGCCGTGTGGCGGTGCATCCGTGGGGCTTTCCAAGCCCCCGTCGCTCAATGCGTACCGGCTGTTTATGCTCGAGTGCAGGTCCTTGAGGAGCGGCGGGCTCATGCCGCCCGCCGAGCGTGCCCTCAGCCCCGGCACCTCCTCCCCACCAGCTGCAGCAGCTGCGTCCTGCCCAGCCAGCGGGTTGGTGAACAGGTTGGCCTCTGGGGACAGACTGGAGGAGCCAGATGCAGATTTGGAGCCAGAACCAGCGCTGGTGCCAGCGCCACCCTCTCCACTGTCACGCAGTGCTGACATGACAGCGCCCAGGGTGCCTGACGAGCCAGGGGAGGGCTTACCGGCCTCCTTAGACATGGGAGACAGGCCTGCGAGCGCCTGCGCCGTTGCCCCCGCCAGCGTGCCAGCCGCGGGGGCTGGCGGTGAGGGCGGTGACAGCGCAAACACACTGCCCATGGACAGCGATGTGACTCCTGGAGAGCCGCGGGCCACCCCACTGCCGATGCGGAACAGTTGCACTGCTGGCGACCCCAGGCCTTCCTCCAGCCCAACATCCACATCCTCCTCGTCCTCCTCCTCTTCTTCCTCATCCTCCTCAGTCTGCTCCTCCTGCTCGGACTCTTTCTCCTCCTGCTCCTCCTCCTCCTCCTCCAGTCCGGCAGCACCATCATCCTCGGTCTGTGGAGGTCTGCTGCTGCCCGTGCCACGCCCCGGCTGCTCCTCCTCCTCCTCAGCGCCATCATCACTGCCCGCTGCGCCACCGCCGCCACTGCTGGTGCCAGCAGGATCCACAGCAACTGATGCGGGTACGCCCACGGCCTTGAGAAGACCGCCATACCTGGCAGCATGCTCCATCTCATCGTCGTCTTCATCATCCAGCCGAACTTCTACCTCATCCCCCTCTGTGCCCTCCTCCTCCTGCTGCTCCTCCTGCTCCTCCTCCCCCTCCTCCCCCTCCTCCTCCTCATCACCACCACCACCATCAGGTGCTGCACTGGCCGCCCCTGCTGCTGCTGCTGCCGCCGCCGCCATGGCACCGGCCTTGCGCGCCTGCGCCAGCGCAGCACCTGCCTGGCCGCCCGTCAGGCTGTCAAAGTCAAGGCTACCCGCGTCTGCAAAGTTGTCAGACACCTGCCGGATGAGGGCCCGCAGCTCGTCCTCCGTGAGCACGTCCGGGGGCGACGCCTTGGATGCTGCAGCAGCGGGCGGGGCTGTGCCTGCTGCCGAGGCCAATGCTCTCGGAGAGGTGGCGGCAGCTGCAGGCTGCACGAATGGCGAACCCTCCTCCTGCTCCATGACCTCCTCCTCTGTCACCTCCTCAGCTGGGCCACTGACCTCCTCGTCCTCATCCTCACCCTCGTCATCCTCGTCCCCACTGTTCACAAATGGGTGCATGGGGAAGCCGTGTACCCCTGGAACACCACCCGCCATGCCCAGGTCATCCTCCATGCCGACTGGGACTGCGAAGGCAGCTGACGGGTCCAGCGGGTTCATCATGGGGAGGAAAACGAATTCAGGGGGGAGCCCGCCGAAGACGCCGCCCTGGCGGGCTGGGCTGCGCTGTGTCAGGTCGATGTGAATGATCTCTTCATCGTCCTCATCATTCTCACCCTCACTTGCCCTGTCACCCGCTGCCTCGGGGGGAGGGGGTGGAGGCTGGGGTGGCAATGGTGGTGCTGGTGGTGGCGGCGGAGCTGGACCAGTGGCAGGGCGGGTCCAGCTCACATCACCCCACACCTGCAGATGGCACGGCAGTCGATGGAGGTACATGTACAGGAACATGCCACATGCTACGAAACATGCATGATGCGCAGGCTGCAGGTGGGTCCGATGATGCTGCATGGGGCAGCATACACGTGATGCATCGTGCGTGTACGCTTAGCGTTCAGAGGATACGAGCCATGCGCATGCAAGCACACACCTGCTGATGCGTTGTAGCTTCCAGCGCATGCACATTATGCAATTGAGCGTCCTGCAACTCCTGATGAGCATTTGTCAGCTCCATGCCAAGCTCCTGCTCGCTGAGCTCCATTCCCTAGTCAAAGTTTGTACGAGATGAGTTGAAGAAATAAATTCCGGATGTTTTGGTCAAATGCGCGTTTCCCCAAGCACGACCATTAAGCTGCTTCAGCATTATATCGTGAAACAAAACAAACCTATTGGGAGAGTCTTCGTTCAATTTTCCTACCTTCTCCCTCCTAGCGCCAGCACAGCTCATACCGGTAAGTACATTCAAAAATATGTAGCTATCCACTGCTGTTGACTTGCATTCGCGGAAAGGGACACCAGACACTCAGGCCCGCTTGCACTGCCCCCTGTCAACGTTGATTTGTGTCACTGACGATACTGTGCGCTTGGAGCGCGTCATGTTTTCAGAACCAGCTATGACCAGTGACCATAATAATGGAGCCCTTTCCAAGTCTCCAAGCCCAGTCTCTGAGACACATAGATGATAGATGCCAAGCCAGCAGCAGGTAGGCAGTGCAGGGCGGTATGCCAAGGTACGTGTTGGGTTGGGGAGGCAGAGGCCCGCCGATGGCCTGCAGCAGGTTGCCTGAAGCATTTAGTTGTACTTGAAGGAGGCCAGGCTGGATGCAGAGCATGTGCTGACGTCCCAGGCCGAGGGATCATTCAAGGCACTAGTCGGTTTTGTTGCATGATTCAGTTGCAGCATCTTCCTGAAGCGTCCAGGAAGTCTGCGCAATAGAGGATCCGAAAAGAAAATTGTTTCGCACTGCTCTCTCATGTTTCAGTCAGCATTCTTGTGGTCCGCGCCTTTGTAATCAAAACTGCCGCTGTCACGACTCCAACCAGGCTGGCCTAGACCGTCATCCCAATCCCCCACTCTGCATCTCCACTGCGGATGGCAACGCCCACAAGCCCCTACCACCTGCACGCGCTGCGCACATTTGCCTTCAGCCAATGCCAACACAGCACACTACCTTTCAACGAATCTCAGGTGAGCAAGGGCGCTGCGCCAAAACATCCGCACATTCACTGGGCTGTATTCGCGCGTGAACGCACACAGCCCGCACGCAGCCAGCAGACACCTGCACTACAGGCTCATGTGCCAGCCAGCTCCCCTACATCGCCCAGCTGGCAGGCACAACATGACCTCCTGCCGCATCCCGACTACCAAACCTAAGCCAGCATCAAATAGAGCACACGAGCTTTTCAGCTCATGTGCCCAATTCAGCTGGACTTGGACGCTGCCTGCCGAGCCTTCCACGCAGCAATCCACGCCTGGGCCTCCTTCTTGGCCTGGGCAGCGGCCGCAGGGTCATACTCGCCCTTCTTGGCAGGGGCGGGGGCAGGGGGAGGAGACGCGGAGCGCTCCTTCCATGCCGCGATCCACTGCTGAGCCTCGGCCTTGGACTTGGCCGCAGCGGCCTCATCGTACCCTGCGCTATCCTTCTTGACAGGGGCAGCCGCCGCAGCCTTGGGGGCGGCCTTGGGGGCGGCCTTGGGGGGTGCCTCGGGCTCTGGGGAGGGTGACTTCTGGCTCGCCATCTTGGCAGCCGCGGCCTTTGCGGCCTCCAGGGCAGCGGCCTCAGCAGCCAGCTTGGCCTTGGCGGCTTCCAGCGCCTTCTGGCGGCGCTCCTCCGCCAGTGAGGCTAGCATACGCGCCTCCACGCTCTCATCAGACTCGACGGGCACCTGCAAGCGTGGCAACGGCGGTAGCACAGCGGCGCGTGAGCACCGCTCAGCCCTGTGTCTTTACCTCCTGTTGATGACATGGCACATGCGCAGTCAAGTATTTGAACCAGCAAAAACCAACGCAGCACATGTGCCATCCACGAAGCCAGCCTGGTGCAGCGTAACATGACACGAGGCGCACATCGGCGGCTGAGCATGTGCTGTGCAGGCCAACAGTTTATTAAGCAGGAAGTCTGTAGGCCCATGCCCCTGTTCGAAGCACGGCACAACATGGGAGGGCAGCGCACGTACCGCGGGCTTGGACGAGGTCACGTTGACAGCCACAGGGGCCGCGGGCACGGAGCGGCCGACAGCCTCCTTTGGCACCACCACCTCCTGGGCCACCACTGGCTTAGGGGCTGGCGGCGCAGGCGCTGGGGCCGGCGCAGGCGCGGGGGCAGCCGCGACGACAGGCTTGGGAGCGGTGGGGGCGGGGGCAGCAGGCTTGGCCTCCACCTCCACCTTCTTTGCCTCCTCCACATCGATCGCCTGGCCAAAGTTGAACAGGCCGCCGAACAGGGGCTGTGCCTTGGGCTTCTCCTCCACGGGGGCGGGGGCTGCAGGCTTTGCGACCGGCTTGGGTGCGGGCGGCGCGGGCACTGGGGCCTTGGGCGCGACGGCCACGGGGGCGGGCGCGGGCGGCTTGGGCGCCGCGGCAGGGAGGGCGACCTTGGGTGCGGCAGCAGGGGCCTTGTCCCCAGCGTCGACCTGCACCGTCTCGCCGGCGCCGAACAGGGCGCCGAATGAGAAGGCGGGCTTGGCGGGCGCAGGCGCAGCCTTGGGCGCTGCCGCAGGCGCCGCGGCCTTGGGGGCAGCCTTGGGGGCGGCGGGGGGCGCGGCGGGCTTGGCCTCCACCTTGGTGGTGCCACCAGACAGGAAACCAAACATGCCGCCAGCAGGCGCGGCAGCGCCAGCACCAGCAGCTGCCAGGGCTGGCTTGGGGGCGGCAGGGGCGGCCTTGGGGGGGGGGGTGAGCACGGCATCAGCAGCAGCCTTGAGCTGCTTCTTGTCCAGCAGCACGCCCTGGGCGGCGGCCTTCTTGGCGGCCTCCAGCGTTGCCTTGGCGGCAGCCTCAGCCAGCGCCTGTGGTGGAGAAGGAGGATACAGTTGTAGGTCAAGTCGGTGTTGTCCTGGGGAATCAGCACTAACCAAAGGAAGAACATCGCACATGCACCGCGTTCACACTGGGCAAAGCAGCCTACTGAAAACTGCAGGAGGCTTCCACAGCTACTCAACCAAGCCAAAACAAAGCAAAGGTCCTTACCGCCTGGTCAGCAGCCTTCTTGGCCGACTCCAAGGCCTTCTCAGCTGCAGCGCCATCCTTGAAAACCGGCGCGACCTTGGCCTTCACCTCCGCCTCCTGCACGTGGTTAGGCAGCACCATGTGTCACTGGAACCAGTACACCGTGTAACACCAAGCAGTACGTGTCATGGTCCTCGTGGACCATGTACTCAAGCCACACTCATCCTTCATCTCTTGGCACAGCCCTGCTGTTCCGCAGGACTCCCGCATCTGCCCGCATGACAGCTAATCCTCCTGCGCCTGCTGCGCCCGGTGATCATCAGCTGCGCTCATCAGACTGCCAAAAAGCAGCTGCTGTGGGTGGAAACAGGCCCGCACCTGAGCCTTGGCGGTCTTCAGGCGCTCACCCAGCTCCTTGACGCGGGAGTCAGCCTTCTTGACAGCCTCCTGGGCAGCTGCCACCTGTCCTCAGATACCAGCAGCAAGCACAGGCACAGCGCACGCACGTCAGCACCCCGCACGTACGCACATTAGTCAGCATGCACGCAGTGCCGTTGCAAGGAGCTGGTCTGGCCATCTTGCACTCAAGAATGCCACCAAGGTCCTGCGGCAACGAGTATGAAGCCTTGCACTGCTGCCTCGGCAAGGTCCCCCTTCTTGCCCCAACACCATGATCTGCCACTGGGTGGCAGCCACTGGCTGCTCCATCCTGCCGCTACTGCTGCCAGCTGCAGGAGCGGCTGTTGTTCGTGATGCTGGCAGCTCACACACCTTGGCCTCTGCAGCGGCGACCTCCTTGCGCGCGGCGCTGGCAGCGGCAGCGGCAGCAAGCTGCGCCTCACGCGTAATGTCAGCGGGCACAGCGGCCAGCAGCTCCTGGAATGTGCGCTTGGGCGCGGTCGTCTCTGCCGTCACCTCAAGCACCTGAGCCAGCCACAATGACGCAGGCGCAGCAGGTTGGTGTCGTGCACACCCAGATTTCAACGCGCAAGGCAGGATAGGCGCAACCAGCAGCGCCAACCACTCATGGCAACCATGCGTACACGGAAGCACTGCCACCTGCAGGTTGCTCGCCCCTGCCATGCGCGCCCCCAGGCTGCCTTCTCCTGTGGGTCTGCGCTGGCAACCGTGCATGTCCACGTCAGCAGCCCTGCTTCCCCATGCGCACCTTGTTCGCAGCCAGGTCTGGGGTGATCAGTGTGGCAGCCACCAGCTCAGCCACCTGCCAAAACATGCACGCATGGCGCACGTGTTGACCATCACGCCGCAGTGTGCCGCCAGCTGCTGGCTGTATCCACGTGCACATATGCCCTGCCGCATGCTTATCCCGTGGCATCTCATGTGCATGCAGCAGCACATGTGCGCCTGCGCATGCAGACCATGATCGCTGCAGAAAACCACAGGTTTGCATGTGGGTCGCTGCGGCTGCTGTGAGGCATGCAAGCTGCTGTGAGACCACCACAGCTTTGCAAATAAATCTGCGCACCTGCAGGCGGGAGACCTGGCCACCGAACGTGGTGTCGCGCTGGGACACCACCAGGTTGTGCGTCTTCTTGTAGGAGTCAGTGGGGCGCTCCATGCCGCCTGCAACACACACCAACATCACATGCCAGATGCCACCACTGTAGGTGCCTTGTCACACAATCACCCAGTGGCTCCCTCCGTTGACCCCATACAGCGTTCACCATGTGCAGCCCTCGTCATCCCATGCCTCAGCACTACACTATCCCTCCCGCAGTGCACGCCGCTATGCACCGGTGACCCGCCTGCCGTGCAAGCCCATGTCTGGCTGAGCTCCATTTCCCCTCTGCCACGCACCAGGGCGGACGATGGTGTACGCCATGCCGCTCGCCTCCAGCGCTGCCTCGGCCTGGCGCTTCCACAGCAGCACGCCCCAGAACAGGTTCAGCACAGATGCAGGGAAGCCGACCTTGCCAGTGCCCAGGGAAGAGATAAGCACGAACTGTTCAACGCCCACAGCTGCAGCAGCATTGATCAGGGCCGTGGTGCCGTCGCCGTCGATCTTCTTGGGTGCTGAGGCGTTCAGGGCGTCAGACTCCGGGGCACCCACCGCGCACACGACCTGTAATGTGATGTGCATGCCTAGGTATGAGCCACGCACGTGTGCCGTGCGCAATGCGTGCTGAACGGCAGCCCATGCATGTGTGAGCAGGCAGCGCAGTGCTCCCCGTCACGTCCCCTTGGGTTGCCTGCAGCTGCATTGGACGGGGGCTGACGGAACGGCTGACCCCGTACCACCTGGACCTGGACTGACCCAGGCTCGCATGTGTCTGCGCGGCGCCCCCGCCCCCTCGCCCGCTCCCCGCCCCACGCCTGCGCGGCTGCCTGGCTCCCAGCTGCCGCCGCACCTTGCGTGCGCTGCCAATTGCGGCCTTGATCGTGTCCGGCTTGGTGATGTCCAGGGGCACGATCTGCAGGTTCTTCAGCTGGGACGCGTCCAGCAGACCGTAGGCCTCTGCCACATCCACAGCCTTCTGGGCCTCCTCCACATTACGAGCACCGGCACGCACCTTGAAGCCCGCCTTCAGCAGCTCGCGCACAATGCGGGCGCCGGAGCGGCCCGTGGAGCCGGCAACGAACACCTGCGGCACGATACAGCCCCTCGCATCAGTCGATCTGATGCCTGAGTGGCAAGTACCACCACAGAAGGTGCTGGGAGCTGCATGTCCACACACGCACCTCGTTGGTGTTGCCTGGCGTCTTGGGGGCCGTCTTGCTCACGGTGCCCGTCAGGCGCTCAAAGAGGCCGGGCCCCCCCTTGTTGGGCTTCAGCGTGATCGTGGCGCCCAGGAAGCCAGTGCCCACTGCAATTGATGTGTCAGCATCATGCCATCAGTGCCTGCTGAACTCTGTCTCACGTTACTCGCCCAGACTGCTCTCACCTTTGGCAGGGGCCGCAGGCGTGGTGGACTTGGAGCCATCGGCACGCACTGTAGCGACACCCCTCAGTCTGCACGCAGGAGCATCAAATGGAGCCCAGGATTCCACGTCTAATCGCGATTTTTGTGAACAGACTGATGGATTGTCAAGTAAATCATTATAGATGATTTAATGGCACCGCTGCACATGTTAATCACGCACCCTGCCTTCGGGGCAACCCTGAAAACACTGCGGGGGGCAGTGCCCTTCAGGGCAGTGCCACGGAGTGCCGCGGACATGGCTGCTTCCTCTCAAGCCGTCGCTGCTGCAAATTTCCCTGCTGATCCCCACCCCACACAAACCTCACACTCAACATTTCGTATGAATCTCGTGCATAGCTCGGGCAATGTAGTCTGTGCAGCAGCATATAATTGTAGGGTGCTGGCTGCCTCGACTTGCAGCTTGGCGTATCTCTTGCTTGAGCATGGCGCTCGCACAGCCCAGGGCGCATGCCCAGATCAGGTCCCACCGAAGATACAGTGCTCTACCTCGGGTGCCAGCATGTAGGGCACCTGCAGCTCCTCCTTCACCAACACAAAATGCAGTTGTGTGCTGGAGCACAATGGATGCAGCAAGCAGCTTGACCAGCACCGGGCCCGACGCAGCACCTGCGCGCACCACAGTGCATGCGCTGTACCAAACAGCGAGCGGAGTCGTGGCGCGCATGCGGCCATACGCAAGCAAGGCCGACTTCTCCGCCCTCGTCGAGCTGCAGACCACGTCCTTCCATGAGCGCCCCGCCATCTCCCTCCTCAACCAACTCAGCTACCAGAGCTTTCGGGCCGAGGTACGACAGGCTCAGGGGGCATATGCCTACCCGAGCAGAGCGGTTGGTTCACGCACGCAATATACATCAGCACCACTCACACAAATGCTGAAATGCACCAACCAACCGTCCGTTTGCTGCTGGGGACACACACTCCTCAGTGGTGATGAGCCCGCCTCGGACTCTGTGTACTGCAGTCTCCTGACTGCAGTCTCTTGTTGTTTGCCATCCCATGGGTGCACCACAGGTGCTGGACGGTGTGAGGAAAAAGGAGAAGTACAGTGATCCAGAGACTTTCCAAATCATCATGGCGGTGAGCCCCCTGCTGTTGCCCCTGACTGCATGCACACCGTGCACAAACTGCCACAAACTGCTGCAAGCACATTAAGTTGCACGCTGAGCGGTGTATTCGTGCGTGCAGCCCATGCACACGCATCCCGCATGTCTTTGTCCCAGGCCATGGAGAGCAGGCCTTGCAACCCCACCATCCCCACCTGACGTGGCCCAACCGCTGCTCTGATCCCACAAGCGCTCTGTCATCCGTGGCGTCAATCCACCCAACTGCAGGAAGACGTGAGCCAGGCGCTCCCACCCCACGGCACCCTCAGCGCACCACCCACCAACCTGCCTGAGGATGCAGGCCGGCTCGTCAGCCTGCCAATGCCACCGGAGTGGGTGCCTGGCATGGTGCTGGGGCCCGTGCTGGGCGCTGTGGAGGTGCGCATGACTTGGAAACCTATGGGGAACGCCAAGTGTGGGCACTTTTGTTGAGATCAATGGGATCCAACGGGGTCCGTGGCAGTTGTTGATTGGGCTCCATGGCAGTCCATCAGCTTTCATGCAGGTGTTCAGACAGGGCAAACGGGTGGCATGGCGTGCGGGCCAGGTGGCTGACCACGGCCAGATGGTGTTGAGCCACCCCACCAGGGCACGTTCTGGCCAAGCCAGCAGCGCGTCCGTGTGCACGTGCAGCAGCATGCGGCCTGCGGCCTTGCCCAGCGTTGTATAAAAGAACTCGGCGGTTTGCTGGGGTTACGGCTCTTGCAGGATGGGGCAGCAGCGCAACCAGACACGTTGCCGCAACGGGGCCTCTGCTAAGGAACACCGAATGCATGCGTGCAGGTGACAATCATGAACGAGTCAGAGGTACTGATCCACCTGCCAGGGCTGGACAACTACTGCTACATCAGCTCCATGGCCGTGGCGCTTTCGCACCGGCGCAGGGGCATCGCTAACACACTCATGCAGGCGGTGGAGGAGCAGGCACGGGTGTGGGGCCAGCAACAGCTTGCGTTGCACGTGTATGAAGACAACGTGCCAGCTGTACAGCTGTACCAGCGCAGTGGTTACCGCGTGATCTACAGGGATCCTGGGTGGAACAAGATTATGGGCAAGCGCGTGCGCCTGCTGATGGTCAAGCGGGTGTAAGGGGATGGATAGTAGCAGGGGCATGCTACTACAGCATGGTGTGGAGCCCCAGCACTTTGATGTGCGGCCAGCTTGCATGGAGGGGCATGTGAATGTGGTAGTGGTGTGGGGCCCCTGGTTGCATTGTATTCTTGGATGTGGGGCTGCAATGTTTGGGCATCGGAGGGAGGCTGTGGAATGTGGAACGGCTGCAACACATGCAGCTTGTTTTCATGTCTAGTGGTTGGTTTCGTGGGCAAGTTGAGTGACCCAGCTGGGGCCTGGGGATGATTCAATTGAGCATTGCAGGACGGCCTGACTCACACTGCGCCAGCATAAGCCTGCACTGAGCCTGGTAGGAGAGGGTGAGGCCAGGTGTGTGGCATAAACACAGTACAGTCACAGTACGCATAATTCAGGCTTGTACAGTAGGAACGTAGCCACGCTGAGCACTGAATGTGAGCTGCATAACTTGATTTGGTGGAAGACGCAGAGGAACAGAACTAGGCACGGGTTACCTGTTGCGTGGTACGCATGGCTGCTGCTGCTGCTGCTGCTGCTGCTGTATTCTTTTGATAAGGTTTTCTTTGGCTGCACACATCATCAACAACTAATTTTTGTAATTACGCACGGGACGCCTGATAAGACACTGGTAACAAACACGAGGCTGCTGCAGTGACATGCCATAGTTCAGTCATCAGTTGATGCTAATGTTCCAATTTGGTTTTTGGCACGCACCACGTCACAACCGCCGCGTATACCTGCGCACTACAGCAAGGTCAGCTACTCTACAGCAAGGTCAGCTACGCCTTGCCCTTGTGCTTAGCCTTTCTCTGTGCCTTCTTCGCCTTAGCTGCTGTCTTCTTCTCCACCCGTGACATACCCTGGCCCGGCTTGACATTCTTAATCTTTGTTGCCTCTCCCTCATCCTCCGACCCATTGCCCCCCATCTCCACATCCTCCTCGCCCTCTGACTCAGACCCCAGGCCAGTGGCCTTGTCAAACTCGGCCTCAGTAATCTCGCCTCGCTTGAGCTTCTTGAGCAGCGAGTGCTCAGCCGCCAGCTCAGCGATTTCATCTCGCTGCTGCAGCTTGCGCCGCTTCTGTGCAGTCAGCCGCTCGCCGGCTAAGTGGTCAATGGGCCGCGCCTTGCCCGGTGTTTTGGTTGCCGCGCCACTCGGCACCTCCTTGGCTGCCTTCTCTGCCCGCTCCTTAAGTACCTGCATCACAGGTGCAGCACAGCCGCAGCACAGGGGCACCACAGGTGCAGCACAGGTGGCGGTGCATGAGGTTTCACGGCAGGAGGCGTAGGCACAAACATCAGCTGAGGCATCACGGCAACTGAAGCAAGCTAAAGAGCTCTATAGCCACAGCACACCCCACATCCCATGCCACACCTTTTGCCGCTGCTTTTCACGTGTCTTGTCCTTGTACTTGACAGTGTCTGGTTCCACAGGGCTAGGCAGAAAGTGCTCCAGGCTGCCAGGCACTTTGCCACCGCTTGCCTGGTACTTCATGAGAGCACGCTTAACCTGCAGCGTGGTGTGAGAACCCATGATTTTGCTGGTAAGAAGGGGTGGCAGAAGGATCATGATTGGGCTATCAATGGCTAGCACTTGATGCGCTTTACTTGCAGCGTTGTGAAGAGTCCCATAGCATGGGGTGCCATGGGATGGGCGGTAGTCACTGTATGCTGGGCCTGCATGCTGAGCTGCATGACGAGCCGCTGGTCACCTCTGGCATATGTGGCAGTCGTAGGAGGGCGAAAGAGGACGCAAGGCGGCCCAGGTCCAGGTCCTGCAGTCAGTCATTCAGTCAGCCATATCGTGTAAGTTGGTCAGTCAGTGAACGGGGAGCAGAATGTATGGACGGGTCTGGCACGGGCAAACTACGGCAAACTGCATATGTACATACGCTTGCTTGCTGAGTACTGGCAACACCCCAGTGCCTGGCACCTGCACGAATATCTCCAAAAGCGGAGCGCATGCAAGAAGGGGCATGCTACCGCTCAGAGGCCCAGCACACCTGCATCCGGAAGATGTAGCGGCAGTGGTGCTCCTTGTAGCCGCGCACATACGACACGAAGCCGCGCATGCCTGATTCCATCACCTGCCGGTCCCCCTCGCTCTCCTTCCGTAGCAATGGCAGCACGGCAGGTGCACCCGCCAGTGGTGGCGCCTCGGCTAGTGGGATCTGCATTGGTGGGACATCGCACGCAGCTGGTCATGGATGGGCACATAAACAACCTGATAGAACATGGCTGTAACAAGTTACACATCCAAGCATGCGCACGCGGTCCAGCAGTCAAGCATCTATTCCTCCTTTGGCTTGTGATGCTTTGAGAAGGACACCCATACATGGCTGCTGGATGTGCAAGAAATCCAGTGACTTTCGCCAAGACGTGAAGCCATCCCCCCTACCTTGCGCAGCTTGAGAAAGTCAACATATGAGGCCTCGTGGGGCGTGAGGAGCACGAGCGCGGTGCCTGTCTGACCCGCGCGCGCAGTACGGCCCACACGGTGTACAAATGCATCCGGGTCCTGAGGTGGGTCAACCTGCGACATGATGCGTGCGCGTGCCACTCCAGTCAACCAGAGCGTGTAAGATTCCGTAGCTCACAAGCATCACAGCACACCGCTGATTGCTTTGACATGCTGGCCTGCATAATGTCTCCACATCAACCAAAAAGCCAAAAGTGATACAAGCGCACGCCCCACGTCCACTTCGGTCTACACCTGTTCCTGTGCCTCCCACCCCGTTCCAGCCCACAGAATCTGCTGCTGATGTGCCCCCATGCACAATCTCGTACCTGCACCACCCAATGTACTGTAGGGATGTCTAGTCCTCGAGCCGCCAGGTCTGTCGCCAGCAGTACGCCTGCTGACAGCTGCATGAATGCAGCAAGCGCTGCCTCGCGCGCTGCCTGCTTCATTTTGCCATGCAACGCCCGGATCTGCACGCCCGGCAGCAGCTTGGGTCCCAACCGTGCGAGCGCAAGCGCATAGAAATCAACGCATGCACATGTGAGCCCATACACGATTATTTTCCTGCTGGTGCCATGCAGCTGTAAGAACCGGACCAGCTGGTCCAGCTTCTGGTCTGTTTCCACTGTCGTGTAGTGGATCTGCAAACCAGCGGGCGTCTTCTGTGTGGCTGATTGGTCGTCGGCTGACTGATCGTTGCTAGCAGCTGTGGCAGCGGCCTGGGAACTCTTGCCTGCAGCCACAAGCAGCACAAGCAGGAGGCCAGGATGCCTTCAGCGCAGGATGAGGCAGGAAGTGGCAGCAGTGCCAAGACAGCTGCTACGCAACTGCATCTTGGCATGTACTGCATGCAGCAGCCGCACATGTCCCGAGCCCCGCACCCATACATGAAAACGCAATGCCATGCCGTGCGTACCTGGCTTGCTGGTTGGCTGACTAGCTGTGACCGCGACATTGACGCGCACGGGGTTGCGCAGACCTGCGCGCGCCAATGACTGTACTGCCTCCGTCTGTGTGGCTGAAAAGAGGCCAGTACGGCGCTGCTTGGGTAGGCGAGCCATGATGGCATCTAGCTGGGTTCGAAACCCCATGTCCAGTAGCCTGTCTGCCTCGTCCAGCACGAGCACCTGTGCGCCACAGTCACGCAGTTGGTTAGTCGATCAGCTAGTCAGTTGGTCAGTCCAGTCATGCAGCCGGTGCTTGCCCAGTGTCATGGCCAAGCACTGGTTTGTGTCTGCCTAGGTTGGTGGCTTGGTGCTGTGCATGCAGCTAGCGTGCCATGTTCCGTTAGGTCATGATAAGACTGTGGTCATGGCTGCCTCCGCTACAGCTGTTGCAGTGGCATCCACTACTGCCCCTGCAATGGCATTGGACCCAGTTTACACCTGCCCTGGCATATGCCCGCTTGCCGTGCTGTATGCAGCTGGGAATAGGGTGATGTCCCAGCACCCAGGCACGCCAGTGCTGATGTTGTAGAACCATGGACGGGAGCCACAGCGGTGCAGCTGCAGCATGCACACACCTCCAACCGCTTCAGTTCCATGATGCTGCAGCGTTTCATGACATCCAGGATGCGGCCAGGCGTCCCGATGAGCAGCTGCGCACCCATGTCCTTGAATGTGGCCACATCCTCGGCAGGGTCCCTGAGTAGTGGATGGCATGTTGTGGGTATGCATGTTTTGGTTGCACGGCCAACATGGGGCAGGGCAGCCTACCGTCGGCATGCCACGAGGCAGGACTCATACATTGCAGTGGTCTGAAAAAGGCAGATCCGTGGCTGCCCAACGACAACAGCAGCGCAAAGGTCACATGGCTTGCGGCATACAAGCAGAGGGGCGGGGGGCCGTAGTGACTCACGTGCCGCCGACCAGTAGCTGCGCTTTCACTGCTGGTAGGGTGTCCAGGAATGGTGTTGCCACATTGCAAATCTGACGCGCCAGCTCCCGCGTTGGAGATACCACAATCGCCCCAACCTGCATGTATGCCAGCGCATGGCAAAGACTACCAGGCTATGCAGGGGCACTGTGCCCAGCTGCACGTGTAGGCACTGCCTGTGCGGCATGGCCATGGGACTGGTGCAGGCAGGGCACACTTCGCATGGCGGGCTGCGCACGCGCTCCATGTACCGACCATGCATGGCATACTGTGTGGACTTGCCTGGTGTTTTAACAACGGCTCCTCAAGCTTCCTGAACTTCTCTACGATAGGGATGACAAAGGCCAGGGTCTTGCCAGACCCAGTGCAGGCATCCACAGCGACATCCTTGTGTCCACAAAACAGCGGGATCACTGCATCCTGAACTGGAGTAGCGCGCTCAAACCCCAGCGACGCCACCACCTGCTGCGTGCTAGGGCTGATTTCGGGAAAGTCCCGAAATGGACGTGCAGTGCCCATGAAGGCTATACAACGAGCAGTTTGCGCACCCGACGACACCCGACGGTGCCCGAACAGCCGGCAGAAGCATCACACTGTGTGTCCAAAGTTTGTTGGTTGGGCATTCAAGGATTTGCAGTGCAGCGCATCTCCTTGAACTACAATCACACATCCTGCCCCAAAAAGAATGTTGCTTCACAGTCAGGGTCAGGTGCGCAGGGCGCCCGATGGAAGCACGCGTAGCCACCGCCGTGTTGCCCCTTTTACGGCTGTGCGCAACTTTGCGGTTGCACGCCAAGCGACGGCCAGTGCCACAAGTGTGGTTGGTGCTGGGGGAGCAGTGGCGAATTTTCAGGATGAGGCGACAGAGTCAAACTTCTGCGGCGCTGAGGGTGCGCGGATTGGTGTCAGCTCCACAGTTGTTGGGATTTGGTGGTTGCAGCCACACGGCGAGCCACATGCCCGCATGGGGACCGGCATGACCCCCTGTTGCATGCTTGTGCGCTGTTGGTTTGTACGAACAGGTGTCATCCTCAAGCGCGTGGCCCCTGCCCACATCCCCAAGAATGGCAAGCGCTACCACATCCACACGTTTGGCTGCCAGGTGCGGGGCTGCGGCCAGGCCCGTCTGGGCGTGCACACGCGCTGTTGCGGACCGCATCGTGCACCCTGCTGCTTTGCCCCTATGTCCCACCTACATCTGCACCCAGCCTCCGACCCCATCTTTTCCTGTACGTCACGCTCATCTGCACTGTCTGCGCGCTCATCCACCTGAGACCCCATCGCCCAGCCCCGACTGCTTCCCTTCCCATTCATGCATACCTGTACTGTCTTGTTGGTGCAGATGAACAGCGCTGACTCGGAGCGTATGGCGGGCTGCCTCGAGTCAGCAGGCTACGAGTGCGCGGAAGACCCGTCAGACGCAGACGTGCTCGTGTACAACACATGCTCAATCCGTGAGAAGGCTGAGATGAAGGTGTACAGCGCGCTGGGCAAGCAGGTGTGCGTCCGTTGACTTTGATTTTGACCTTGAGCTTGGCTTTGACTGTGATGATGAGGGCGTGCATGCATGATAATGGCTGGAAGGTGTTTTACCCTGGCTGCACGTTTATGCGCGCGGGCATGTGCGCATGCGCATGACACCAGCACCAGGAGGTGGCATGTGGCAATCACGGCAGGGCATGCTAGCACAATCTGGGTTGTAGGCACAGGGCGTGACGGCTGGAGGCAGGACGCTTTGCTGCTTGTTCCTGGGGCCAACAGCAGGGGTGTGAAGTAAGCAAGTGGCTGGGACCCTGGGGCCACGTGAGGGTTTGATGGTGTGGGCCACGGTGGAAGCATCATCAGCACGTGCTACTGAGCAGCCTCAGCGTCATGCCGATGGTATGCCGTGGATTTAACCGATCGGGTGGTTGGTATGCTGATGCCCGCAGGCCAAGCGCAAGCGTGCAGCAGTGGGCAGTGTCAAGGTGGTGGTCGCTGGCTGCGTGGCGCAGCAGGAGGGCGAGCAGATGCTGAGGCGTGTGCCTGAGGTTGACATTGTGATGGGCCCACAGTATGCCAACCGCATCCTGGACCTGCTGGAGCAGTCAGAGGCAGGCCAGGTGCGCGGTACATACATGGCTTTATACTGGGATATACTGGTTATATTAGCATGGTATATCACGGTTTATACCGTATACCATGGTGGTATACGGTATAAACCATAGTATTATTGCCTGAGCGGGGGGGCGCCTGGACAGGCTACAGGCAGGAGTCCACAGCGTGCGCTTGCACATGGCCACAACCTTGCTTACTAGGTGCTGCGGCAGCGTGGGCTGCGTGATGGGTGCGCATGGGATGGCTGGGAAACAGGGGTGTGATCGGAGACAGACTGGGAGCCTGTGCGAAGCTCTGCACATGCTGTGAAGGGAGGACAACTGTATGCCATGATGTGAACAACGCCGCCGATGCACTCAGCCTGCTATGTGCCACAGGAGGGTCCACCCAGCTTGGGGCCGACCGTCTGCTTCCCAGCCACATATCCATGCACCTGCATGTCGCATACCGTATGTCCAGCACTAGATGCACAGGTCATGTGAACACAGGCCTGAACATGTGGTGACTTGATGCATTGGCGTGCTGCTGCGGTGCAGGTGATTGCGACAGACCCAGCGCAGGTGTTGGAGGACATCACGGCACCACGCCGTGAGAGCGCCATTACGGCGTGGGTCAATGTCATCTATGGCTGCAACGAGAAGTGCACATACTGCGTGGTGCCCTTCACACGGTGCGTGCCTGCACACTTGACTGCTAGCCGGCCGGCCTGCTTGTGCACCCTCCCCCGGCCGGCCTCTGCGCATTTCAGGCATGCTCTGCGCTGCTATGGTCACAGCAGTGCTCACAAGATGTGCACTCTCATTTGTAATTGTCAGTTTGCCATGTGGCATGTCTGTGGCGCTGCTGCACATGTGACGCGGAACTCCCCCTCCTCCTCTCCTCCACCACCACGCACCCTGCGGCCTCATTCCACCCCTGCCGCCTTGCGCCACCTCGCCCACGCATCACCTCGTTGATGTGTGCCGCAGTGGGCAAGAGCAGAGTCGCAAGCCAGAGGACATCCGGCGTGAGATGTTAGCTCTGGGCGAAGCCGGGTACAAGGAGGTGACCCTGCTAGGCCAGAACATCGATGCATACGGCCGGGACCTGCCGGGCATGGCAGATGATGCCAGCGGGCGGCGCGCGTGGACGTTCACAGACCTGCTGCGCTACGTGCATGACGTGCCGGGCATTGAGCGCATCCGCTTCGCAACGTCGCACCCGCGCTACTTCACCGACCGCCTCGTGCGTGCGTGTGCTGAGCTGCCCAAGCTCTGCGAGTTCTTCCACATTCCTTTCCAGTCGGGAGACAATGACATCCTACGTGAGATGAAGCGTGGCTACACGCATGAGCGGTGAGCCAAGGCAGTGCTGCCATTCCGTTTTGGGCGCTTGAAACAATTAAAGTTGCTACCTGTGTAGGTGATTCCTTGAATGTAACTGGAGTTTGGGCATGTTTGGGGTGACGCTCGCGTGCCGTGAACCGCCTTTAGGCTTTGCTGCACAGCGGTGATTGATGCCGGTCTGATAAACTGCAATGCATGATTCTGTCTAATCGGGTGTCCCAATTGCACGGCCTGACCCGTTTGTCTCCTTCGTCCTGTGACGTACAGCTACCGCGCGATCATCGACAACATCCGCCGCTACATGCCAGACGCCTCAATCTCGGGGGATGTGATCGTGGGCTTCCCCGGCGAGACCGAGGAGCAGTACCTGAGGACCGAGGCGCTTGTGCGTGAGGTCGGGTTTGACCGCGTGAACACCGCCGCATACTCGCCCCGGCCCAACACGCCCGCGGCTGAGTGGGACAACCAGGTTGCGGACCTCATTAAGCAGGACCGGCTCAACAGGTGCGTTTGAACCTGAGCCCTGTTGCCTAGCTGTGCCCGCTGCAGAGCCGGGTGTGCGGCCACATGCGAATGGCATAGGTAGAAGCGCGCGCATAGTAGCAGGCGAGCTTCAGCCACCCCATCTGCGTGCCAACATTGCCTGCGCACACGCCCACCGGCTGCCACTTGACTGAGCGCCGACGCGGTCCCTTGCCCGGTGTGCGCAGGCTGAACAAGGTGGTGATGGAGGTGGCGACAGAGCGGTCGCAGCGGTTCCAGGACCGCACTCTTGAGGTGCTTGTGGAAGGCGTGAACCCGCGCAACCCCAAGCAGGTGTGCAGCTGTGTGCGTGGCTGCTGCACAGCTCAGCTTCCCTTATGCTTGAGTGATAACGTCAGCCTCACGGGCCACGTGCCTTGCTTCTCAGGTGTTCAGTGGTTGGTCTCGTGATCATGTAGCAGGACCAAGTGCTGCTGAATGGAGCTTGTGGATCAACACATATGTCTTGAGCTGGATGGCGCATCGCTGAGCTGCATGTCATTGTGTATGCGTGCCCCTGTGCAGGCGTTTGGCCGCATCCGCCACAACAAGCTTGTGTACTTCGATGGGGATGGCGAGGCGCTGCGCAGCAAGCTCGTGCAGGTCCATATCAAGCAGTGCAACGCGTACTCCCTCATGGGGGATATGGTGGGGGCGCCCAGTGACAGCAGCAACGCGGCAGCTGGGGAGAAGGTGCTGGTGGGCATTTGAGGCGCTGCTTTTGTACTTGCAGGGCTCAAGCAGCGGGGCCGTTGGGGTCCAGGGCGGGCGCCGGGGGAAGGGTGGCTCACTGGGGTCGACTAGATCAGTTCCAAAATGACTGGTGATGGGGTTAAAACGGCATGGGGCGCAATGGAGCAACGCAGGGTAGGAGTGGTTTACATACATGACGCGTAGGCACAGTATCACCAGCAATGTGAATGCTTATTCTTGGGCAACGGCTGAACTCGCTAGCTTGGTGCCTCCCGTCAGAGTAGTGTTACAGCAGAGCATGTTCGGTGCTGGGGAGTGCAGACACAGCTGCTGTGCAAGCAGGCTGTGCGCCTACTGGCAGCATCACCCATACTTCTTTCTCTATGTTCATTAGGCACAGCACAACACATGTCGGCTGATGTGAGAGCTTGCAATCGCCTCTTCCCAAAGATATGTAAGCTTCTGTAATGAAACCAAACGCTCTCATGCATGGCACATGCGTCTGTCTATCCAGGGCCAGTGAAACCCCGGCCATCCCAACAGCATTCAACCACCCACCCAAGCCCTTTTCCACATAGAGCGCGGCAATGCCAGCTGTGACTGTGGCTATGCACACGTCCGGTAAAGGGCTGGACACAACGGATGCAAGAGCTGCTGAGCCAGCACACCTTTGATATGTGGCCACATACCCCTGGCCGCTGGGTCATTGCCCATGCGCTCAGTGCAGGTTCGATCAGAATGCAAGCATGCAGGTTTCTTCTGTCTTCTGCGGACACCCCCTGTTCTGAGGAAGATTTCAACACCTACAACCCATCACGTGAGCAGCTTTGCCAACGCACTCTCACATCAGCAGATTTGCAGGCGCCTCGATTGCGGCCTTGAATGCGTTCAGGAATGATGCCGCCAGCTCACCGTCATATATCCTGTGATCCGCTGACAGTGTGACCGTCATCACTGTCCGGGTCACTGGCTTTCCATCCACCAACTCCACCTTGGCCTGTGATGCACCAACCGCTAGGATAGCGCCCTGCGGAGATGTACACGGTAACGCACCGAGATGTCTGATTTTGTCAGTGTATGCGTGCAGGGGCACATGCCAAATAATCATATCAGTGAAGCCATTTAACGGGGTACCACTAAGCAGTGTGTATGGGCATGTCACTTGTCACTTCAGTTGTCCATGTCACGTCAACTTGTAAACCGCAAGGAAGTGCTTGCAGTATGCGGTGTGCCTACAATGCAGTGGCCTGGTGCAAGGCACAGACTGCACTGACAGGCCGCTTGTACGCAAGCCTGCGGCAAGCAGCATCGGCAGTAGCGTGCAGCAGTTGCCATCGCTTGCTTAGGCAGCTCACCTGTGGTGGGTTAATGATGGCTGAGAACTGGGAGATGCCAAACATGCCCAAGTTCGACACCGTGAATGAGCCACCCATGAACTCCTCGGGCTTCAACTTGTTGTCCTTGGCCTTCTGTGCCAGTGCCTTGACATCCTTTGAGATCTGAAGGAAGAAGTTCAGAACGGGGGGCCCATGGCCCATGTGTGCCTCATGACGTCATGAGCATGCGTAAAGAAGTCCGTAGACGAGTCTGCATATTGATGCAGATGTGCTTAGGCCCAGTGTCATGTGGTGGCCTCAGGGTTGGGTGACCTGCTTGCCCTGTAGCTGGTGGTGCATGTGGCAGGCCAAGCGCAGCTCAAACGATACAACTCCGTAGGCCAGTGTGTATGCACCATACAGCTTATTGAAGCAGAGAGGCGTGACATAGCTGTATGGCAAGGGAGTGGACCTGCTCTGTCATGTGATGTGCCCTCTTCAGGCCGTGCAGAGCGCACACCTGGCCCACACTCTTATTGGCCGCGTCCTTGACAATGGGAGTGATGAGGCCGCGGTCAGTTGCAACTGCAACACTGATGTCCACACCTGGCACCACCACACCTTCACCCTGCGCACAAGAAGCACACGTGGTGTACGCACATGGCTGCAGGCTGTGGTACGCCAAAGGCGTCGCCTCATCCCTGTGTTGAGACGAGTCACCACATCCATCGCTGCCTCTGACCCCCCTCTGCACCCCCCGAACCAACACATCCACACACAGACATGATGCAGTGCCCAGCTCACTGCGTACCACCCTCAGGTGCCCCATGCCCACGCCCACATCCATGTATACACCTGCCTCCTCCCCCACTGCACCTTTTTTGCGTCCCACACCGCATTTGCAGCTGGTACCGCCTTGAGTGCCACCGCCACTGCCTTGAGCACGAAGTCGTTCACGCTGAGCTTCACGCCCTGCTCCAGCAGCGACTTACGCAGGCGCAGCAGCGCATCCAGCTGGGTGTCAGCTGCCACGTAGAGGCCTGGGATAGTGACCTTTGACTCGAGCAGCCGGGCAGCGATGACCTTGCGGATCTGCAGGTGCATGCATGCAAGCCGGAGACATGAGATTCGGAAATGAATCGTGACTTATGCCCTGACTCATGCCTGTAAATAAATCATGCTTGAAGGCTTACTCAAGCCAGAAGGGTGGCTTTGGCTCTGCGTCGGCCACGCTCGGGATAGTGTAGAGAATGCTGTAGCCGTGGAGAACTTGTTTGGTGTGCATTCAAGGAGGTTATAATGCAGTGTGCTGGGTACTGAAGCATGATAGCGGCGCATGCTGCCTCGATCATGTGGACAGGTGCGCGCGAGGACTTGTGTTATGGGGTACAAGCAAGAGGCACGGCACACATCACAGTCTGAGTGCGCCTCACCTGCGTGTTTGGAATGTCTGTGAATGACGACACCTTGCCACCTGAGCTGGGTTTGGCTGCGGGCGGCACTGACTTGGGGGCCGCTTGCACGGCTGCTGCAGGCGCAGCTGCGGGTGCAGCTGTGGGCGCTGGCTTCGTGGGGCTGGCAGCTGCAGCGGCAGCCTTGCCTGGCTTGACCCCGGCTGCAATGGCTGCAAGCACATCGCCCTTTGTGACGATGCCATTGGGGCCAGTGGGTGAGATGTCTGAGGCTGAGAGCCCGGCCTCCTCCAGCAGCATGCGCACAGCAGGGCCCAGCCGGTGGTTGACCTGAGGGCATCATGCATGCAAGCGCACGTCAGCTGCACACCTTTGACCTGGGCGCGAGGGTTCAGGCGCAGGAGGGGTGTACTGCCGGGGTATGCGAGCAGTTGTGCATGGTCGTGGCAGCAGTGACGCCGCCTGCCTGTTTGTAGGCCACTGCAGACAGGGATGACAGACAGGCCCCTGTGCAGCCACAACACGCACGCACGCACCGGCCCAGCAGCAGGCTTTTCAGGAGCGGCGGCAGGCTTGCTGGCTACTGCGGACGCTGCCTTGGCTGCTCCCTGAGGTGCTGCATCGCTGGCGGGGCTGCCCCCGGGAACAAAATTGTCAAATGCCGTGATGTCCCCCGCATCTTCACAGATCACGATCACTGGCTTCCCCACTGGTAGGTCCTTGGCGCCATCAGGCACAAGCAGCTTGGCAACGAACCCTTCATCCTGGTTCTCAAAGGCCAGTGTTGCCTTATCTGTCTCCACATCAGCCAGCACGCTGCCTGCCTTAACTGTATCTCCCACCTTGACATGCCACTTAGCAAGGTTGCCCTGGGACATGGTCGGAGATAGTGCAGGCATTCCCAGCACCTGCATCACCAGCATACCGCGCGAGCTCATGTGGCGAATGCATGCATCGTGCATGCGCGTGGAATGCTTTGACTGCATTCAAGCGTGGCTGGCACTGTCCCAACAGACTAAGAAAGGGCAGCACACTCCCCATGCAGGTCAAGCTGGGTCATGCATACTGGCAGTGCTCCGTCCCAGCAATGCTAGTGCCCCACCACGTGCGATGGCAACGACGATGCGTATCTGAGCCATTGCGAATCAAGCTTCAGGCGCCTGCACCCGGGAGGGAAAGATCGGTTTGTGGAGTTCCACCAGCCCTGCTGAGGTTAGCGCGATGCTTTGCATCAAAGCTTACAGGAGGTTCGCGCCCACGCCTGCATTTAGAGATGTCCGTCCAGCTGCCACAAGGGCACCTAGGAACGCGGACATGTCTGCCTATCTACTGCAGCTGTTGCCAATTGTTGGCGTGAAATCTGCAGGTGAAGCCTGAAAGTGATGGCTGTGACGGAGGGCTGCAGGGCACCAACCAAGTATACTTGCAGCTGTGTGCTGCATATAACAGGGCTCTCAGCCTCCCATCTATGCTGTGCACAGGTGGGCAACTGAGAGGACCACAGACCATGCAAGCAGCGGCATGCCCATACAGTGCGGCGACATTGAATGAGTTTACTGTGCTATTACTTGTGCATGGTATAGAGTATGACAAGTGTTTGATGCACGGTGCACTCATGTAATTGGCAGACCATGCAGCGGTTGGCAGCTTGTTGGTTTTATGGATTGCGTTGCCATTGCCATCAAATGCACAACAGAGCTGGGACATGAGCTGAGAACTGAAGCCACATATACAGCGGGGGTTTGCATGTATCGTTGCGCGCTGAGCTGTTGAATGGAACGACTGCAGCGCGGCATGCAAGCAGGTGTATGAATGGACCCAGCGCACACAAGGCATGTACCGGTGCATACTGCAGCCGTTCCATCAATGCACATCACGCTCGCAGGGGCTCTCTTTCCCATCTGACATGTACATTTGCAGACGTGCTTTCCTATACGGATCCAGGCTGGCTGCAGTGCACGGATCTGCACTGTGCGGCTGGCCCAAAACATGTGCCATGCTGACAATGGACAATGCTGCACAAGAACACCGCAGGGATCCAGCATGGCTGGCACCCAGGCATGCCCCTTTCCGCCCGGTGAAGCTTGTATTGCTGGGTGCGTCTTGGATCACAGCTGTCCAGCACCTGCGCCTGCGCATGCCCCCACCAACGGGGCTGGCTCGCAGGGACAAAGCGCTCCCAAAGCGGTAAGACGACGATTTCGTGTCCTGGATTTCGAGGGTTTTTGAAAGAATCGGTCATCGGAGATCTGTGTGTGATGCATTCGTCATAAAGCTGGCGAAGCCCCTGCATTCTGTACCTTAAGGGACTCATCAAAATGTCTTTCGCTCTCCGTTCCTCCTCCGCTGTCACCGTGGTCGCCAAGGCCACCAAGGGTGGCAAGGGCACCGTCAGCAAGGTGCGACCCCAGCCTAGCCAGCGCCACTGGGGCTGCAATGCCGCAAACTGACTACTGAGATCCAGCTGGTTGGGGCTGACCATCACGAAAAGGGTTGTTCGTCTCTGACCTTCCGCTGCCTTTGATGTGCCTGCAGGGCCTGAAGTCCGCCCCCTCCACCCAGTGGTACGGCCCCGACCGCGCCAAGGTGCGTTGTGGCTTCATCTGCCCATGCTGCCCAAAAGCTGCTCTGACCTTCCTTTTGGGCGAGCATCTGACATGTGCCTCCACCTTGATCCATGCTTGCAGTGGCTGGGTGAGTGCGTTTGGCGCGGCATCGCGGTTCATGGGGGCTCGCTCGGGCCTGATCCTGAATGAGTCGGGAATGGGGGTTCACAACCCTGGCACATGCTTAGCAAGTATTTCAGCCGGGGGCGGGGACCAGGCGTGGCCAGGCTGCTTACAGCCTTGCGGAGTGGCCGTGATCTATGCGCTCAGCCAGGCTTGCTCTGGGTTTGGCCATCCATGCACACAGGTCCCTTCTCCGAGAACACCCCTGCCTACCTGACCGGCGAGTTCCCCGGTGACTACGGCTGGGACACCGTTGGCCTGTCTGCCGACCCCGAGGTGAGGCACGCGCGTGCAAAGTAAAAGCCAACCATGTGCCAAAGCCCCCCCCCCGGATCCGCTGTGCCGACCTTTTTGTGCATCGCCATCGCAGCCAACCAGCACGCACATCACCACGCCGCAGCAGCTGCTCGGACAGTCGGGCTCCGGTCGCTGTAGCACTGTTCATACTCGGCAAGGCCAGCAGCCGCCCTTGGTCATTGTCTTAGTGCACACCTGTGGGACTAAGTATGCTCGCTGCTCTGTTCCTTGACCTGCAGACCTTCAAGCGCTACCGTGAGGTGGAGCTGATCCACGCCCGCTGGGCGCTGCTGGGCACCCTCGGCATGGTGACCCCTGAGCTGCTGGCCAAGGAGTCTGGCGTGAACTTTGGCGAGTCCGTGTGGTTCAAGGCCGGCGCCCAGATCTTCGCTGACGGTGGCCTGAACTACCTGGGCTCCCCCGCCCTGATCCACGCCCAGAACATTGTGGCCACCGTGGCCATCCAGGTCATCCTGATGGGTGCCGTGGAGGGCTACCGTGTGTCCGGCACCTGGCCCGGCTCCTCCTCCTCCGCCGGCCTGGACTCCCTGTACCCCGGTGAGGCCTTCGACCCCCTGGGCCTGGCTGACGACCCCGACACCTTCGCTGAGCTCAAGGTGAAGGAGATCAAGAACGGCCGCCTGGCCATGTTCTCCGCCTTCGGTTTCTTCGTCCAGGCCATCGTGACTGGCAAGGGCCCCGTGCAGAACCTGGTGAGTTATGGACCTGGGAGTGCCATGCCTGATAGTTCCTGCGATGTGAATCAACCTGCCTTCACAGGGTGTACATGTTGCAGCACTGTTTACGGTTGTTCTCTGTGCTTGGTACACCACCAACCAGTCACCCCAGCCCAACCCCAGCCTTGTCCCAGCCAAAGTCCCACTACATGCCAAGCGTCCCCACTCCCATTCCAAGCATCCGACTGACTGGACCACCCCTGCACATTTTATCACGCAGGTGGACCACCTGGCCAACCCCGCCGAGAACAACGCGTTCGCGTACGCCACCAAGTACACCCCCCTCTAAATGCCCAGTGTGGCTGTAGCATGGCTGGCCCCCCCATCCCATGAGGACTGCCCGCTTTTTGGGGCACTTGGGTCCCGAGCTACCAACCTGGCAGTCATGCATCTTGTCTGACATTTGTACGATTACAGAGAGACCCATGTACATCCGCGTGCTGTGTGGTTTTGGTGGAGTTGACTTGGTGGTGGCGGTGATGCGACACAGCTGAGTTTTATCGCTTGGGGTTTATACGCTGTGCCATTACATGTCTACCTGGCTGCAGAAGATTTTTCGTGGCGCCACTTGCACAAAGTGTGCAGTCATGTAAAACCCCAGGTCGGAGATTCCGCGTCAGTGTTCCATGGGTGCAGTGCCATCTACGCCTTTCTTGGCATCCCAACTTGACTAATCATAATGTAGCAGCTCAGAGCAAGAGATTGTGTGTGCCCATCCTGCATGCACAGCTTGCTTGATGGAATGACTTCCCCAACCTGCATCAGCGTCGTCAATTAATCCACTTGAAATCATGACTTCAAATCCATGCAGCATGGGTAGCGACACAGTACAATGCACCTATTGCACTTTCCACCAGCTGCCATGCACTGGTTCAACAGCTGGTGGTGGTTCAGGACTCGGCCCATCACCAGCAGCATGAGGACACAATTTTATGAGGTACGGTACGTGTCCTAGTTGGCGCCGGTATGCACAGCTGCAAGCTGGTTACATGATGAGATGTGATGTACGCAAGCATATGGCCGGCTGCGGCCTGCTCAACACGCATGCTGGCCTTGTGCCTGCCTGTTGATTACGCGTGCTGAGGTCAGGCATGCATGGACATGCATTGCCCAGGGTACAGGTGCCCTTCCAGGGACCGTTGTGCTTGCAGCCACCTTGCAAAGGAGCATAGCTCCAGAACTTGCCCCAGACCGTGGCAACATGGAGGAAGGCTGTGCAGCCTTGAGGCATGCAGCCAGCAGGGCAGGTATGCCTGCTAGGACGCGGTGAGTTCCGTGGCTGCTGCTGCTGCTGCGGCGGCGGCGGCGGCAGCGGCCCCTGTTGCTGCACCCCTGAATGGTGTGCTGTGCAACTGGGCGCAAGCCGGAGCAACATAGAAAGAAGGGCAACTGAACACACGGCGCTTTACAACGCATGCCATCACCATCCCATCCACAACAGGCTGTGCACTCTGTACCGTCCCACACTCCCCCCTGCTGCCGGCTCAGCACCCACCAGCATGCGCCCATGCAGCCCACCTACTACCCCATAACTCCCTGCTTGCCCATGCGCACAAGCGGTGCGCTCACAAAGCGGGCGGCGGGGGCGCCAGCGTCATGCCACCTCCCCCCGGTGGCACGCTGCCGTAGTCGCCCCGCAGCTCGTTCGTCATCCCCTGCACCTTGCTCCGCAGCATGCGCAGCGCTGTGAGCTCATCCGAGTCTGAGATGGCTGGGAAGAACTGAGTCAGCTGGGAGGGCGGGTTCAGCGCCACTGCGTGTGCAGGTGGTGGAGCAGCACAGGCTGTGCATGAGCAGGCGAGCATCGTCGTGCGGCTTGCGCTTTTAAAGGGCTTGCAGGCCGCACCACATATCAAAGCAGTACAGCCACCATGAACGAGCACAGCACCCATGCCTGCAACAGTGCTGGTTCTCCAGCAACAGATGCTCTCTCTAGATCAACGGGCAGCACGTCAGCACACCACATTCATTAGCCCCTCCTTCCCTAAGTTACCACCAGGCCCACCTGGCCGGTGCACACGCAGCCGGTTGTAGAACTCAGGTCGGGGGTCCACAAACACGATCTCCTCATATGACTCGGACACCACCGCCTTCTTGGGATCCTGCTTGTGCCCCATCTGCGCAACAGAACAGTGGTGTGGACAGCAGCCGCAGCAGCAGCAGCACACGCGAGGCGCTCCAGGGTTGAGTCACTGCGTGGGCGGGGCTTGCATGTTGCGCTGTTGGCGAGCACGCAAACCCATGTCATTTCTCATTCGCCAGCCAACCCGAGGACATGCTGAGTCCATACCCGACCACGTGCTACCAGTAGGCTCCATCCTTATTCTGGGCCTGGAGGTTACTTTGCACTGCTTGTCTCATCCTCAAACAGCTTAACCGCACCTGCTCCCCATCCTCGTACAGCTTGAGCTTGTGGTAGATGACCACCTCATTCTCCCCTGAGTCTGGCGTGAAGAACAGCTGCAGCGAGCAGCAGTACACAACAAGGCGATTGCAGCAGCGCAACCAACGTGACAGTCATGCGTACTGAGCCGCGCGCGCCTTCTTGAACGCTGCGCTATGCACAAGCTGTTGCACTACTGCATGCATACAGGACCATGCACTCGAACACATGACAGCCCAGACGGTGCGTGTCAGTGTTCACAGCAGCATCATTGATCAGCCAAATCCTCACATGTATCACAATGTCAAACTCGCCCCATCCGTGCTCTGTGACCTCAAATGGCTGCCGATCTGTCAGTCGGTTGGGGTTCTGGAATGTTTGATGCAAGTCAAATTGCACCTGCAGCAGGTGGTGCCAAAGTGGTGTCATCATGCCCGCATGACTGTGCTATGCACCCCGGACCATCGTGTGTTACTGTATGCAATGTGCAGCTGTGCACCATCTGTGGATGGGCACTCATAAGACAAGCAGTGATCACTGCATGCAGTCCCAGCTGGACATGCCTTGGATATGACATGTGTCAAGTCCTCGTTGTTAGGCCCGCGCACGTAGACGGTCCATCTATGGGTCATGTAATCTGTTGCCTGCACCAGCGGCAGGGATGAGCAAACAGCATGGGCCAGGGTTCATGCTGAGTACATGGTGCTGCGTGCACCCTAAGCCAGTGTGCATCCCACGGCACGATCAAGCAGGGTTCCATGCCATGCAACCATGCAGGTACAAACCTTTTTTCCCAGATTGAAGGCCACGGTCCCGACTACCACCGGCAGCACATACTCGACGTCCTTGTATCGCCGCACGCCAGCTTCCTGTGCATTCATGAAGACCAGCTCGATTCAATTCGTATTGACAGAACCATGGGCGGGCAGGCTGCTGCGAGGTGGGACCTACGTCGATGTACACTTGATGTTCCATCGCGAAATGTGAGTTGTGATCTTGGTTCACATCATGAGTGGCTGCCCGGTATCCATTACGTTTAGAAGCCGGCTACGCACGCTATGACAGCACCCTAGCTGTCCGGCTGCAACAAGCAGCAACTGTGAGGGCCAGTGTGATGCACCAGGTCATGGGTGACGCACTGCATAGAAACAGCTGGCAGTGTCAGTGGCACCTCCGGGTGTTCGTGTTACAGTCCACTTGCATGCGCTGGTTTGATGCGCATGCCTGTCCTTCACGCGGTGTGCATTTGTGCTCAGATTGTTAGAAAAGAAATCACGGTTCACCGCAACTTGCATACGCTCACTCCTCCACTTTGACTGCAAGACTGCGTCACCGCAGGCAGTACGGCGTGCCTACGCACAGGCCCGTGCACACAACCCACACACACGTCGTCAACCCCGCGCCCAGCAGCACCCCCAGCTTGACCCGCCTTGCCTTATTGGCCATGGCGGCAGGCCACAGATAGCGCAGGCTGGCAGTCAGCAGCGTGCCAGCAGCAAACGCTCCCGCGCGCTCTGTAATGTGGCCTACATCATATGCAGGCGCGGCACTGCCATGCCCCACGGGGTTGCCCAGCAGGCAACACAGCGCAACGAGCGCTGCAAGGCCCGAGCATGCTGCTGAGATTGCCAGCGCTGGCCGCCACCCCGCCCCCGACACCGCTTTCCCTAGCCCCAAGCATGCCACCCCCACCGGCACACCCTGCAGCATCAATGGCAGCAGCAGGTGCCACGCAACAGCGCCGTCCTGACTCCCCGCCACCAGTGCGCGCGCAAGCCTCAACCCAGTGCTCCCTGCCTCATGACACAACAAGACCGCGATGCCAAACCACGCCGCCTGCACAAATGCACGGTGCCCACCACCTGGCAGCTGCAGCTTGGTATGTGAGCCCTCCTCTAGCATGAAGGCCTGGTCTGCATGGAACGCTGCAGCTGGACCGCCATGCGCGGACATCATCGCCCCCCCATGGCTACCCTGTCGGCATTCGGAACAGCTGCACTCGCCATGGAAATGTGCCCCCCCATTGCTGTGCCCGTTGACCTGGTGCACGCCGTTGTGTGTCATGAAGGGGTTGGCCGGGGGCGAGCTACCACCCAGCAGCACCGCGGTCGGCAGCACGCCGGCCACCGTGTGTTCATGGTCATAACCGTTGGCGTGGCCCCCACCCTTGCCGTTCGCCCACCCATTGGCATCCAGCCCTTTCTTCACAGCCACCCCCTCCACGTGCATGGCCCCACCATGGCTCAACTCCATTGGATCTACAAGGCTGCGGCGGCCGAATGATGCCAGCCGATTCCGCGAGGTCGGCGACAGCGCTGGGTCGCTACTACTCGACTCAAGCCCCGATGTGCCCTCATGCCCGCCCCCGCCCCCGCCCCCGCTGCCCCCGCCCAGCAGGCTGCGCCACAGCAGCAGCGTGCAGCCCGCGCCCGCCGCAGCGCAGCCGAGCAGGCCGCCAAGGGACACCGCCCCCCGCTGCGCCAAGACCGTCAGCAGCCCCAGCCCGCCGAGGCTGGCTGTAACACCGACTGATGCACCAAGTGCCACAGGCATCCCCGAAAGCACCATGCTGGCTGCGGCGGCTGCCCCGCATGGCGCGAGCAAGGCGGGCAGCACAGGCAGCATCCAGCCCAGGACCATGCCCACATCTGCCTTCACAGGAGATGCCAGTGTGCCGTCTGGCTGCTCCAGCTGTGCGATGGCCATACTGAGGCCCTGTAGCCTGTGCACACAGGAGGCACCAACCATGCCGATGGGAGCTTCCGTCAGCATGGCTACTATGCCTGTTGATAGTGCGGCAGCACTCCAGCACAACCACGCAGCTGTATGCAGGTCCCAGTGGAAAAGCAGGCGGGATCCAGGCGCTCCAGCATGCACCCCAGCATGCACGCGAGCATGCACGCTGCATCCCATGCAGCAGAAGCAGCAGTAGCGTTGCTCACCATGCTGCTGATAGAGTGGCCGCCGTGGCCACCTGCGGGTGGGGTGCTGCCGCCAGGGCATCAGGGATGAGCTCCGCACACACGATCCAAACCATACAGCCAGCGGCAAAGCCCAGCGCCATGGGCAGCAGTGCCTGGAATGTCTCCACGAACAGGAAGGATGGCACCGCCACGAGCGCCTGCATTCAAGGGTAAATGCGGGTTTTGGCAAGGTCAGGGCAGCCGGCAGGATCATGAGCGATGCCTTGAATGTGCGGCTTCACAAACTACATGCTTTACGCTGCAACTGAACGATGGCCTGTTGCGGAGGCAGGCCCTGCCAGGTTGACCCATGTGGCACAGCACAGTGCCCGGCTGCAAGGTTCCAAACCTGTGGGAAGGCGCAGAAGAGTGACCAGAAGAGCGCCTTGCGCGGTGCCGCACCACGTGCGACCATCACTGTCGCCACTGCCATGCCCTCTGGGATATTGTGCAGCCCAATGGCGATGGTCACCAGCGTGCCCTGAGCCCAGCCGCGGTGCCCGCTGAAGGAAACGCCCACGCCAGAGCCCTCGCCGAACGCATGCGCAGCCATGACACCAACGATCAGCATGGCCTTGCGCGCGTCAGCCCCTGTGAGG
The DNA here is from genome assembly GCA_001662365.1 of Chlamydomonas applanata. Lineage (NCBI taxonomy): Eukaryota > Viridiplantae > Chlorophyta > Chlorophyceae > Chlamydomonadales > Chlamydomonadaceae > Chlamydomonas > Chlamydomonas applanata. The sequence goes on along the minus strand of BDCZ01000010.1, from coordinate 313,234 downwards.
TCCTCAAAGTTGGCATCCTCGTACTGGGACAGGATCTCCTGGCTCGTCCTGGGGAGGCCGAATGGGGAGGCCGAATGCACGGCAGCTGTATCAGTGTGCATGCTTATGTGGTGGCAGCACGACGGTGCAAGTGCAACTGCAGCACAGTGCGTGCAGTATGCAAGGGCCCGCATGGGCTGGTGCGGTCGCCATGTCTGCGGCTCGCATGCACCGCTCGCCTTAGCACTGCAATGCAGATGCTGCGGGCCACAGGCACCAGGGGGGCCCTACTCACTTGATGAACAGGGCGCCGAGCACCATGCCAGTGATGGTGAGCAAGGGGCTGTAGGGCGCGCCCTCATGCAGTAGGTCGAAGGAGGCAGCAAGCATGACACCGCACGCCACCGCATTTGCCAAGCCCGCCCAGTGCTCCTTCAGCTTGCCACAGAAGAAGAAGGGAACTGCCCCAAAGCCTGCCATGGCTGACATGATGCAGGTCATGACCAGGATTGTGAAAATGGGCACATGCCCAGACCTGTCCTGTGCCGACAGATCGGCACCTGGCTGCGACAATGAATGCCCCCCAGGATTGGCAGCGCCATCTGCAGTTTCCTCCCTGTCTGCTGCAGCTAAGCTGGGTGCCAGCACGGCCTGCGAGGCACAGGATGTTGGTACCAAGTGAATATGCTGTTTTTCACCCAGTGTAGTTTCTGCATCTTCTGCAATCGTGTCCCTAGCTACAACATGCTCAGCACGCGCCACTGCAGCTGTGCATCTTTCTCGAGTTCCCCTGTTTCTCACCAGCAGCAAAGCTGCGCAAAGGGTGGCATGCTGCCGCCAGGACATGTTTAGGTAGCGAGTTGCGACAGTTCACCTCCTCCGACACCAACGTTGAAGCATTTCTCGTCTGTCAATCATGTTAGGTAAGAACCTTGCTTCAGCAACGCGAAAATGCACTGATGTCAGGCACCTGTTGTTGCACAACTGCCACCTTCACGCATAACTGTGTGATGGGAGGAGACTGGTCAACCCACCATGAGCCTGGAGAATACATCCTGTAAGATCTGCACTCATGTGCGTGCACGTTCAGCAGCCAACCAGCAACACAGGGTGATCAGAAATGTGTCAGATTCCGTCTGTCATATGAAAAAATGTTCTTGCATGCAGATGCTCGCCGTCAAGCCTTTGCATGCTCCTTTGCAGCATACTGTACAACCGTGTCTACCTCTTGCAACGCAACAGGCACGCCCACCACCCTGGCAACCCATTGCCCAAGACCATCTCAGTGTACCCCATTACTCATACACGGAACAACTCTCCCAACTCGGCCGCCTGCTGCCTGTTTTCACCATGCTCGTGCATTCAATCCCACATACTCCATCCACCCAAGACACAGACTCTCCTTGCAGCAACTGCATCCATCCACAACCAGCTTGGATTTGGGAGGCGCCCGGTCCTGTAATGGCGCCCGGCAGGCGCTGCTGTGCCCACATTGCTCACGGTCGCCCAGGCACACGCATCATGGCCTGCACCGTCTCCAGTGCTGCACCCGACGCATCCTTCAGCGCAGCAGCATCTGGGTTGGTCGTGTCTGCCAGTACGTCCCGCAAGTAGTTGGACGCGTCAGCCAGCAGCAGCATGCTCTCACGGCTGCCTTCGGGCCGGCACCGCGCGAGCCCCAGCATTGCCAGTGCTGCCCGGTAGCGGGATGTCACCATGCCTGCACGGCCGGACCACATGAACAACACAACATTAAGGACATGCCCCACGCCGGCGCTGCTGCCAGTGACCAGTGAGAACTTGAACTTTGCACATGGGCCAACACCCCCTTCATTTGTCTTGGTGGCAAATGGCTGATGGGTTGTGGGTTGTGGAATACGGCTGGCTGGCAGCGGGTTGACGCACACAGTGGGAGCAGACGGAACAAAACCTATATGGGAAGCAACCTGAGGAACAACCTAGTGAAACAAGAAGTAACAAGAAGTAACAAATACATCTCACGTGCAAATGCATCCACAGCTGGCAATACATGGCCACACCACCCACCTGGCTCCTCCTCCAACACCGCCTCAAACTTGTCCAGAGCAGCACGGTACAGCTTCTCACGCACCTGCGCGAACAACCACAAATCAAGAAATGGCTCAGCGGTGTGGGCCAGCCAGGCACTGGAGGTCCATGTCGCCGCCTCGAAGCCATAACAGTAACGTGACAGGGTGGCAACATAACCACGCGACAACAGGAACGCATGGGTCTATACATTACGAGATGAGTACTGTACCACCAGAATATCACTGAATACTAGTACCCTAGTACACTAGAGGTACCAGTCCCTCCTTTCATTGACCCTCTTCAGTCCCACCTCGCCGCCCTCCACCAGTTCTGCACGGATGCACATCGCGCGGCCCCAGTTGACCAGTGCGCGAGAGCTCCACCCCTCCAGCTCCAACACGCGCTTGAACATCTCGCCCGCCCGCGTCAGCAGCGCCAGCGCCTCGGTGCGCAGCGTCGTGCGTGCGGTGCTGCGGGGGCCGGTTGGAGGTGGTTACTTAGTGTGGCAGTTGGGTGATTGGGTGGTTGGGTAGTTGGGTGGTGAGGCAGCTGTAGGTGGGTGGGGGGATGGTTGATGGGGTGCTTGGCGCATGGGTCTGAGGATGGCCAAGGGGGAGCCATGGAGGCCTGGGTGTGGGCGAGGGGATCGGCTACCTCAATTTACTCGAGGCGTTGCCGCATCAGAGCTCTTGCAGCCAGAGGCAGAGGGGTCTGAGGATATAGCGCTGGCACATTCATACCATTCATAGCTGCAGGAGAGCACCAGCAACGCAGCCTCGTGCTGAACTTTTGAACACCTGTTGAACACCTGTTGAACACTTGAACGCAGGACTCACGTCTGGATGTTGAGCTCCTGTTGTGAGGTGGGTGGGGGGCCTGCCACCAGGGACTCCAGGTACGCCTGCTTCAGTTCACCCTGCACCCACATTGCAGGTCAGGACTATGTGGTGATTGCATCACGTGAGGGGCGTGCCTTCCATGTTGGCATGTGCCAATGGTCGCATGTGCTGCAGACTGCAGCATGCAGTTTGCGGTGTTGAGCACCCTACAGCGCATGCACCACCCCTGCTCATGCAGCGCCTGCTTGTGAACTCGACCTCCTGCCACTGCCGCTGTTTGCCACCAACAATAGGCTGCGGTACATGGGGGCTGCTATACTCATAACGTCATAAGTGGTAGGCTGCTGGCCCCTGCAAGCTGCAGTAGCTGGCAGGCTCCTGCGGATCCCACCTGTGCCAGAAGCGCATTGCCCAGGTTGCCAAGTGCGCGCGTGTCTGTACCAGCCATCTCCACCGCGCGCGAAAACGCGGCCAGCGCCTGCTGCAGCAAGCTGTCCGCCAGGCCCCAATCCTGGAGCACAAGCCCATCACAACAACATACCAAGATATCATGATACCAGCAACCATGGTCAGCTCTTCTGGCCCAAGCTCATGCCCAGTGGCAGGAGGTGACTGCAGGGCATGCCATCCCACCCCGCCACTTGCTTCGTGCCCAGAAACGGCTGTGGCAGCGCCAGCCAGCAACTCATCAATAGATCCAATACGCAACTGCCGCAGCAGGCACAGAGGTCCAGAACAGAGCACAGCACAAGGCACAGAGAAGCAGCAAAGCAAAGAGCAGTGTGGCCAGAGGGCAGCGGGCAGTGAGGTGCACGCACCTCGCCCTTGCGTGTCTCCTCCCGACCCAGCCGCAGAAGCCGCAGCCCCTCACCCATCACCTCCTGCTCACTCATGCCGCTCAGGTCACGCAGCCCGGATACAGGAGTGACCTGCGCCTCTGCGCTCGCTGCCGCCGCAGCTGCCGCAGCTGCCGCAACTGCATCAGCTTCCAGATCCTTTGCAGCGCTGACCGGGGCAGGCGCCTGGTGGTGCAGGGCAGGCATGGCCGGACTGTGGGTAGTTGCTGGAATTTGTGCCTCGGCCAATGGGAGCACCGTGGGTGCGTGATATTCGGGGGCGGGGCTGGGGGCCTGCGCGGTGGCGGCGGGCGACTGCATGTCGTTTGTCGCGGCCGCATGGCCGTTGCTGCTGCTGCTGGCGGCTGGTTCCAAAGGTGCTGCCTGCACGATGCTGGCCACACGAGAGACCTCAGCTGCTGCTGTGTCTGCGGCCGCCTGTGCAGCTGCTGCTGCCTCTGCCGCCTGCTCCGCTGCTACCTGGGCCGCCGCTGCTTGGGCTGCAGCGGCTTGCTGGCGTTCTGATGCCTCTGCCGCCCGGCTTGCTGCCGCGTTGGCGGCCGTGGCAGCCGCCTGGGCATCAAGAGCCGCCTGCGACCCTTGAAACACAGCTGCAGAAGAGGATGCCGCCACGCTGTCCACCTTATCTGCCAGCGCCTCAGCCTGGCCTGCCAGCTGCTGCACAGCTCCTGAGATCGACGCCAGCATCGACTGCAGCTGCTCCATCTGCTGCTTGAGCTCTGGGTCTACCCCCTGGGGCCGTGGCTGCGCCTCGGCAACTAGACTTGGATCCCTTGTAGCGGCCATGGCTGCAGCTGCAGCACGCTCCTCTTCAACGCTCACAATCTGCAAAAGGAAAAGAAAATTCATATCGTCATTATCTGAGAAAGGAACAAGAGACGAGGGTGGGCGTGCCAGCATGCACCAACGAGGAATGGTTGGTCACATTCCTCGTAGGTGCATGCCGTCACACTACTGCTTTCTGGCAGCCGTTGCTCCATGAGCATGGCACCCTAGGAAACGTTGAGGCAAGATAGGACCATGGTGCCTGACTTCACCACTGCACACAGGCACGGCCTTTAGCAACCAAAACATCACCAGGGGACGCCCCTACTAAAGGGCCCCCCTGCGCTAGGGACCACCCTGCGGACCACCCTGCTATGCAACCCAGCTACTTGGGGCACTGCACCACGCACCAGTCCCTCCACACGCTCTATTGTTGCCTTGACCCCCCCGACCTGCTCGCCTACACGTGCCAGGCTGGCAGTCAGGCTGGCGGCCAGTGCCTGGGCCACAGGCTCCACCACAGCTGTTGACGTCATCGCACGCTCCACCGTGCCGTCCTGCAGTGGTACAACAGCCATACAACAGCGGCACAACGGCAATACAACAGCGGCACAACGGCAATACAGCATACATTCCATTTCGAATGCCAGGACATGCAGTCCGGGCTACATCACTCCCTCCGTACCACATCACATCAAAGAGCAACACCACACACTGGGCAAAGCATGACACATAGCCGATAGGTGCACGGCCCCTAGACTCCTGCACAAGCAGAAAACAAAGTCTCACGCACCATGGTTGCAGCAATCTCTTCCACGCGCCTGGACATGGATGCCAGCGCCTCCAGCTCCCCACGCATGCCACCCACACTCTCTGCCAGCGCCTTGTGCAGGCCGTTGGCCTCTGTCGCGAGCGCGCTCGCCACGTCAGCTTTGAGCGAGTTGACCGAGTCTGACACGGCACCCGCCAGCTGGCTGCTCAGTGCACCTCCCCGAACTGTGTTGTCGTACACCTGAGCCACGCCCTCCACCATCCCTTCCAGCCGGGTCAGCCGCTTGCCCAGGGCCTCCCACTGCTCAGCATCCAGCCGCATGGGCCCTGGCTCCGAAGCCTGCATGGCCCGCATGGCCCGCGTCTGATTCTCCAGCAGCATCTGCACTGCCACCTCCATCTCTTGCCGCATGGCTGCACGCAGCTGGTCCCCAAGCGCTTCAACCGCGGCGCCCGCAGCAGCAGCCGCCTGCGCGGACTGTGCCATTGCGCTGTCTGCTGCGTGCTGCGGGCTGGGTGCCAGCTCCTGGGGTGCAGATGCCATGACAGCTGGCAGCGCGGCGGCCAGCATCTGAGGCAGGCGCTTCACGGGCTCGATGCTGCGGCTGACTTCGTTACGCACGGATGTCTGCGGCCAGCCAGGCAGACAGCCAGTCGCAGACAGCCAGTCAGGCAGGCAGCCTACCGTACCAGAATTTAACCACCACAGATGCAAATCAATCCTTTCCAGGTATAGACAGAGCCGTCACTAGGCTCATGGCTTGTGTGTGCATCCTCATCTGCGGCCCGCTGCTTGACCCACTGCTCTCCCGACGCTCGCAAGGTTATGGACCAAAGCAGGGGACGTGCAGTGCTTGCGGCAAGGGCTCATATGAGGGTTCAGTGCACAGCTACACACCTGCAGCGTCGCCTCTGCATCAGCAAGCGCGCTGTTCAGGGACATGGACAGCCGGCGGATGTTCTCCCCCTGCGCCACCTCCAGCCCAGCAAGCGACCCCTCCACCGCCTGCAGCACGTCACGCACAGCGCGCGCAGCGTGCAGAGCACAACCTGGTAGTTGGATTCATGCCGCTGCGGCGTGAGGTTGAAGGGGCCTGGGGCCTGAGCCCGAGAGCATAGTGCCTGCACCTGCTGGTGTGTATGCACGTTAGCTGCACGCATGACGATCCTCAGGCCCCACAAGCCGTGCCGGTGCGATCCTGGATCAGCATATGCATTCCGCATGCGAGTTGGCATGGCCTTCACGGTCTGCAGACTCTGCACAGCCTCAAGAGGAATGGGTTCCAAGCACGGCCGGCGCAGGCTGCACAGTGCACACGCACCGCGAGCCGCGCGTTCAGCTGCGATAGCACTGCGCTCTCCTCAGCCGCCCGTGCGTCCAGTGCTGACCGCAGCTCCGCGCGTACCTGCACCCCCACGATGCAGGCACAGCCCATCATTGAATCACGCAGGGACCATGCCCCCTTCCACACAGGATTTACGCTGGGAACTTGCAACCTGACTCCAGGTGCTGTAGTCTGGCACGGCGACCACATCCAGCAACCCAGAGCATGTCTTGCACTGGAGTTCACTCGCCTAACCACAAGACATGTTTGCCAAGGAGGCCCTGCCCCAACCCCTTCCCCCCGCTTTCCCGTCTTCTGCACGGCTGCAGCACTGCTGAGCCTGCAGCCCCCGCAAGTCAGGCTGAAAAAGTAAAAGCTCCAAGCGTACCGCTGCGACGATGGCGTTGTACTGCGCCTGCTGCTCGCGCTGCACGCGCTCAGGAATGAGCGCGAGGCCCGCACTCGCTTCACGAGTCGCACGGCCTGCACCACATCCACAGCACATAATGACATAAGAACATTTGTGGACACGTACTACATCTGGTGCCACATGCTGCCTTGTGCACATGAGGGCCACATGGCTAAAGCGTGACGTGCAGATGAATGCCAGGCCATCGACATTGCAATTGTGCGGGGGTGTGCTGAGACCTGCTGGCTCAGCCCCATCCAACGCACATGGCAACAATTCTGACACAATGTGGGGACCAGCAACTGCGCCACCCTGCTCCCTGAACACTGCACCGACAACGTCCCACAAAGCTGCCATGCTGGTTGACCAACAAAGCTGATGCCAGCTGCCCTGCAGCTGCCTTGCCACACGCCGCAGCCAGCCAGCACACCTGCACTGAGGATGGAGCCCTCCAAGCTGCTGAGCCGAGCTTCAATGGTGCCCAGCTTGGTGGTGCTGCCTGCCTGGGTGCGCAGCTCGCGCCGCACCTGTCATGTGCGCGTGCACCACCCAGCATGAAGTGCTGACACACGTGAGGTTTCAGTCCTGATCACAAGTCTGACTGCATCCCACGTTTGCAACACATTCGAGCCGTGGCCATTGCAGCCGTGGCCGTGGCCATAAGGCAGCAGACCGTGTAAGCAACAAAGCACGATCCCAAACGGTGCCATGAAAGGGGTTAGAGGATGAGCCCTGCTTGCCACGCCATGCCTCACCTCCTCAATGCTGGATTGAGCCTCAGCCAGGAGCCCCTGCACCTCCCTCTGAAGCGAGTGGGACAGTGTGTTGTACTGGTTCTTGTTGTCCTGCGGGGTTTGAGAATCCAGCAATCCCAGCCAGCAGTCAGCGCATGGCTTCGGTGTGCAGGAGAGGGTGGTCAGCGGACAAGCGTGCATGCATGCTGGCATGCTCCATGTCCCCCATGCACATCTACCCAGGGTTTCATCATCGACAACGAGCTGCGCATGAGACTCTCATTGTTGATCCCCGCATGCAATGTACGCACCTCAGCAATCAAGCCCTCGCGTTGCAGAGATGCGAGCAGCGAGATGACTGGAAGGATCAATGGCAGTGCCAACGCGTAGGTAGAGCTGAACCAGCCCAAAAGAGCAGCTAGTGCACCGCCGATGGACCCCAAAATGGCCACACTGCCGATGAACGTCCAGAAGCCTTTCTTAAACCCCAGGAACTTATCACCAGGGAGTGTTGCTGGCTCTGGTGCTCCAGAAGCAGGTGCTGACGCAGCTGCTGCCGGCGCAAGTCGTTTGCTGGGGTTGAACGCTGGGGCTGGACGCAGACTGATAGTTGCAATACATCCTGGACGCTTGAGGAATGGCCGTGGTGCCGTGCACACTGGCAGGGGACCAGCCTCACGGCTGACCCCCACAGCACGATACTGCCGCAGGATCATGACTGAGCACAACGAAGGAGACCGTGGCCCGCATTCACATGTTCTGAGGATCACACAGTACCGCTGTACCATACCTTGGCCACATCCATGAGTGCAGGTGCGCCCAAACATTTGATTGCACTGAGCATGTTCGTTCAATACTATATAAGCTCCAAACCTACGCATGGTAAGAACCGGCAGTCAAGTAGCCTACAGGCAGCTTGATGCGCCCGCGTCCTTGCTGAATGGCAGCTGCTTGCCACCGCCTTTGGCATCTGTAGGCCCGGCTGGCTCCCACATGAGGGAGGGTGGCATGTGTGCCATTGGTGAGCGGGGGCTAAGGGGCGGCGACACAGGATTGAGGCCCCCATTGCCACCCCGTCCCATCAATGGCGGCATGGCGGGCACTACAGGGATAGCAGCCAATGCTGGGTGCACTCGTGCTGGGGAGGGGTCCGTGGAACGGGAAATGGGGGAGGAGGGGGTGGGTGGCGTGCTAGCCCTGCCTCGTGGCTGCCCTGGATGCAGGATTTGGGCGAGGGGATTCTCGGCCAGTGCTGGAGCGCCTAGCCCTGGCAGTACCACCATAGGTGCTGGTGGGGCCTGTGGAGCAGTGCTGTTCCCCAGGGGGTGCAGCACGGGCCGCGTGTTGATATTGTGGCCTGGCAGGCTGGCGGCTTGGCCCCCCTCTGGAAGCAGGCCGGCTGCGGCCTCCCTCCCCATTCGCTGGATTGCTGAAGGAATGGGCGTGGGAGATCCTGGGGGTGACGTGGACACACCCGGCCCACTGCTGCGCCGGGCACGGTGGGGCGAGGCGAGTGGGGAGGAGGGTGGGTGGGGGCTGGGCAGGGAGCTGCCAGGGGCGCTGAGGCGCCCAGGGGACATGTTGCCAGGTGACACAGTCCCTGGAGACGCTGCAGGCAGGGAGCAACCATGCGAAAAAATGGTTGAACACGTATCTGTTTCCAAGAGGTGCATGTTCTGCCATGTTTTGCATGTATATGTCCTCAACGCTCAAGCAAGCAGTACAGATGTCAGGTGCATGGCGTGTACGAGGGTGACAGATTGTGCAGCCATGGTACTCTGGAGTGCGTGCTCCTTGGACAGCAGTAATCCATTGCATCACGCCATCAGTAACAGCATGCTCACCTGGGCTGAGGCCGCGCCGGGGCGGAGGTAGTGGCGGGCGGCCATCCAGGCCAGGAGACAGTGGGTTGCGGCCTCGTAGCGCACCACCACTACTGCCCCCCTCCGAGGCTGCGTACAGAACACCGACCAAAGGAAGGGCACTAGAGGCGTGGCATGAGCAGGTGGGCACAGCTGCATTGAATGAGGAAGTGCACCCAACAAACCACTTTTGAGAACAGCACGCTTTTCTAGCCTGGACGACGCGAGGTCTAGCATGCTCTTGAGCCCGCCCTAGCAAAACCATCCAACTTACCAGGCCTGGGCACATCATCGTTCATGCTGATGCCACCACCATGGCCTGCAACCACCAATGGCGCCTGCGGCCGGCAGGAGCCATGCGCGCCGGGCTCTGGGCGCTTCGCGCCTGCCCACAGCCTGGCCTCCTCCCTTGCCTCATTTGGAAATGCCAAGCCATCCGCCTCCGCTGCCAAAACAGGATGTGCGTACGCGGGGGCCGCCAGCTGGCTGGGGCCTGGGCTGTCATCCAGTACAAGCACGTCTGTATTACTGGAGGCTCCTGGCAGTGGGCGGATGCCTGGTGAGCCCAACAGCATGGCGGCTGCAGATGCAGACATGCAGTCTACATCAACTGGTGGTAGTGCATCATCATCCTCCATGCGCCACTACAGAGGGGGGATACAGTCAAAAGCAACAAATCGGCATGACATGTTTGATGTCAGTACTTGGCATCAAGCCGAAGGTGGCCATGTGGCAGTCGGTGCCGTCTGCTTTCTCAGCACCAGCACAGCCAGCGGCATGCATGACGGGCGCCTGCATCACCCACAGGCATGCACATTGCAAAGCCACACAAGGCTAAGCACTGGGCCACCCACCAAGTCTGCGACCCCCAGGCTGGGCCCTGAAGTGATGCGAATGCCACCATCCTTGTCACGGGGCCCAGTCCCGAAAGTCGAGTCAAAGGCATCGGGGCTGACTGGGTCCAGCAGGGTGGGGGGCGGCAGCAGCACTAGGTGGGGTGAGTGCGCTGGTTGGGATGGGGATGGGGGAGGGTGGGGCGCCAAGGTTGGTGCAGCAGCTGGGGGTGGCAGCTTGGGTGCAGCTGGGCCCTGCGGTCTTGAGGTCTTTGGCCTGCTTGGCACATCTGCTGACAGCTGGGCTTCCCTGGATGGGGATGCTGGCAGCGATGGCTCAGCAGGCACTTGAGGCGAGTGTGCGGGCGGTTCCCATGGTGCAAACACCTCCTGCCAGTCTGAGCCTGCTGCAGAAGCAACGTTGCCAGCTGCGACCGGGGCTGCGGCAGCAGCTGCGGTGCTGTGCGTGGCAGCTGGTGTTTGCCTCCCAGCAGCTGGGTCTCTGGCTGCCTGTGTGGTGGCAGCGGCCGCCTGTGTGGTGGCAGTAGCAGCAGTGGCTGCGCCACTGCCCATGCCACCAAGCATCTTGAAGGAGAAAGCAAGCTCGGCAGACATCTGCTGCAGCGCGTGGAGCTGTGGCGCTGGAGCAGCTGCAGCAGCTTGAACTGTTGCACCTGCGCGCATATGGCACACCATCAGGAGAACCATCAAGAGTTTGATTGCTTGTCAGCAAATGCACAGGTGCAGATGCAATCGCTCCGGCATGCAGGCACAGCTGTGACACGCCGTGTTATTATTATTATTATTATTATTAGATGCAACCGCTTGTAGCTTGGGCCCTTTGCACAAGTCATGTGTGCATACGGCACACCATCAAGAGTCTGTAGCTTGGACCTGCTGGGCCCTAGGCGCATATCACAGCACGAGCAGCCGCACAGAAACGAGTAGAACTCCATGAAACTCCACACAAAGACACACCTTGCGACGCGGGCGCTGCTGGTGCTGCACTGGCTGGTGGCTTCTGTTGCTCTTGTGCTTGACCGCCATTACCTGCCCCCTGTGCTTCCGCCTTTGTTGGCATCACCAGCGGCTGCAGCTGCAGCTGTGCATCGGCAGCTGCTGGCATGAAGGTTCGCGCACTGCTGAAACTGCACACCTCTGCCAGCGCCTGCACAGCAGGGCCCAGCTCAAGGCCGAAGCTGATGTTGCATGCGAGCTGCCTGCGTGCTGATGTGTTGGAGTCTGTGGACTGGGGATCGTCTGCCTCGTCCCCATTGTTGCTGGCACTATCCACTGCCGCCACAGCATCTGCTGCAATCTCATCCCACGTCCGCGCTGTCTTTAGCCCAAAAGCCCTGCCTATGGATGGCCCTGTGCGCGGGGCCAGCTCGGCCGGCTCAGCCACAACAGCTGCCTCGCTGTCTGCCACGTGTGGCATTGAAGCCACATCAGCAATAACGGGTGCTGCGGCTGCACCCTCCTGTGCTTGCGGGCTGCTGGTTGAATTGGTAGGTGTGGCCAGCTCAGGCTTGCACTCTTCTTTTGTGATGGGCTTCTCTGTACTCAGCGGCTGTGCGGGTGCCGCGGCTGCCACGGCCACTGCTGTAGCAGCCGCAGGTGCCGCCACCACAACAGCCGGAGGAGGAGAAGGAGGAGGTGGAGCACCAGCACCAGCACCAGCACCAGCACCAGCACCAGCACGAGCACCGGCACCGGCACCAGCACCAGAGGCACCAGAGACACCAGACGCTCCAGCAGCATCGGCAGCACTAGCAGCTCCAGAAGCCCCAGGTGATACTGCCTCCACTCCAGCCGCAGGTGCTGGTGGTGCATCAGGAGGCAGTGATGTGCTGGGACCGGCGGCTGCTCCTGCGGGTGTGGTGGTCTGTGGCTGAGACACTGGCGTTGGAACCTCAGCAGGGGGGGTGTCAGATGACGCTGTGGGAGCTGGCATGGCTCCAGCACAATCTGGGCCAGCAGCTGTGCCTGGAACAGTAGTGGCCTCCACCGCAGTTTGGGAGGTCACCTTGGCGGGTGCAGGCTGAGCTGGTGCCAGCCCTGCTTCAGCCCCTACTACAATGGCCTTTGGCGCTGCAGATACGGTCGCAGGGATTGCAGCATTGGATGGGCCTGTACTGGCAGCTGCAGCTGCTGCTTTGGCAGCCTTCTCACGCGCCATGAGCTGCTCAGCGACTTGGTCAATGTGCGAGGTGACTGACGGGGAGCTGGGAGGCGCACACGGCTTCGTCATGGCCTCCAGCTTCACTTGCATGCCAACATGTTGCTTCTTGGGCCCTTCCTGCTTCTCCTCTAAGCCATCATCCTCCTCCACCTGTTGTGCCTCCTCCTCGTCCTTTGAGGCTGGTACTGCCTGTTCATCCAGGTCCCCCGTTTGAAAGCCTTGCTGCATGGCGCTCTTTGCCAGCGCAGAAAGGTGTTCCCATTGCTCCGCTGGTGATTTGCCGCCTTCAGGGTTTTGGTGGGCAGCGACATGCCTACTTGCAGCAGGAGCGGGCTCTTTTGGGAGGCCCACGAGAGCTAGCTTGCTCATCTTCCCGTCCAACTCGTGCTCTTCAATTGCATGGATTGTTCATTTCGTTCCGTGTTGTGCGAAACATCAGGCTGATGATAGCCGTGCATAAGCAGCATGAGGCTGTGTGCTGCTACTTCTTGACTGAATGCACGTATGGACCTGGTCACAAGAATGAGGGCATGCAAGCGTGCAGGTACGCGTGGAGCCGCTGCAGGGAGAGCAGAACATACATGCAAGGGTTGAAGCCCTGCCAAACCAGTCATCCTGATCCCTGGCCATGCAATCAATGCATCATGGGAGCCCTGCATCGGGGCCAGGCCCGTTCAAGTCCTGGTTACATCCAGCGTAAATAAGAGGCAAACCCGCAAAGAATGAAAGAATAGCGGCACAGCATCCGCGTCAGGTGCGACCATCGTGGCAGACTAGCCAGCACAGCAGCACACAGGGCCAGCGCCCCTAATCGACCATCATACCACCACCACCTCCCTGTTTTTTCTGCTGCTTCTTGGCCTTGCCCTTGCCGCCCTTTCCCGCTGTTGCTGCTGCTGCAGGTGCGGGCGGTGGTGGCAGTGATGCCTTGAGGTGGTTGGTGATGGCCTGGATAGGGTTGGACTTGAAGACTGGGTGGTGCAGCACCTGCTGCAACCGTGCTGACTCCTTCTCCCTGCGCGCAGCATGTCACGCGCACCATGTAATGTGGTTGGTCTGCCATCAGCATGCACCTCCTCCACACAACAGCCATTCCAATGAGCACGTTGCCATCATTCATGCAGCCCACAGGCATCTACCCCAACTCCCATCATCCAGCACGCTGCACGTTCCGCGCTAAGCCAGAGGTAAGCAGCACACTTACTCGATCACATGACGTGTCTTGGCGCTCTTGACAGACTCCCCAAATGTGTGCTTTTTCTGGCCTGCCTGCTGCTTTGCCTCCTCCCCCTTGCGCTCCACCTCGTCCAGCAACCCAGCCAGCGATGACAAGCTGGCGAGTGCCTTGGATGTCTGCAGCCAGTCAGACAAACCGGCCGTGCTCATTTTCGGCAGGTTCACTAGCCCTGCCTGAGGGCCTTGGCTGGTGTGTGCGCCTTGCGCATGCGCGCCATTCATGAGACCGCAGCACAGCAGTTGAGTTACGCGAATGAAGCCACGATGTGTGCACCAATACAGAGCCCAGAGGTCGCACCTTCTTCTTCCGGTCCTTTGTACGTGGTGACTTTGAGATGACTGGCTTGGCTGACAAAGAGGTCCTGGGTGCAGTGGCAGCTACCTTGTCCAGGAAGCCCACCTGTGGTGCATGGGCACAAATTGATGTGTTGTGCACGCACGCCTGCTGTGCAGCAAGAGCTCAGGCACATGCTTCTTGCCAGCATGCACTACGCCATGCTCATCATGCGCCCTTTTGCTGAGACGCCTTGTGCCACACACCTTGCGTGCTATCTTCCGCTGCAGGTGCTTGGGAGGGGCTGGTCCTGTCCATTTGGGCTCTGCCCCATGCTCCTGCAGCCATGCAGCCATGCATGTTGTTGGTCAGAGGTTGCCTGAGCTACAGGATCCAGCCCGCTGTTCCATTAAACCATCACAACAGCTACTGCAATCCTACACCTGCAAAGGGCAGTACCCCCTAGTCATATGCTGTAATTACCACGTCTGCAGTCCTTGCAGATTGTGCTTGTGCCAGCTCTGCCACATGCCGCATGCATGCATGACATGGTCCCCGCATGGGCGCACCTTGGCCTTGATGGCCGCCTTGTAGCGTTTACCACCTCCCACTTTCTTTTTCACCTGTTGTGCAAGGATGGCAGGAGTTCAGCAGGAAGGCAGCCTCCAGAACAGCAGCACATGAACGGCCCAGCCACGCCCCACCATTCTGTATCGTTTCGGCTGAAGAACGAACGCTCCTGAAAGAGCTCCAAGCACATTTTCACATGTCTCTCACTGCCACGCCAGTGACCAAATTAAACGCGTTCTCGCCCACGTTCTCGCCCTCTGAACCCTTGGTTCCTTGCAAAAATGGTGCAGGAGGTGCGATGCTGCAACTTTAGGCAGCAGCCGCATGTGACCCCTGTGCTGATGCTCGATACGAGGCAGGGATTTGCTCTTACACTGATGTATTACATTGCAAGTACAACAGGAACAATCTCAGGTGGATTGGCTGAGCACTGGGCGTCGTCATGATGTGCGTGCAGGGGCTGTTCAAGTTTCACCAGTACCAGGTGGTGGGTCGCCACAATCCCACCGCCAGCGACCCCAACCCCACCGTTTACCGGATGAAGGTGTGGGCGCCTGATGCCGTGCGCGCCAAGTCCAAGTTCTGGTGAGTGGATGGAAGTAGGCTCTCCTTGAGACGGGGCGCTCAGTGTGCATGGGCGGGCATGTTTCGATCCATGCCACTGACGATTGCTGCATGCATGCTGCGACAGGTACTTCCTGCGTAAGCTGCGCCGTGTGAAGAAGGCGAACGGCCAGATCCTGTCCGCCAACGAGGTGAGCAGCTTGGCCTGGCAGCCAGCATGCATCCATGCACACATGTTCCGTTCATGATATGCAGACGGGATGCAGGGCGTGCAGCTAAGAGGGAACAGCTGCCACATGGTCATCAGAAGGAGGCATGCAGCGTGAATGCAGAGTACTCGCAGCATGGGGGATGACGCTGCAGGCAGGGCAGAGGAGAGCAGGGGCGCATCAACGCTGCAAGCGTCTCACTGCCCAGAGCTGGCGGTATGCAGCCCCATGGCCCGGCTGGGAGCATGGTGCTTGCCGCAATGCACCAGGTGCCAGCGGCCTGCTGTTCTGCAGTTGCAGCAGTCCTACAGGTGCAGCGGATGCAGCGCAGAGGAAAAGGAACAGCCACTCCATCATCATCAAGCAGCGCACTGGAAGAAGATCAGCGGAGCTTGGCAGACACAATCCCAGGAGGTGTTTTGACAGAGAAATGCAGGGGGTAGTCATCAGGTGTGCGCCTGGCACACATGACGCACACATTTGGGCAGCGGGGCGGAGGCAGCAATGGCAGATGGCAGATCATGAAAGATGAGTGGCACTTGGTGCACCTAGCAGCAGCTCTGTTACCATCACCTGGCGCTAAGGAACAAGGCGCTGGCATGGCTAACACGTTATCAGCACCTGCATCCCAAGTGCACGCGCACAGTCGCACACGCATGGCCATGCTGTGACATACCCACCAAACACGAGCACATGCGTACACACGCACGTGCACGCGCTGCAGATCTTTGAGCGCAAGCCCACGACAGTGAAGAACTTTGGCATCTGGGTGCGCTACCAGTCGCGTACCGGCTACCACAACATGTACAAGGAGTACCGCGACGTGACCCTGAACGGCGCCGTGGCGCAGCTGTACCAGGAGATGGCGTCGCGCCACCGCGTGCGCTTCTCGTGCCTGCAGATCATCAAGACTGCGACTGTGCCCGCGTCCGCGTGCAAGCGCGCCAACACCCTGCAGGTGCGCGCGTGGAGATGGCGGTGGGGTTCCCTTCTCATAGTCCTGCTAATGGTACTGGGACATGGAGAAAAGCCACATGCATGTGGGCCTGCACATGGAACAGGCATGGTACATGTTGGCGAAGGCACATGCAGCCGCAGCTGCAGCTGCAGCCACAGCTGCAGCTGCAGCCACAGGCCGCTGCCAGCAGCATGGGGACACCCAGCACAGGCGTGGGCTCGACAGGGGACGGGCAGCAGGTCCTCAGCACAGCCGCATGGGCTGTAGGATGCGCAGCACGGAGTTTTCAAGCGCTACAGCTACTGTGGCTGTACCCTGCTGCAGCTTGCGCTGGGCCTCTTGGCTACTTGCTTGAAACAGGTCAACATGTGCGCTCTCGCATTTCTCTGACCGCCCCCTCACCTCCCCGTCCCTGCCCTCCCCCTGCTCCCTCCCCCTGCGCCCTGCAGTTCCTCAACTCCAAGATCTCCTTCCCCCTGACTCGCAAGGTCATCCGCCCCTCTAAGCCCGAGCTCAAGACGACGTACAAGGCCAACCGCCCTTGCACGGCCATGTTCTGAGCGTGTGCATGCGGTCCGTGTTGCATGGATGGGCAGGCAGTGGTGGTGGGGCTGAATCACATGGGTTCAGAACTGCTGCACCTGTAACGAAGAAAACATCATGGGCAAGGACTCGAGATGCACTGCTCGGGCCCAAGGCAGCCAGCATGCAAGGCGCTGGTTTTGAACAGAAACAGAAGCGAGCAGTCCATCTGTTAGCGTGGTCATCATCTTACAGCCGGTGAAAGCTTGACAGCACGTGCAGGCTTATTAGCCAACTTCAGCAGCATGCAGGGATGGGGCCACAGTATTGGGACGGCCACAGTATTGGGACGACCACAGTGCAGATAACACTGCTCCATCCACAACTTCCCAACGATGCCCTCAACTCATGCTGCCTTCTGCTGTCCCAATGCCCAATGGCACTGGCACTGATACAGCTCAACCTGTCACTGCATCACGTCATATGGCTTGAACATGTCCTTGAAGCGATGTGTGCGTGCTTCCTCCTCCTCGGGAGTCACTGCACATGCCTTCCAGTCCGCGCGCTCAGGTGTGCCTGCCAGCTCTGCCAGCACCTCACGCCCCAGGTTCATGGGCCACCGCTCACCTGCGCGTGGCGGCCAGCGGCATGCCTCAAGAACACGCATGCATGGGGCCCCTATCACCTGGACTCTGGTGCCGTACTGAAGCATGGTTGCGCGGCTATAGAGCCTTGAGCAAGTTGAAGGCATGTCACACCCAGGCTCGCAGGGTCCAGCTGAAAGTTCAGCAGAGCTGCTGCTACTGTTCACTGAAAATCATCGCAGTGCCAAGCCAGGCCAGCACAGGGGGTTTAGACACGCCCCAGCCACACGCCCGCGCACCCCGCATGATGGGCCGCACGAGGCGTGAGCCATCCGGCAGCAGCGCCAGAAAGTATTCACTGTCCCCCACAGCACTGCGTAGGCTGGCATGGGACGAGGCGGCAGCACCTGCGTCACCACCCTGCCCTGCTGTGCCCGGGATCTCTGTGAGGGTGAAGCCAGCTGCCTTGGTTGCCTCCTGGAAAGCCTGCATGTGCGGCACAGTCATGAGGCAGGAATACTTGAAGCTGGGACTTGGTGCGCAGACGGCAGCACTGCTCGGCTGGCCTGACGCGTGACGGTGCAAAGCTGAGCACAGCAGCAGGCTGAGCAAAGATGAGCAGGGGGTGTGGGACACCACAGGCCCTGCACCCCACAGCCACCACTGATGTGCCGTCGTGGCATATGGTGCTGTAGAATGGTTGCAAAACAAACAAGCAAGGGGAATTCAAGACGCAGGGCAGCTGCTGGCTGCACGCACCGCCTTGGCACGCTTTGCCGCATCTGGCTTGATGGCAATGACATTCAGGTGCGCGTGGTTGCCGCCCGTCTTGCGCAGCGCCAGGTGACGCTCAAATGCGACGAGTTCGAGGCCCGCGGCCGAGTAGCAAGACCGAAGCCCTGATAGGTAGCGCTCCACCTGCACATGGAAACCATCGCGGCAAGGGATTTGTTGCAACTATTCGGTCATACTCAATTGTAATGATTTGATCACAGTCCATGTTTGTGCTTGGCTGAGGCCAGCCCAGCTTGCCGATGCACCAGCGCCAGCACCCGCACCACCTCACAGGGAGGGCCATGTGAGCCGCATAAGGCGGGGCGCAGGCAGCGCTGCTGCGTCGGCGTGCATGGCAGTGCATGGCAGTGCATGCAGGTGTGTTGCCTCTTGCGGGTGCAGTGGGTGAACATTGCCACAGCAGTAGGCCCGGCTGCAGGCCAGCAGATCACAAAGGCCCAGACCAAGGGGAGGAGTGCACACATGCACACGCGGCCTGCGTGGGCCCTCCTCATGCAGGTGGACACACCACGCAACAGCACGCAACAGCACGGAACAGCACACAACCACGCCACCAGTCATTCGCACCTCCATGTATGCCTGTGGTGAGAGGGACGCGAGTGATGGGAAGTGATCAACAGGCACCACCAACACGTGCTGCTCGCTGATGGCGCCCTGCAAGACAGGCCGGTCACCAGCAGCCATGGCGATGCGGTCAATCGTGGTGATGTGGGTAAACTAGCCAAGCGCGCGCATGGGTCAGGCTCATGGCTGGAGGCAGGCATGTGAGACTGCCACAGGTGTCACTGCTGCTCGCCTCATACTGCCTGCACCGGGTTGATCAACCACATCTACACAGCCTTTCCCTCCGCGACAAACTCAAACGGCTGCGACACGCACGCGTAGCAGCAGTCTGAGTTCATCGCAGAGAGGAAGGCTACATAGACGTGGATCAGCTATGCGGTGGGAGGCATGACACGCAGCTGGCTGCCAACGCAGCACTGCTTGGCACATAGCACCAGCAGCACCAAAGGACTTGCTCTGGCATTCGGCTTGACTGCGGCCACCAATCCAGCCGCAGTGAAGCCCAATGCTAGAGCATGTCACCTGATGCAGCCTACAAGACAATGGCGCTCCTGGCCCTATGTGACACCAACCTGAGTGGACCGGCTGAAACCAGCGCTCAGTCATGGTTTCAGCCACCACTGAGAAACCTCAGTTGTGGCTGAAACCAACTGAGGTTCAGCCTAAAACCTCTCTCTGAAGGGATGGTGCCAGGCTGCCAGCACATGTGGGACTGTGGGAGCCCCACACACATCCTCAAACAAACCGTGCCAACCACAACCAAACAAAGCTGTGCAAACCCCTCACAGCCATCCTCAGGGAAGCTTCCTGTCAAACCACCCGTGAACAAGCAGCCATCACAGCATAACCGAAGTATTGAGCCATCAACCATGGCAATACCGCTGCCGCCTCACCTTATCCAAAGCCAGGTATGCCTCCTCGCCCACACTTGCCACCAGTGACAGATCTACAGAGGAGGAGCCCAGGCAGAACCAGCAGCCATCCACAGGCACGCCCATGTTGGCGGGCTTGCGGCCTGCGGGCAGAATCCGCAGCCATAACACACACACATGTGTTAGCGTGACTTGCCACACGCACCCATTGTACGGTTATCATGCATGGCACGCATGCGACGCAC
Organism: Chlamydomonas applanata; assembly: GCA_001662365.1. Classification (NCBI taxonomy): domain Eukaryota; kingdom Viridiplantae; phylum Chlorophyta; class Chlorophyceae; order Chlamydomonadales; family Chlamydomonadaceae; genus Chlamydomonas; species Chlamydomonas applanata. The sequence goes on along the minus strand of BDCZ01000010.1, from coordinate 293,236 downwards.
CGTGGCAGGCATCCATGTGCCTTGTGCCGAGGGTACGGTGGAAGCCCCTCAGGGACATGGTGGGGTTGGTGGCGCACAGGGCCTGGACCAACAGCAGAATGGGCCAGGCATGGAACCCGCACCAAACAATACACAACGGGAGGCAGCCCTTGGGCTACTGCTGCCCCAGACACTGAGCCCTTGGGCTCCTGCCCTTTGCCAGGACGCAATGCGTCATGGCAGGATACGGGAGCCAGGGTAGGTGCATGTGGGATGTGACTCATCACGGCAGCAGCATGCCTGGCACGCCAGCCGCCCGGCCGCACCTGAGTTGGTGGCGGGGTCGACAGTGACGTTGCGTCCCATAAAGTCAGTGCCATGCAGCTGCAGTGCTTTCTCCGCTTCCTCCTTTCGCTCAAACTGCACGGTGAGCCATGTGTTTAGCTTGCCCTCTGCGTTGGCGGTGCGCACCACGTTGACCACCTGCAGCAGCCAAGGGGACGGATGAATAGATTGAATACACATGTAGCACAGTTACCACATGCACAATCGCTAGATGAAACGGTGGGAATGATGGTTCTGCATGATGATGGTCGTAGCTTGGGTGGGCATGAGCATGCACCCACAGCTTGGATGGGCATGAACATGCAAGTGTCACTCAACTTGACCTGCCGTCCTGCATGGCTTTGTAAGGTCCATCCCCGTTGTACGATTTGATCTAACCCCACTCCCACAGCCCCCCCACCTTGCCGGCCTGCGAGAAAAAGTGCACGATGTCCTGCTCGGTAGCACGGAAGGGCACGTTGCGCGCGGTGACGGTGCAGAAGGGGTCCTTGGGGACGTCGCTGCGGCCGGGGATGATGGCAGGCGGCTCACGTGGCTGGCCACCACCCCGTCCGCCGTGCCCATCACGTGGCTTCTTGCCGCCACGCATCTGCCACCGCCAGTCCTGGCCGTCGGGCAAGTCCTGTTGGTTTGGAGGATGGTCGGTGGACGGTTGTTGTGTTGGCAGCTGATAGCATGTACGGCGTGTGGTGGGCGAGTCGCGCACTGGAAGGCGAGGACCACACTCACACAGGCCAGTGCAGGGCCTACAAGAGCTGCAAGTGCTACAAGGAGCACGCAGCTTGGCATGCACGCTGCACCAGGCGCAGCAGGTGCAGGCACAGGCCATGGGCCCAATCACTGGCAGCACACATTCGGCTGCGAACAGTCACTCACCTGATCCTGGAACGGCCGCTTGCCGCCTCCCCTTGCTGCCTGCTCCAGGGGGTTGGGTGTGCATCCCTCAGGTAAGGTTGACAGTGCGTCTGCATCCATCTCGCTGGATGGCACTAGATTGAGCGCGTGCAGGGACTTGGCCTTGCCTACAGGAGAGGGGGCAAATGCGAAGCGGGACAGGGTGGCGCACGCCACAACAAGCATGCTGACATCCACCGTTACTAGTCCATCTCTGATTCCAGTCATCCATTTAGAGGCGATTCTGGGACCCCCGAGCTGCCATGAAGCACATGCCCGGGATGGCCAGCAACCTGCAGTGTTCCCTAGTGCAGCGCTGCCACTGTGCCAGGCAGCACGCCGCGACGTGCACACATAATGCAAGTGGACTGCCACAACCGAGCGAGCAGATCAGGCACTTGCAATGCAAGTGGGGCTCACTTGGGCTGGTAGAAGGAGCGAGCGCAACGAAGCGCGTGGCACGAGGCCCTGCGCCCAGATCCTTGTGGCTGTATGGCAGCCTTGTGAAGTGCGCGTCCATGCCTGCTGAAAAGTGGTAGCGGGGGCGCGCAAGGCATGCAATCTCCGCCACCACCGCTGACCCCGCCTGTGCTGCATGTGGCACCCCCTGCAGCTGCAGCTCCTGTGGTAGGCCTGCGGGCGGGTGGGGTGCGAGGCACGTGCGTCGCATGGAGGTAGCCAGCAGCATTCTCAGCCATTACTGAAAGACGAGGAGATGGCAAGGTGGTGAGCGCCGTTCATAATGTAACATGTGGGTACTTGGGGAGCCACAGGCTCGAATTGGCCACCCTCACATGCGGATTCAACCCAGCCAACACCCTCCTGCATCCAGCCATTACTGCGATGCGTGCCAGCCCAGCGTGCCCTCCATTCTGACTGCTGCAAAGTGCTGCACACTGCTGCCAGCCCTGAGCCCTGAGCCCTGAGCCCTGACCCTGCGCCCTGCACAGCTACCCTGAACAGCAAGCCTTGGAGACCTTGGGCCCTGTGCCGTGTGCACCCCCACCGCACCTGCTGTGATTCCGCACGGCCACTCGCACGTCAGCAGCACATCCACCTCCCCTTCCAGCTGGAGCAGTGCGTCCTTCAGTACCTGCACCTCACTCTTGGTGTAGTAGGGTGAGGGCGCGCCCCCTACAAGCAGGGGTGTGCACATATGCATGCTCCAGAGGTTGATATGGTGGAGCACAGGTGCAGGGGGTGGGAACTGACCATGTGTCCAGTCGCGATGCGGTGCATATGTTCTGCGAGTCGCAGTACGGCTGATCCATGCATGGCACACACTGCATCACCAATGGCGGCATGCGCATGTGACTGAGCGTATGCCGCAGACATACAGCTACGCATGGTAAGGATGTGAGACCCCATTCTAGGTTGCAGGCCGGGCCTCGCAGGCTTTCTACAGGTCCGACCGCCGTGCGTCTAGAACGCAGCCCCTCAATGCACACGCCTGGCCCTACCTGCTGAGGGTGCGTCTGCATGGAATGCTGCCGCGTTATACGTGCCATCCAGGAATGCCACTGTCAGCCCATGCAGCTTGGTCTGCGCGTGCGTGTGTGCAGGGAGCAGGACTTCAAAGACAGAGCCATGCCGATGGGAGCCTAAGATATGTGGCGTGGGTGTGGGTGTGTGGAACGTTAGACGCCGTGAGGTATCCAGTGCAAAGTACACACATTGTGCTGATCAATGGATGCTCTGTGAGGCCACCCACCACGCCCGAGCGCCCCAGGTACCGCAGCTTGTTATCTGATGCAGGTAGAGCCTCAAGGATTGCCTGACAGCCGCTGCCTGCATGGCAGTGCCGCAAAAGCTTGGTTTACAAGGTAGATTGGCGGCACACACCATGCGTACAATGGCGCACGCATGGCGCCGTGAAGCGCATGGCGCGCAGTACAGCTGCTTCTGAGGCATGGCAAAGCTGTGTGCGCCAAGTGCCCTCCCCTACCAGCCCCTCACCATATCCCCCCAGGAAGTAGGTGGGCAAGGGCACCGGTGTGTCTGCTGTCACGTAGCTCACGAGGGCCTCATCTGGGTCAGCCGCTGGGTCCCCCTCCGCTGCGACAAAAACCGTGCGGCCGGGCAACCGTCCAGCATCAGTAATCCTGGGAACTAGCACCACGGCCTGTGTGCATGCGCACTTAAGCATGCACTGCACATGCGGCATGCTCTGCCCCCATGCACTGCACCCTTGACATGCCAGATCACTGACTCACCGAAAAAGTTGCCCACGCAGAACAAACAGTCGGCGTTCACCTTCTTATTCACGGTTTCAACCTTTTTCAGCAGGGCAGCCACAGCACCATCGGCTGCCCCAGAGAACAGTACCTTGACTGAGCTCATATTAGACGCATCGTTGCAGCGCTTTTGGGCGTGAACTTGCAAGAAGCAACCAATCCACGATTGGTCACAGTCCTCATATTTCTTTGTGCTTCCCTTTTGTGCCAGCCCCCGCTAGCAAAATGCAGTATAAATTTTGACAGAGGCCAGTACTGACGTATACCAGGCCCTCGGCGCAGGCTCTACTGCCCCAACGCAAACGCACAAGCAACGCTCCAGCTACAGCTAGACCACAGGTACAGGCCGCTGCACAGCTAGCTCAATTGAGCAATGCGCGTTGGAGGTGCTAGCGCAACCGCAGCACGCCTGTCACATCAGGGTTGAGGTCACATCGGCCAGGTGTCACAGCATGAACGATTCTTAAAATTTATGTTTTGACTGCAGGTGCCTGTTTATGGTTTCAGCCAAGTCGCACCCCTGGCGCCACCTGAGCAACTGAAGTGGGCCCCCCCGATTGGGTCTCTGCGGGGTCCAGCAGCTATCAGCGCTGCGTACAGAGCCCTACATCAGTGGCACTCCCCTGAAGGTACACTGCGCAATAACTCTCCATCCTGCATGCTAGCAATGAATTGATGGAGCGATTATAAGCTGAATTGATGCCGTTATGCGCCGCAACTGCACGCTGCACTTGGCGATCGAGCCTCAGGTGCCCTTCCTGCAACGTCGGTGCTCGCACGCAGGTCACGTCACTGATAGCACGACAAGCAGCAGCGCCAGTGCAGCGGCCGCCAACAAGAGCGCTGCTTTCCAGCAAACCAGTTCCTCACCTGTTGAGGCCTGGCAACAGCTGGTGACCACACCAGCCAACAGCCGCGACTCTTACAGCAAGCGCGCAAGCGCACCAGTAAGCAAGGCGCAGCCACGCAGAATGGATGTCCCCACCAGCACCATGCCTGGCTCTCCTAGCCCTGTGAAGGCCCACAAGGCACTGGGCAGCTATGCCCAGAGGCAGCGAAGCTGGACGCCTCCTGCACCAGTGCCACACTCCAGCCCGCCAAAGCCTCTCAAGGCACCACCAGCCTCCACACCGCCCAAAGGCTCACCTGCGGGCCTTAAATCAGAGTAAGCTGCATGGAGATTGAAATACTACTGTGCATGTCTGTGACACCTGGTGTGGGTGGGTGGGCCTGTCGCTTGGAGGAGGGAGGGGCCGGGGGTCACATCAAGCCTGATCCTAACCTCTCTGTGAAGTTCCCTGTGCTGAACTTGTGTGGCTGCTGCATCACATGCGCAGGGGCAAGGGCGGCAAGGCTGCCAGCCCACTGGGCAAGCCGCCAGTGGTGCCGCACCGGCCAGTAGCCCAGATCCACGTGCAGGACCCCAACACCCCCCTGGACGCCCATGAGCTCTCCATGCTCACGGCCATCATGGCCACGCCGCTGCCCACCCAGACCAGCATGCCCCAGACGGCCGCCCCAGGGCCCATCACACCGGCCCCAGCTGTGATGACCATCCCCACAGCCCTGCCACCGCTGCCACCTGCTGCGGCCTCCAAGCCAGGGCCCACAGTGGCCCTGCTGCAGAGCATCCTTTCCCCAGAAGAGGCTCAGCTGGAGGTTGAGCTGTACCAGGAGCTAATGGGACGCCCCTCTGCGCGTGCACGCGCCGGCAGCTCAGGCGTCAATCAGGCCGGCCAGGCCGGCGCAGGCATGGAGGAGGTGGATGAGGTGTCCCTGGATGCGGCCATTGAAGTGCTGGACCGGCTGCTGGGTCTGAGCCCTGCACCTCAGCCCTCGGCACAGCAGCCGGGGGCCGGCTGGGGCAGCAGCCGCCCTGGCGCACCAGCGGTTGCACACGGCGCTTCGACTGGCCACGGTGAGTCGCAGCTGCCGTTGATGGCAGACACTGAAACTGGAGTGATCGCATGGTTGATGTACTGGAACCAGCCACGCCCCCTGCCCCACTGCATATTGCGCTCCCATGCTCGCATACCGTGGCTGCTTCAGTCCTCTGCTTGTGGGCTTCTCACAGCGCCAAGACGCACGCAGCACTGCTCGAATCCTGCCATGTGCACCCGCACTGAACGCACAACGCCCCCGCCCCCCTGTGCACCTGATTGATTGCAGGCACTGGTCCAACCAGTACGCGCACGCGTGCTGATGACCTGCTGGCCAATGCCGGTGAAGAACTGGCCATGTCTATGCACCGCCGCCGCCAGCTAGGCAAGCGCAGCGCCCTGGCTGGCCGCACAGGCAGCCGCCTGGGCGGCAGCAGCCACAGCCTGGCATCTCGCTTCCGGGGCAGCTTCCATGCTGCTCCAGGGGAGGCCAACGGCTCACCTGCACGGCGCGGGGCGGTGGGGGCTGAGCAGGGAGGGGTGGTACAGGCAGCAGGCAGCTCCCCTGGCACTGACGCCAGCACGCACAGCACCTACCGCTATGGCCCCAGTGCTTGCAAGCCGGCCAGCCCCATCATGGCATCTGATGCTAAGGCCGGCAGTGCATCAGATGCCAGCAGCCCCTGCCCTCACAAGTCGCTGTCGTGCCCGGGCATCGATGGGCTGCAGGAGCTGCACAAGACTGATGGCCGCAGCGGTCATGTGTCTCGCAAGAACACGGTCACGTCACAGTGCGGCATTCTGTCACAGGCCCAGTCCAGTGTGGCTAGCCCCGTGCGGGGCACCCAGCAGAATACGGAGGGGGTGGAAGAAGTGGGGCAGCAGGCTCAGGAGGAGGCCATCACTGCAGCAGCCACCGTTGCCGCACCTGCCGGCGCCGTGCAGGCCGGTGCTGGACAGCAGGCCGGCAAGATGCACGCCAAGCGGCCGCGGGGACTGGCAGCGCTTTGGGCGTGTTTTGCGTGCCGTGGGGGCGTGCGGGGCAGCATTGACGGCACAAAAGCCTTCGCGAACCCCGAAGCTGCAGCTGACGTTTTTGCGGCTGACGCAGTGCCGGTCCCCTTCTCCCGCTCCCAGACGGCGGCAGAGGACGGGCCCCCCCGCCAGCTGGCAGGCATCGAGGTCAAAGAGGCAGAGGCCCACGCCTTCACCTTCAGCCCAGTAACACCAGCCGCGGCGCCCGCTGCAGCATCCGCCGGGGGCGTGCAATTCGGGCCTGCGCTAGCAGCCACCATTCTGCAGGAGGACCATGACATGGTCATGCTGCGCTCGATTGATACTGGAGCCCACGGCAGCACCCCTGTCGGTCAGAGCGCTGGGGGTGTGAGCGGCATTGATGCGGGCGCAGGCAGCGGCCGGACCTCGCGCACAGGCGCCCACACGTCTGGAGGTGACGCACGAGGGGCCCCCGGCACTGCCCTGACCCTGCTGCCCCGCCTGCAGTCCCTGGAGGGCCTACCTCTGGGAGAGGTGCTGACTGCCCTGCAGGGCATCCTGCTACCCCCCACGGGTGCAGCACCCGCCGGGAGCACATCTGGTACTGCAGTGGCTGCCACCCCTGCCACCCTGCTACGCACCGTGACAGCCGGCACCTCTGCTGCAGCCGCCACACCTGGCACCGGCCGAGGCACCCCGGGCACTAGCCGCCTGCGCTTCGCACATGCCCGTAGCCCCAGTGCCGGTGCCACGCTGGCGGCAGTACACCTTGGCCTCTCCGAGGGAGGTGTGACCAAGCCCGGCCGAAGCCGCCGCTCCTCGCACTCGAGTGCAAACTCGCGCTCGGCGAGCCGCCGCACCTCACGCGCCACCTCTCAGGCAGGCGCTCCGGACCACCCCACACATGCCACCGCCGCTGCCGCTGCCAGCCCTGTGCCGCGCCTTGCGACCGCGCTGCACGGCCATGTGCTGCACGCGTCCCTCCAGGGCTCCCCTCTGCGCAGCCCTGGCCGCAGCGCTGCCAACTCTTGGCGTCCAGGTGGCAGCCGGTCGCCTCGCGGCGCGTACTACGAGCTCCAGACCTCACCTGCCACATCCACCCAGGCTAAGCTGCCCAAGCAGAGCCCCCGACTCAGCGGCACGCTGCCCGCCAGCCTCACCGCCACCTCTGTGCGTGACCGAGTGGCTGCAGAGCTGCTAGGCCATGGCAGCAGCTCCCCACGCGCCAGCGCAGCCGCCGCCTCCAGCCACAGCCACGTCAGCCCCCGGCCCCGGCAGACCCTGAAGAGCAGCCTGGGCTACTCCATGTTCAGCCCACGTGGGTCCTCCAACGCCCCGGGTGGCACAGCTGCCGGCCCGGCCACCGCAGCGGTGCTTGCAGCACTGACCCGAGAGCCGTCCCTGTCACTGCGCAGCGCTGCCGCCATAACCGCCACGTCACCACGCCAGAGCCCGCGTCGCGCCCACCCAGGACCCATCTCATCGTCCCTTCCAGGCCTCCCCTCTCCCCGCCTCATGACTGGGAGCCCGCGCGCACTGAGCGCGATCAACACCCCCACACGCAGCTCCGCAGTGGCTGGTGTGCCCATGTCTCCTGGAGCATCCAGGCCCCAGACGCCGGCATCTCCCAGCCGCGTGTTTGTCACCTCGTTCCAAGTGGGAGACACCCCCCCCCACGCGTCAGAGAGGCCATCCACGCCTGCGTCTGCCGTCCGCCTGTCTTCGCTCATGCGCAGCGCCGATGCAGGCAGGACAGAGGGCTCTGGGTCGCACAAAGCTGAGGCTGCTGCTGCGCCCGTGTTCAACGTCACAGTGTTTGCCCATGACGCAGACCCGGGCCTTGTGGCCCAAGTGATGGGTGGGGATGCCTCCAACGCCCCTGGCCTCAGCGCTGCTGCCGCACCTTCTGCACCCGTATCCTTGGCGGCCGTCTCTGGCTCTGTTGGCCCTGCACTCCAGACCCGCAGCCCGTGCCAGCCCAAGCTGCAGGAACCGGCTGGCAGCGGCATAGGCGCCTGCGGCCTGCTGGCCCCCTCTCCCACAGCCCGCCGTGTGTGCGTCATGACCAGCCACGCTGCAGGATGTGGCGGCCTCCAGGCTGACATGGGTGAGGCGGGTGTGACATTCGCGTACGATGCAGCCATCACGCCCCGCCCCTCGGGTGCAGGGGCTCCCCCCATGGAGCTCTCCCAGGGGACCAGCACACGTGCCATGGCAGAGCCCAGCGTGATGTTGCCCCTGCCCTGCTCATCCCCTGCCGTGTCGGCTGCCCACACGACCACCGGGCAGCACAACATGGGGCAGTACGCCAGCAGTAGCGGCGCTGCAAACGAGCAGCGGCCCGGGACCCCGGACAACTGCTTTGGGCACGTGGGCGGCTCGGCGTCCTCATCCCGGGGTGGTGCAAGCGCTGGCACACCCCCTCGGGCGCTATCCAGCCACCGGCTAATGGCTGCATTAGACCCGCTGGCTTCTGGTGCCCCCACCGACTGGTCCAAGCGCTCGCTCATCGTTTATGAGCAGGCACTGACACACGTGCAAGAGATCCTGCAGCTGGACGACGAGGCAGGGCAGCAGCAGGAGGGAGGAGATGCTGGGACCACGAGGCCGCTGACCCAGTCGCTGTCACTGGACATCACACATCAGGGTAGCAAGGTTGTGGATCCAGATGCAGAGGCTGTGTGCTCCAGCCCTGTGGCAGCACCCATCGAGACCACATGGGCAATCGCAGGCCTCGTTTGACAGGCCCACACAAATCGCCCCAAAGACCCAAAGGAGCCGCTGCCTGATGTCTCAAATCCAGGAGGCATCAGGCATGTCTTGTGTGGTCTGCTGAGGCTGGTGCCAGCTGGCTTGGATGATTGGCTGGGGCAGGAGCTGCAAGCAAGATGTCTTTACCAGGCTGGCACACAACCGAACTGTTGGAGAAGCAGGGTAGGGGCGTGCTGAGGATGTTGTTGGTGGTGGCGACTCTGGATGGGGCCAGTGCGCCGGGGGTTGAATAGGCTCATGCACCGCAGCTCTTTTGACGTACTGGAATCCAAGTACATGGGTGGAGACTGGGTGCAAGGTTGGGACTGGGTGAAGTTGGGTGGGGACCGGGTGCGCTTTCAACCGCCTGCAACAGTTAGGGTAGGCCCAATACTTACATGTGAGTCTGGCTGGGATTCATCTCCCTAACCTTCTTTGCATCGATGGTCAGTGCTGTGATGGCCACATTTATCTGGGAGTTATCTTTGTACGTGCCTAGCGATGCCACTCAAATGCCTCAATCATTCAGGTAGACTGGTTGTGGGAGGTGGAAGTGTGTGTTGTGGGAGGTGACAGGTTGTGTGAGTGTGTGCTTTGTTCGTTTCACAGTGAACTGGGCTCCGGCTTAGGTTTAGGGTTTCAAGGTTTTTAGGGCCCAAGTTATGATAAATAGAGTATATCTCAATTGTCAAAGGATTACATCCAGTGGACTTGCCTGCTGCGACCATCACTGTAACAGTCATACTTTCCCCTCCTGAGATACATACAAGCATGCATAGTGTAGCCTGCATGTGCTGCAATGTACAAGTGAAGGCTGACAAAGCAGATAAGTAATGCCTGCCCCCGCAACCGACTGAGTGCATCAACTGCCCTATCTCAACCGGTCAGGGCTACCTGCGAATCTCTGAGCTCGGTGCTGTGTGGAGCACAGCAGCGCAGCCGTGAGTCGTCAGACACACAGCAGAATCGTGCCATGCAGATACAGACGAGGCAGGCTGCAGAAAGGCAAGGTTGGTGCTGAAGAATAGTGCCATGCATGTAGAACAGGCAAAAGCTGTTGCTGCATGACTCCATGTCTGTCCTGTATGTGTATCCAACCCTGACGGCTGCACAAGGATGGCACATGCAGCTCTTGCGTTTTACGACCCTGAACCCTGACCCCCAGACCCTATATACCTGGCCATCCAGCCCCACTTATGTTGCCTGCCCAACCATAAAGCACCGACTGCATGCGCACGCTTAGAACATGGCGGTGCAGGGGCAGTTGCAAGGAGCACGCATGCTTTCAACAAACATCCGGGAGGCACGACGCAACCTGCAGCTGGTTATAACGATCCCGGACCGCGTGCCAGCTCAAGTTGTGAACAACCCGCGCTGCACTCCCTGCAGCCCATGCCGCCGTGCTGAGCACCTGCTGCCTGCCCCCTGCATGAACCTGTGGCTGTGCAGTGTCTACCTCCAAGTGCTTGCCTGCTTGCATGCGGTGCACCCTGTTGTGTGCCTGCGACCTGCATGCAGCCTTGGCAGCTTCGTTGGCCTGCTCAAAGAGATGACTGAGACATGCTGTCATCAGAGCCGCACTGCAGCTAGAAGGTGACTATGTATGGTAAGGGTTGGCTGGCCCATTTGTTGGGCTTGTCATACGCAGCACAATCTAGCCAGGCACTAGAACTCATTCGAATGCGACGATCCCTAAGTGACGACCGGACTTTGGAGTGAGGACTTTGGACGGAGGAACCGAGGTCACGACACAAGAATTGGACATCATTGCCATATGGTTTCTACACTTACGTCCAGCATCCATCGCCCATCGCATCAACGGCAATCCAGCAACCCTTGCTGCCCTTACTGAAACAGGCCTCAAAAACAATCACAACGGGAAGGAACCATGCTGTGAGTGCATAGGCATGGCGGCTAGCCAAGTGCAGGGCACCTAAGATACTGGCTGTGATGTGTTCGTTGGTGCACCTGCATGTTGCCTCGGGCAGCACGCACGCCAAATCACTGGCTGATGCTCCCTGCCTTGACTTCTATCTTTATGCGCTGCAGGCTGCAAGCAACCGGCATGGCACAACGTTTCTGTTCTACAGAAGGCGCTAGGAGCAGGTGAGCAGTAGTCCCGAGGCAGGCCCAGTGGGGATGAACCAATAAGCATTATGGAGTGCGGCATTCTGCCTGTGCGCTGTATGTGCAGGCTGCTATCAAGGTGCAAGCTGCTGTGTGCTTGCCTCATACCATTGTTGGATTGTTCCTACTTGCACCCAATCTGGTGGCTGGCAGCAGTCCGAAGCCAGCTGCCAGCTACGTGCATGCTTGACTGGGCCACAACCAGCGAGGCACCACCAGGGTCCCCATGTGCTTGCAGGTGCTTCGTGTCTTCAAAGACGAATGCGGCATGCACAGTGCGACCCCCCAGGCGCCTCAGTCTGGCCTTCGGCACCACGCTGCCAGTGCAGCAGATGACGAGCACCAGCAGCAGGTGGAAGTCCAATTGCTTGGGCACTGGACCTTTCATCTTCTACCGCTGCGCTTGCCTTACTTGTACTTCTTGTGTTGCTGGATTGATACAATAGGATGGGCACATATGAGGGCTCAAATGCAGATGCATGCACTGCTCGGCTTGCCCCTTGTTGTGGTTTATGAGATTTGGGTTTGGAAATCAACGTGCCTGCCGTGACCTCCACCAACACTCAGACACAGGCAAGATTCCAGTCATACCCAAACACACAACCATTGGATGCTGCATGGTTACACAGTACGTCAGTGCCCATGCTCCTTGCAGGACACGTGCAAGTGGCGAAGTCTACCCCTTGCGCTTTCCTACTGAAGCTCCACAGGAGCAGCAGAAAGCAGCGCTTTCTGTCCTACTGGCTGCGGTGGGCCAGAGCCCTTCAAGCCCTGAGCAGGGCATCCGTCATGTCTGGGCCAGCCTGCACACCATCACCCAGCTCAAGCAGTGGTGCAAGCAGCATGACGTGCCGGGGGCGTACCGCTACAGGGCATCTGACCTGCAGGCCGCAAAGTGGCAGGTCACAAACTGGATTGCTGACACCTCTGGGTGTGCCCCAGAGCTACGCAGCAGCCCGCAAGCAGATCTGCAGTTCCTGCGCAGTTCGCCCTCACTCTCACTGCTGCAGGCGTGGTGCGCGCAGCGTGGGCCACGGGGCAGGAACGTATACCTCAACCTCCCTGCATATAGCAAATGGACGGAGGACGACCGCACATCTGCAATCAGTGCCCTCACCCGCATCGTGCAGCAGCACGCCAGTGGCCGGGGCGCTGCTGCTGCTAATGGTGCTGCTACTGCCATCGCTACTGGCCTGCAGTGTGCTGCTGCCAGGTGCGCCCTATTATAGTACACTCTGATGATCAGCAAAGGTCTTGCCCTTGCCCTCTTCGTGGCACACTACCTGCTGAGCATGTTCTGATTGAGCAACCCAGCGGCACCCCACCCATTTGTGAACACAAGTACAAGGGAAGGGGAAAACAACTTATCATATCTACCTGTATCACCGTAGTCGGTTACTGCCACAGCACTTGTCAGTGCCCAGCTCTCAAGCCCATAACATAAAATACATAATGTCCGTCAACTGCAGGGTGCGAGACCCGGAGCATGTCAAAGCCTTAGCCAAGCTTCTGCAGGCAGCACAAGACGAAGTTCTTTCTACAGCCAGCACCGAGCATGGGGAGTTCCTGAGCGACATCAACTGCATTTGGACTCAGGTCACCAACCTCGCCCAGCTACGGCGTTTCTGCAAGGAGCGCGCACACAACCTGACGGCGGGGTACTACAGAGCCGCAGACCTCGAGTATGCCAGGTGGGATGTGACCCACTGGTTAGCAGAGAGCAGAATCCTCATGCCTGAGCTGTGCCGCACGCCAAAGTCAGACCTGGCGTACCTGCAGCACCTGCAGGCGACCCCCTCCCTGCCCGTCAGGCTGCTCCAGGCATGGTGCGCAAATCAGGGGCGGTACCAGTACATTGGGATGCCGCCGTACAGCGCCTGGACTGAGAGTGACCGTGACACGGCGTTCGCCAAGGTGCTCGCCTGTGTGCAGCGCTACCTACCACAGCGTGGAATGAGTGATGAAATGGAAGGGGAGGACGAGGGGGAGGAGGAGCGGGATGAGACTGCCCTCCTCCCTTTGGATGGTGCTACACATGGCAGGTGGGTGTGCTTTGGATCTGCTGCTTGCTTGGTGCGTGTGGTCAGCCTTGTTGACAGCAACCATGCAATGGAGCTTGCAAGCTGATTGACCAGCCGCCACTGCAGAGCGTTTAATGACCTGAATTTGCCATTGTGAATTTGCATTCCAAATAAGCTATTGAAGCCTTTGCCTTTCAACAAGCTCAACTCCATACCAGCAGCAAATCATACTGTATGCTCGTGCTCGTAGCCGTCTATGCAGTGGAGCGGTTACCCCGACATTGCCAAGTGCTGCTGCCAGCGATGATGAACTGCACCAGACCGCCATCCATCTATTGCCTAGTCAATGGGATGGGCTGGTGGCTACGGTCGGCAGCAGCCTTGACGAGCTGAGAGTCCTGCTGGGCCCCACTCAGGACAGACTTTCTGATGGCATGAAACAGGCCATCACAGCCTCATCATGGGCCCCTGCTGCGGCTGATGGGTCTGTGCCAATGATGGCGGCAGTTAGCGCGATTGCGCCTACTGATCAAAGAGTGGGCATCGTTGTGCCAGCGCCCGCAGCCACATGCACCCTTGTGTAAGTGCTGCTGCGGCCGCTTTGATCTTGACAGCACCAAGATTGTTAGCTGTACAACCGTAGACTGCTGCAGACGTGTAATATTATTAGCATCTGTATACTACCACCACGCTGCTGCTGCTGCATGTATGCCTCGTACTGTACTCATCCTTTGCGTAAGCGTCCAACTGTGTGCATGGGCCGGTGAACTGCAGGTGCGCGGACACAACAGTATTGACCACCACTCAACCTGGGCTCAGTGTGGCGTCCGAGGTGGAGGCTGCTATGATAGCTCTGCAGGCTGCCACGCGCCGCTGGGATGTGGTAGTGCAGGGGCTGGCAGACATGAATGCAGAGCTGCAGCAGATGATGGAGGAGTTTGAGGAGGGTGAGGTCTGAGGAGCTGGTGTCATTGCATGTCGGGATGAGAGCTTGGTAAGTTGATCAAGGCTGGTTGATGTGATCTTGCGCAAGTCAGCTTGCTGCACTGGTCGGAATGCATGGCACACCTGGTTGCATGAATGCAGAACACTGCGCTGGTAGAACCTGGTTCGCGATGTGATGTAGCAGAGTTTCATGAGCACTGTTTGTGATAGCATGCTGCTGCAACGCTCATTTGAATAATCCAGCATTGAAGCCAACTAAGCTGGCTTGTTTACACAGCTGCTAGACAGCTGCATGCCCCAGTAAAGGCAAGACAGCCACACATCTAGCGTCTGCCTATGCTCGAGCAGTGCTCAGAAGCTGCGTTTGGCAGCCTCTCCTAATCCTGCGTTGACTGCCATCCTGGCAGGACACCTGCTAATACTGACACGTGTTGTACAGCACCATGGCCTCCGCACACATTCCGGCCAGCAGCCAGAGCCGTACACCCAGCCCCTTCCCGCACCTTTTCACAAAGCGTGTGGCTGCGCAACACCAGCAAACATATAATAGTCGCCATCCCGCCAATCTGGGCAAACCACCTGCGCAAACCACCCAGCCCAGCACCAAGTGTCCCCCAACCCCCCTTTCCCCGCACATGGCGTACCCCTCATGGCGCGCCACCACCCAACGGGCCACAATGTGGGTGGCGCAGCATGAACATGCCCCACAGCATCAGGTGCACCACCAGCAGGTAGCTCGCAGTCCCAAGGCGCACATCGGGCCGGCCAGCAGCCAGCTCTCCTCCCAGCAGCCACCCTCGATCCAGCAGTGATGCTGCCTGCCTCAGGTGCGGGCCAGCAGTGCGCATCGGCGGCCACGCGACCAGCGGCCTCCAGGAGGCCGGCGGCTTGCCAGTGGTGGGTGAGCCATGGGCGGGGTCGATGCCTGAGGTGCCCCCCGAACCACTGCCGCCGTCGCTACCTGCTTCGCTGGCGGCGCTGCTGCTGGGGCCTGCACCGTCAGCCCCCAGCCCACTCTCCAGGTCGTGGCCTCCACGCCTCGCAGACTGCGCGTGTGGTAGCGGCAGTGGGCGCGGTTGCAAAGCATGCGTTTGTGTGCATAGCGCCGGCAGAGGGCCGCATCCGTTGTGCGATCTGCCTCATACAGTTTTATGAAGTAGTAATATGAAGTGGTACTATGAGGTAAGCAGATACATAGGAGGTGGAGGTGGATGTGTGTAAGCCTGCAGGAGGAGTGCAGGCTTGCAGCCGTATACACACCAGCAGGTCCACAGCTGCCAACCCAGCAGGGGCTAACCCAGGCACAACAGGTAACAGACCAGGCCCCCTGAACATGCTCAATGCAGGGCAGGCCAGCAGCACGGCGGCACAGGCGCAGCGCACCTTTGGACGCAGCGACGCGGCACCTGCCTGTGGCCTGGGCACCAACAGCGTGTCTGCATGCCCACTGGTGGATGTGGAGGATACAGACGGCCCAGCCCCACCCGTTGCACCTCCAAGCAGCGCAGCTGTGGCCGTGGGCGGCGTGCCGGCGGCTGCAGCCACCGGCAGCGCACCCACAGGGGCTGCCCAGCTGCTGTCAAGCATGCTGCTGCCAGCAGTAGAGGTGGTGCGGCGGGCAGCACCACTCAGCTCAGCCAGCTCCCTCTCCAGGGCTGCATTACGTGCCTGTAGTGCAGCCACAGTGTTGGCCAGGTGCTGCACCTGCTTACGTGCGTCTTCGTCCACCGCCCCAGCTATCGCTGCTGCTGTTGTTGCAGGGGGCTTTGGAGGCGCGCCCACACCTGCCCTGCCGCTACTGCTGCTGCCAGTACCACTTCCACCTCCCTGAGAGGTGCGCGAGGGCAGGAGGCTGCTGTCCGCAGCAGCCACACGTGATAGCTCTCCCTGCAGACCCTGAGCAGCCTCCTGCAATGCCGCATGTGCGACCTGCAGCTCCTGCAGCTGAGCCTCCAACGACTGCACCCGCTGCTCTGCCGCCTCCGCACGCGCACGCAGCGCCACCTCCTCGGCCTGCGCCTGCGCCAGCGCTGCTGACATCACATCCAGCTCTGCACGCGCTGCCTCGAGCTCCACCCGCCCTGCTGCCTCCCGAGTTGCAGACGCCGCGCTCGAGACGCGCTCGGCGGCGGAATCCTCGCGCGCGCCCGCTGCTTCTGCACGCAGTGATGCGACCTCAGCCCGGAGCCGCTCCACCTCCCCCTCAAGCTGGGTGACCAGCATGGCGGTTGCTGCAGGGGACACCAGCAGCGCGCGCGCTGGTGTCGCAGGCGCCGCTGGTGATGGAGAGCTCAGTGTGGCTCCAATACGTTCACGCGGTGTCGTGTGGCTGGGGCCTGGGGCGTGGACACCGGCCATAGCAGCCTGCAGCTGTGCGTGTGTGGATTGCAAGGTGGCCAGCTCTGTGCGCACCGCGTCCAGCTCCTCCTGCGCCTGTGCTCGCTCCTGCTGCAGCTTCACGATCGTCTCACGTGCCTGCCGCAGCTTGGCCTGGTCTGCTGCCGCCCCGCTCTCCAGATCTCGCAGCTGCGCCTCCAGCTGCTGCATGCGGGCCCCACTGCCAGTGCTGGGCCCAGAGCTGCCAGCACCAGGACCATGCGAGGAATTATCAGCCAGCGTGGCCAGCGCAGCTGCCAGCTGCTCCTTTAGCTCAGCCACCTCTGCCTCCAAGGCAGGGATGCGGACAGAGGCGGCTGTGGCTCCTGAGGCGCCGCTACCGCTGCCGATGCCGCCACTAGGCGCACGCTGCTGCTCCAGCGTACTCACACGCATGCGCAGCCCGATCAGCTCGCCCTGGGCCGCGTCGTGTGCGGCCTGTGCCTCACGCAGCTGCGCGCGCAGCTGCTCAGCGACTGAGCTGCCCTGCTGCGCACGACGCTTGAGGTCGGCGACAGCGGCGATGTCCTGCTGGGCGGCCGCTAGGGACACGCCCAGCCGAGCCACCTGGAACGCGAGCATGGGGCAGAGGACAGCAAGGCGGCAGCGTCTCGGTGCAGCCACATGCGTTGCACATGTGCACATGCAGGCATGCCACATGCCTCCATACGCCTCTTACCGTGGGAGTGCATGTCCATTCACGAGCAAGTTGGGTGAGCATGGCAGCAGCAGCAAATTGCTGGCAAGCTCAACCGGCTCTGTCCCCAGCACCAGGCTCTGGTGCCTTCCCCAGCACCAGTGCAGAACCCATCCCCATGGACTAGTACAGGGCCTGACATGTCACATGTGGCATGTCACACGTGTACGGACCACCCACCTCCTCCTTGCTGCTCTCCAGGGCAGCAGCCAGCTGGGCTGCACGCGCCTCTGCTGCATCCGCTCGCTGCATCAGCTCATGCACACGCGACTCACCCTCGGCCGCAGACTGAGCCAGCTGGGCCTCGAGTGCTGCTACACGCGCGCGTGTGACCGACAGATCCCCCTGCAGCATTTTGGCTGCTTCATCAAATAGCGCCTGGGCATGCACCGCAGCAGCCGCCTCACGTGCCACACCATCATACTTGGCCTCCCACTCAGCGGCAAGTGCCTGAGCCACTGCCAGCTCAGCCGTGGCACGTGTCTGCAACTCACTCAGCTGCAACTCCAGCCGTTGGCACTGGGATGACAGCCGTGTGGCTTCGGAGTCAGCCATC
Source organism: Chlamydomonas applanata (assembly GCA_001662365.1). Classification (NCBI taxonomy): domain Eukaryota; kingdom Viridiplantae; phylum Chlorophyta; class Chlorophyceae; order Chlamydomonadales; family Chlamydomonadaceae; genus Chlamydomonas; species Chlamydomonas applanata. The sequence goes on along the minus strand of BDCZ01000010.1, from coordinate 275,435 downwards.
AGAGCACGCGCCTCAAGCTCAGACCTTGCAGCCTCTGAGCCCTCCAGTGCTGCGAGCTTCCTGTGGGGGGAGGGTGCAGGGGCAAGGGGTAGGGGGTGGTGGGTGGTGGCGCAGCTGCATTTGAGCTCATGGGTTCAAGAAGCACTGTATGGCCCAGCACAGTACGGCCCAGCAAGCCACTTGGCGGCCAAAGATGGGCGAGGAACCACCCTCAATGCAGACAAAAGAAGGCGGGTCCCCAGCCGCAGGCTGGGTCGCTTTGAGCAAGATATTTGGCAAGGGTGGTGAAGTGGGGTGAGGGGCGCACTCCTTGGGTAGGTGTATGTGCAAGGTGTATGTGCTACTGCAAGGGAGCGCCATCAATTGGAACCTTGGGCCATGATGCTGTCAAGATAATCGTTACAGAAATGCGGCACCCAACTTGCCCCAAAACACGGAACACAATCTTACAGAATCTTACACCATCCCTGCAGTGATGTCAAAAGCAGTCACCCTGTTGTCGGCCAAGAACACCTTAGCCATGATCAGGCTGTCAAAGCCAACAACAGGACAACTGATTTTGACATCACTGCAGATGATGTAAGATTCTGTAAGATTCCGTAAGATCACACATCACTGCAGATAATATAAGGTTCTGTAAGATTCCGTAAGATTCCTACTGCAAGACCAGGGCCGCGCACTTGTTAACCGCGTGCAGCGCCACCTCCAGCCCATCGCGCTGAGTCTGCACCGCGTCCAGCGCAGCTGTTGCGTCCTCCAGCTGCGAAGACAGCCCCGCTGCCTCCACGTGCGCCGCACCCAGCTGCTCGCGCAGCGCCGCGGCCTCTGCCGCACGTGCGCTCGCATCGACCAGCTGTGCCTGCACGCCAGCGGTGGTAAGACGGGTAGCACGCAGGGATGTTGGTCGCGGTGCATGAGGGTGCGCAGTAGCACGTAATGGGTGCCGACCATGCCATGTATCCAAAGTCCTACACCCACCTCCCACCTCCCAGTCCCACCAGCACTCTCTTAAACACGCCAACCGCAACATTACAGCGTGCGTGCTGCACCAGCACCTGCACATCACCAGCACACCCGTGCACCGCTGCGCAAGCACCTGCAGCATGTCGATCTTGGCGCCCAGCTCGCCCACATGGTCGGTCAGGTGCTGCGCGATCGCGACGCGCTTGCCGGCCGTCACCAGCTCATCCTCCAGATCACGCATGCGCCGCCGCAGCCCCTCCACCTCCGCCTCCGAAACCATGCTGGCACCACTGACTGCCGTGGCGCTTCGTAGCGTGGCCTCATCACCTGTGTCACCCCTAGGTGCCCTTGCAGCCGTCGCAGTGGACGCTGCAGCCAGCTCAAACGCAGGCGGCGCAGCGCCGGCAGCGGCAGGGTCTGGGTCACTGCCACCATTGCCGGCTGTGCCAATTGACGCGAGCTGCTGCTCCAAGCGCTTGCCCTTCTTGATGGCCGCTCGCAGCTTGGCTCGAAGGTCTTCCACCTCGGCGCCGCGCGCCTCAGCCGCCGCCTCCGCATCCTGTGCAAAGGATAGCACAACACAGGGACACGCAGGCAGGCGCCCCGCCAGGTATCAAGCGCTAGTCAGTCATATGCCGTCGACACACACCAGGCACATCCTGTGGGTCGAACCACACACTGCAGGCCTAATCTTGAGGCGCACGCCCCAGCCCCCGTAGCAGCCGCCACATAGAAATTGCCACCATCAGGCGCACGGTCCCCAGCTCCCGACCCACACCAACACGCCCACACACCCAGATCAAGCAAAAATCACCCAACACGCAGCAGTGCCAACCCCAGCACCCTGGACCCCTCAACTCACCCGGACTCGTGCCGCGAGTGCCTCAAGCTCTGCTGCTTGGGCCTCCAGCTTGGCCTCCAGCTCAGCAGCTGCTTTGCCCTCCCCAGCCACAGGTGCTGCCCCCTCAAGGGAGGCCCGGGCACTGCCTGCCCGGGCAGCTGGTGGGGGCAACGGCAGGAACTCCAGGTCGCCACCGTCCCAGCCCTCATCCCTGTTCGGTGAGGCCGCATCGCCTGGTGTATGGGGCTTGGTACGCGACATAGTGGGCGTGCCGGGGCTGCCATCAGCTGCTGCTGCCGGGACGGTGGCGGTGGCGGCGCTGATGGCAGCTGCAGCCACAGCAGCCCCCAGCTCTGCCACACGCCCTCTCAGGCCCTCAGCCACTGCCTGCTCCGCCTGTAGAGCTGAGGCGAGCGTTGCAGCCTCCTCCTGTGCTGCCAAGCACACCGCCTGCTGCGCCTGCAGCTCCTCACGTGCGCACTCCAATGCCTCCATGCCAGCAGCCGTGGCAGCCGCTGCAGCCTGTGACTCCGCCTGCATTCGCAGCTGCTCTGCGGCCTCCTGGGCAGCTTCCGCCTTTGCGTGTTGCACTTGAACCTCTGACTCAAGTGACTGGACCTCCGCCTGCAGCGATTGGACCTCCGCTTGCAACGACGCCACCTGTGACACCAGGTGCTGCACCTGCTCCTCATGCTGCTCCGCAGCCGCAACCCTCATGGCCTGCTGGACCTCGAGCTCTGCCGCCAGCTCCTGCACCCTCTCAAGGGCACTCCCATCAGCTGCGGCCACAACAGAAGCAGCAGCAAGCTCCGTCTGCAGAGCCTGGACCTGTTGCTCCAGCGCGGTTGCTGTCACCTCCTGTGCCTCCAGATCCGCCTGCAGTTGGGATACCTGCGCCTCAGCTGCTGACTCTGCAGCGTGCGCAGCCTCCAGCTGTTGCTGTGCGGACTCAGCAGCTGCCGTCAGCTCCTCCACTCGGGCCTGGAGTGCCTCCTTCTCAGCCGTCCTGGCATGCAGCTGCTCCTCAATCGCCTTGCCCTTCTTGATGGCTGCCCTCAGCTTGGCACGTACCTCTTCCACCTCCTGCTTGCTGGCAGCCAGTGCCTCGGACAGCTCTGCCCCGCTGGCCACCTCCTCCCGGCTTTCACGCTGGCTCACCTGCTGGGCTGCTGCTGCTGACAGCTGAGCCTGAGCGTGGGCCAGCTGCTCTCGGACAGCCAACAGCTCCTGCTGCGCAGCCACCAGCTGCTCCCGAGTCTCGGCCGCCTCAACCGCTTCACCCTCTGCAAGCCCCCGTTCCACACTGCAGGAGGCCTGCACGGTCTCCAGGCTGGCGGCGGCGGCTGCTGCGGCGGCCTGAGCTTCGGCCAGCTCACGCTCAAACGCAGCTGCCCGGCCCTCGGCCTCCTCTGCCCGCCTGCCGGCGGCTGCTGCGTCAGCGGCTGCTGACGCTGCATCGGCCCGAGCCGCCTCCATTTCGGCCATTGCTCTGGCTCTGGCAGCTGCCAGCTCCTGCTGCGTGCTTTCCAGCTCCTGCTTTGCGGTCACCAGCTCCTGCTTTGTGGCCACGAGCTCTTGCTGCGTGCTGCCCAGCCCCTGCTGCGTGCGGCTCACCTCACGCTGCGCCTCCGCGAGCGCCGCGCGCACATTCTCCAGGTCCGCAGACGCGGCGCTGTCCTCGAGCAATGTCACCTCCATCTGCCGCAGCTGCTCCGCCTGCGTGTCCTGGCGCTGGCGCAGCTCGCCCAGCTCACTCTCACGTGCGTCCAGCTCGTGCTGCAGGGCCAGCAGCTCTGATTCCAGCACCTGCACGCGCGCGGCTGCCTCATCCTGCACACGTGCTGTGGCCTCTGCCGCTTCCAACGCCAGCGCCTCTGCATCGGCTCGCGCCACCGACGCTTCATGTGTTGCCTCAGCCACGGCAGCCTCAGCCACCGCCAGCTTCTCGCCAGCAACTGCCAGCTGCTGCTGCAGCGCCTCCATCTGGGCTGTGGCGGTTGCCGCCTCAGCACGTGCTCGCTCTGCCTCGTCAAACGCAACCGCGGTTTCGGAGCGCGCGCCAGCCAGAGCCGCATCCAACCCATCCAGCTGCGCCTGCAGCTGTGCCAGCTGTGCCTCGGCCTCCTGACCAGCAGCCTCCAGTGCACTTATGCGCTGCTGGGCTGCAGCCAGCCGCTCAATGGCATCACGGCCTTCAGCGACAGCTGCGTCCAGCTCCGCCTGCAGGCCCGCTGCACGGGCTTCTGCATCAGCCAGCTGGCTCACTAATGCTTCCTTCTCAGCACCTGCCTCAGTTGCCCGCTGTGCTGCAGCCTTGAGCTGGTCGGTCAGAGATGCCACATGCACCTGGGCTGAGGCTACCTGTGACGTGAGCACTGCCACTTCCTGAGTCAGGGTGGATGCCCTGGCAGCCTCTTCATTTGACCCACTCGATACGTCCTGAAGCGACGCCTGGGCAGCTGCCAGCTGCGCCTGCAGTGATGCGGCCTGCTCCTGTGCCTCCCGTGCCTGCTCCTGGCCCTGCTGCACCTCCTGCTCCAGTGCCCTCACCCGGCCTTCGCTGGATTGTGCATGTGCAGCTGCCTCGGCCAGCTGTGCCGCCAGCCCATGTTCACCCTCCACCTTTGCTTGCAGCTCTGCACGCAGCTGCTCGGCAGCCGCACGCCATTCAGCAACCTGGCCGCTCGTCGCCTCAAGCTGAGCCACAACCTGTGTGCGCGCCGACTGCATGGCCTCCAACCTGCCTTGTGCCTCAGCCAGCTCGCCCTGTGCGGCCGCCAGCTGCTCCGCTACAGCCACTTTGCTGGCCTCCAGCTCCGCCAACTGCTTTTGGGCTACGGCCAGCTCCTCAGCCCGTGCCGCCAGCTCCGAAACCTGGGCCGTGTGGTCAGCCTCCAGCGACTCCAGGCTGGCACGCACCGCAGCGAGCTCCTCTGTGGCCACCGCCCGCGCGGTCACCAGCTCCGAAACCTGCGTCGACAGCTGCACAACGTGCGCGGCGCCGCTCTCTGACATGCGACGCGCGGCATCCAGCGCAGCCTGCAGCTCCCCCCGCGCAGTGGCTACCTCCAATAGCTCAGCACGCAGCGCTGCAGCCTCGCTGGTGGCCTGCTCCTGTGCCAGCTGTGCCTGGTGTGCCACTGCCGCCAGGTGCTCCTCCTTGACCTGTGGGAGAGATGGGTCACAGGCGATGCCCGATGAGAAAAAGTGTTGTGTGTGGTTCTGCTGCCACAGGCAGGTCTACGCCAGCAGTTGTTGCACTGTACCAAATGCACAGCCGAGTGCAGAGACACATGCATGCCAGATTACTATACACCGGGCCTTGCGTGGGGGTGCAACGGACTGAATGCTGGCAAGACAAACGGGCGGCCACAGCCGATGAATGGCAACATACATACAAGGCACGGGTACGCATACTGTGACATGTGACACATGGCCCACAGCTCACCTTGTGCGCCGCCTCACTGTCCTCATGCGCGCGCAGTGCTGCAGCTCTCAGTGCCTCCACCGCGGCCAGTGCCGCTGACAGCTGGCCCTCCACTGTTGTGAACTTGGTGGCCCAAGCCTCGACCACATCGTTATGCTGCACGTGGGCGGCTTCCAGCGCGCGCTGTAAGTCCGCGACGCCCGCGACATGTGCGGCCTGCTGAGCTGTATGCCGTGCAAGGTGCTCCTCCTGCACGTCCTGTAGCCTCACCTGCAGCGAGACCAACTCCTGCTCCAGGGCCACCACACGCTGCTGCTCGGTCTGCAGCTGCAGCTTGGCAGCAGCCGCGCCCTCCTGAGCAGCTGCTTGTGCAGTGCATGCGGCTTTCAGCTCCGCCTGAGCTTCGTGCAATGCCAGCTGGGCGGCAGCAGCCCGCTCCTCAGCAGCAGCTGCTTGCTCCTTGGCCTCGGCAGCCTGCGCCTGCACAGCCTCTAGCTCCGCCTCTACCTCCTGAGTGCGCTGGCGCGCACTGTCCATGCTGCTGGTTGCCTCGCCAACCTCCCGTTCCTGCGCGCTACGTGCGGCGGCGGCCTCTGCAGCAGCAGCGCCAGCCGCCTCACGAGCGGTCCACAGGTCTGACATGAGCGCCTCCAGCTCACCGCGCAGCTTGGCAGCCTCGGCCTGCATGCAGCCAACAATGTGAACCTATCACATGGTTCCCCCTCGTCCTAGAACCCATCACGTGCCTCCATTAGCGCAGGACCAGTCCTGGCCCAAGCAAGGGTGGGCAAACTAGTGAATAGGTGCATGCACGTGCCTAAGCCTGCCCCAAAGCTGAAGCACAGCGTGCAAGGCAGCGTAGGATAAGGCAGGAGCAGGGCAGCAGCGGCCACCAGCTAAAGAACGCACCTGCGCGGCTGAAAGCTCTGCGTCCTGGGCAGTCTGGTCCTCCGTCATCTTCACTACCTGTGCACAGCCACGAAAGCACGGCGCATGCCATGACATACATGCAAAGGCCTGTATCTGAGCTGCATCAGCTCCCTCCTGCTCGGTCCCCTTCACTTTTACCATGCACATGTTCAGTGCAGCAGGCTACTACAAGCAGGGCTTGCACTGCAAAGCACAAGACGCGCACAGCACAAAACCACAGCCCCCTTACCTGCTCCTCACGCCATGCGAGGTCACGTGCCATGGCAGCATGAGAGCTAGCCAGCGATGCGGCCTGCGACTCCAGTTCCTGGATGATTTTGGCGGCCACCGCCCCGCGCGCCTGCTCGCTCGCTTCCAGCCCACCGACAACTGCCAGCAGCTCTGCCTTGGCAGCAGCCAGCTGTGCCTGGACAACGGCCACGCTGCCCACCTGCTGCTGCAGCTCCAGCACCGTGGCTTGGGCGCTAGCCAGGCTGGCATGCGTCTGCTGCAGCTCGGCGTCCTTGGCAGCTGACGCGGCCTGTGCCTCTGCCAGCTGACCCTGTACCTGTAACATCTGCGAGGACAAACAGTCGACCTCGGCCTTCGCCGCGTCGGCCTGGTCCTGCACAGCAGCCGTGGCTGCGTGTGCGCTCGTTAGCTGCACCTCTAGCTGCTGTACACGCTCAGCCAGCGACGTAGCGGCCGCCTGGGAGTCCGTGGCATGAGAGTCATGTACAGCAAGCCGCGCCTCCAGAGCCGCGACCTGTGCATGCGCAGCCGCCAGCGCCTCGGCCGCAGCCTCCGCATGCCGCGCGGCGTCCGCCTCCGCGCTGGCCAGCTTCGTGGCGGCTTCCTCATGGTCAGCTTTCGCGTCCGCCATCCCCGCGCGCGCGTCGGCCAGCTCCGCCTGTAGTTGCGCCAGCTGCTCAGCAGCTTCCTGTGCCTCGGCCAGCTCCCCCTCCTTGGCCTGAGGGCATCATATGCATGTGCATGTGCAGAGATCAAGCCCACGCAAGCTCACACAAGCCTGCACAAGGCCACGCCCATTCATTAGAGTCCCGCTCACTCTGCATGCGAGCTCTGCATGCCATGCTTGCTGTTGCAGCCCCCCAGACATATCCAACCGGGACTCAGACCGCAGGTAGCAGCCATGAAGTCACGGTGCGGCCATCCAACCAACTCCCCCAGGCATGTATTACTCATGTGAGCACCCTTGCAAGCACACACACGCCCAGACACAAGGCACACCTGCAGGTGTTCCTTCAGCTCCAGCAGCTCATTCTGGATGCCCTCAGCCTCCCCTCGCAGCGACTCCACCTGTGCCGCCAGAGCCGCCGCCGCCTCCAGCGCGCCCGAAGCCACTGCCTGGGCCTCGATGCGCGCCTGATCCGCAGCCGCCAGCTGCGCCTGTGCCACCTCCAGCGCTTGCCTCGATGCCTGCAGCTCCTGGTCCCTGGCTGCCAGCTGCTGCCGCGCCGCCTCCAGCTCTTGCTCCAGCGCACCAATGGTGGTGATGAGCTTTGCCACCTCTGCTGTAGCACCAGCCGATGCCTGCGGGAGTCAGGGTTTTGGAAAGTTGGGGAGGGGGACGCACGTAGTTGATGCACAGGACTGAGGCAGTGAGCAACCCTTAATACAGGCAACAGAGGGGAAAGAGGGGTACAGCGGTGGCGGCGTACGAGCGCGGTCGTAGGCAGCGTGATTTGGTCGGTATGTCATGCAGGCTTGCGTCCATGACCCTCCACCGCACACCCCTCAACCATACCACCCCGCCACCGTGCAGTCTACACCCCCACAAGCACACAACACTGAAGTTGTGAACCCGGCAGCCCCGACCTAGCCACACCCAACACGGGAAGCAAGCCGTACCTCCAGGTGCGCGCATTTCTCCTCAGCCGCAGTCAGCTGAGTGGCCGCTGCATCCAGCTGCGCACGCAGGTCGGCACGCTCCCCAGCCCATGCACCCCGCTCGCCCTCCAGCGCAACCTTTTCCTTCTCGATGCCCTTGCCCTTCTTGACTGCTGCGCGCAGCCGCTCCTGTGTCGCCTCCAGTTCCTTGTGCGCTGAGGCCAGCTGCGCTTGCACAGTGCCCATCTCGGCCACCGCCACCTGTGACGCTTCAACCTCCGCAGCTGCCTGATCGGCTGCAGCCTTGGCGGCTGCCTGCGCCAGCTGTGACGCGGTCAGGTCGTGCTGTAGCGCTTCGATCTGGGCCTTGAGCTCCTGTGAATGCATGGCACAGTACGAGATGCCACGGGCCGTTGGCAAATCGTGTGATTTAGCGGGCCCATGCGTGCCTTTTGTCTTGTTTTGCTGAATCCACACTGGTGACCGTGTCAAGGATTGGCCACCGACCAATACCGGAAGACACCATGTAACAACAGCCACGGCCGTCTCCCTAGTGGCGCGCGTTGCTCACACATCAGCTTGGCAGGGCCCGTTCGACCATCACTCACCGCGATGGCCGCAGTGCTGCCAGCGCCGTGGCTAGCCTTGCGGTCGATGGCTGGCATGTCGTCCTGGCTCGCGCGCCTGCTCGCAGCCACGTCCTCCCACTGTGGGCAAAGGTGACCAAGAGCAATGAGAAGGCTGAGCAGACTGAAGTGCAGGAATGAAGAAGGTAAGGGAAAGGAGGGGTCGCACCATCAGGTACACATCAGGCACGGCGCCCAAGATCCCTCCCACCCCCCTAGTTCTCCTGCCAAGCGTGGCTGCCTGTTGTCCCACAATTTGAAATGCGCACTGTGCTCAGTGCTGCTCGCACTCTGAGCCATGCGCAACCTCACGGCCCCGCCCAAACACATATACAAACAACACAGTTGCACGCGCACCACCCACCCACCCAACTGACCAACCAACCAAGCAACCAACTGGAACACACCTGCGATATGACCAGCTCCACCTTAACACCAGTCACGGCATCCGGCTCCACTGCCGCTGCCATAACATTGGTCCCACTAGGCCGCTTGGAGCGGGGCGCGCGTGGGGGCGGCGGCGGCATAGATGTGAGCGCGCTGGCCCCACTGCCGCTGGGAGGCTCGCCCCCTGTGTGTTGGCTACTGCCGCTGCCACCGGCCTGCAGCTCAGCCAGCCGCCGCTCTGCATCAGACGCTGCATGGCTGGCTGCGCGTGCCTCAGCTTGCAGCCGCGCTACCACCACCTCAAGCATGGGCGCCAGCAGCATGGGCCCGCCGCTACCGGAGCCACCAGCTGCACCTGCAATGGCGGCCGCAGCCATTTGGCGTGCGGCCGCCACACGGCCTGTGCCCGGGCCCCTTGCTGCCTCCTGCTGCAGCACCAGCAGCGCCTCCTTCAGCTTGGTCAGATCCACCACATCAAACTGGGCCGCGATTGCAAGGCTCATCTGGGAGTCAGTGATCAAGCGGTTGCGGCCCTTATCGCCGCGCCGGCTGCCGGCCAGCGGGGTGGATGGGGCTGATGCATTGCCCCCGATGGGACCACCCGTGTCAGCCGCCTCCTGCAGCCAGCCGACAGTAACCACGCACAGGTGTGGGCATCTGGCCCACCACGCAACCGCAAGCGTGCCATGCAACTATTCGTTCATGTAAACTTGCGCCGTGCTGCAAGTACCACAGCGCACGAACCACAGTATGGCCACGCAGACAGCTCGGTGCATTACCAGAGGACAGTGGACTCGGCTCAGACTCTGCTCAGACTCAGCTAAGATTCTACGGAAGGACAGTGCGACCACACGCACCTGACGGCGGCGCTCCAAGTCAACCACGCGCTGCGTGGACGCCGCTGCCTCGGCCTGCGCTGCCACCAGCTGCGCAAGCAGAGCGCGCGTGTCAGCATCCTGCACTGCCCCGTCCAGCAGGGGTCCTACACGGCGACGGAAGTCGCGCAGCTCCCCCAGCTCTGAATTGGCCTGCAGGCGGGCACACACAAGGACCAAAGCACAGGTGTCAACGACTTGAGCCAACAGGCAGGCCCAAACTGACAGTCCATCCGCAAGCACCTCCTGGCCCCATCAAGTCAGCCCACCAGGCCACCCCACTTCTCCAGGCCACCCGACTCCCCCAGGCCACCTGCCTCCACCCACCTGGTCCAGCTGCTCCTCCACCACATTGATGCGCTGGGTCGCGACCGCGAGCTGTGCCTCAAGCGTCATGGCTGCTGTACGCTGCCGCCTCGCATCCTCACACGCATCCGCCCATGAGCGCTGCGACCCCTCCAGTAGCGCCCGCAACTCCCGGACCACCCGCCGCACCTCCTGGGTACTGCCTGCCGCTGCGCCATCGGCAGGCGTGGCTACCGCAGCTGTGGCCGTGGCGATAGCAGCCACGTTGTCATTGCCCGCTGCCGTGGCATGCCGCGCCTGCTGCAACAGCGACACGAGCTCAGCCTGCAGTCCACGCACAGCCTCGTCTCGCGTGGCCAGCTCCGCACCGAGCTCCGCTGCCTGCGCCTTGAGCTCTTCAATGGCTGCCTCCTTCAACACCACCTCATCCTTTAATGCGTCAGCTGCTGCCTGCGCGGCCTGCGCACCCTGCAGCTGGCTCTGCAGCACCCCCAGCGCGTTAGTCGTTGCACGCGCTGCCGCTGTGGCCACCGCGGCCGCACGTGCCTCGGTTGTGCGTTCCTCAGCCGCCGTCAGCTCAGCCTCCAGCGCGCGCACGCGTGCCTGTGCCGCCTCCAGCTCTGAAGCACTGGACTGCGCGTACTCACGCACTGCGGCCAGCTTGGCTTCCGCATCGTCAGCAGCCTCGCGTGCGGCACGCCGCTGCTCTGCCGCCTGCAGGGAGGGCCAAACCATGGGCGGTGGGATTTGCAGGAATGCCAAACCAAAAGCGGTGGAATTGCAAGGGCGCCCAGCCCATCGGCATGGCTGGTGGGATTAGCAGGGAGGCATTGGCCGTTGGCAGTGCAATTCCGTGATGCATCATAACAGGAAGAGCGATCCTTCAAAAGCAGCCCATCCAGCTGCCCATGTCAGCTCCCAGCCGCAGGCCATAAGAAAGAGACGCGGCACTGCTGTCGCATGCAGTCACGGACTCAGGTGTGGGCAGCCTTGCGCAGCCTTGCGCACCTCAGCTTCGTGCGCCTCCAGCGCCTGCTGCAGCGCGGCCACCTGCTGGTCACGCGAAGTCATACCCTCCTCCACTGTGCGGCTCAGCGAGGCCAGGTGTGACTTGAGTGACGCAACCTGCCATGAGGCAAGTGGGAGCAAGCAGCGGCACTCTACAACACTCCCCTTGTTCGAGCCTGACCAGGCGCTGCAAGGGAGCTCATTCCATGGCATGCCAGAGCATGGTATGGGGCAGAACGGCCTCGCTTGGCATGGCGTGGCCCGGAATGGCAACGGCATGGCAGTGGCTTGCAAAACAAAGGCGTGACTGCCAGTGTGCGTGCTGCAGCGCCAGCAACCAGCACCCCACCTCGGCTTTGGCCTGGTCTGAGTCCATGCTGTGGTGCTCCGCCTTGGCACGTGCCTCATCCAGCGCCTCTTGCAGCTCAGCCACAAGCTTCTGCGGCCAGGGGTGCAAGGCACGGTGGGTGGGGAGGTGGCTGGTGGTGCCAGCCTCACATGCCATCACCCCCCCCTTCCACACACATACACATACACATACACACCGCACCACACCACACCTTGGACTCTGAGATGGTCCTGGCTGCGTTCGCGAGCTCCTTGGTGCGGGCCTCCAGGTCTGCCTTGACTTCCTCCCCCTTGGCCTCCAGCCGCGCACACCGCATCTCCGCATCCCGCAGCTGGTTCAGTGCAGACTCGGTCTGCCGCCGTGCTGCGTTCAGTTCCTGCTTCATGGCGGCCTCCTCTGCGAGCGCGGCCTGCAGCGATGCCTCCACCCCTGCCAAGCGCGCATCCATGGCCTGTGCTGCTGCGGCCTTGGTGGCTGCTGACGTGGCCGCCCCAGAGCCCTCCGACTTGGACTGCCGGGGTGACATGGCGCGCAGGGCCTCCAGCTGCGCATTCAGCGCCTGTAGCTTGGAGGCGAATTCAGCTGCCTGTTCGTCTGCATGCTGCGCCTTGCTGTCCGCCTCGGCGGCACGCGCCTCGGCCTGCTGTAGCTGCAGTCGCATGTGGGCCAGCTCAGACTTGAGGAACTTGACGGTTGGGCTGTCGATAATGGCACCTGTGCCAGCTGCGTCCCTGACAGCCTGCTGCGCCACGGATGAGGCTGGTGGGGGTGTGGACGGGACAGCCACTGATGCTGGTGCGTGCAGGGGTGCCTGTACGGCACGCCCTGCGGGCGACGCCACAGCAAGCCTGGGCATCCCCAAGGCTGTGGATGCAGCTGCCTGCGCTGCTCGGCCACCAGATGCCTGCACAGAGGAGGAGGGTGTGTCCAGGATGCTGCTGCCAGGCGGCCCTGCAGCTGGACGCTTGGATCCAGACGCTGGCGTGGCAGTACCTGGCCCACGCCCAGCCGCAGGCTTGTTCACTGATGCTGGAGAAGGGATGGAGGAGCGCGGGCCGGCTGGTGGCCGCGTCGTTGAGGCCGGGGATGGTACATCTGCATGCGGGAACATGGTGGCACCAGTGTTGCACACACTGCATGGATGTTGCAGGGTCCGCATGGCAACACAACAGATGGCATGCACCTTCCCACCCTCACCTCGTGATCTCAGGCTTGCCTCGAAAGACGGCTGCCGGTTCAGCACCTGCAGCGGCAGCTCCTGACTACCGCCCAATGAATTTCTCCGGGAGCTGGAGCCAAAAGCCACCGATTTTAGGGTCTCCGAGATTTTGGGGCTCTACACAGCAACGCAGCATCAACCATGTCAAATTCATTGCTGTTGGCAAGCCCTAGTGAACCCATAAGACTTGCCTCGCCACCAGATGCCGGTTTGAGCGGCTTGGAAGCTGCTGATTTGACTGCAGCGCGGGCTTTCTTGAACTCTTCAAGCTGCGATGCAAGCACCACGCCAGGACAGGTCAGCGAAGAAGCCTCTTCAAGGGGCAGTGTAGGTGTGCTACACACCTTCTTTAAGCCTGCGGCATGCAATGCTTCCCGCCGCTTGCCGTCCTCCATTTCGATCGCCTTCAAGCTGTCATGTTGTTTAAATTCCTGACATTGTTGAGTGCAACATCCTGATGGTCTGCCAATCGTCTCGCCGAGATCATCGCCTCGCTTGCTGCGAAGGATCTGTGTGCTGATGTCACTGTACCCTTGTCCCGCCGGCTGTCGGCAGTACGCATGGCTTTGGAAGCCAAGTTGTTGGGTCGCTTGTGGTAGCCAAGCTGTTTGGTAGCCAAGGTGCTGGGCACGCAATTACGCTCTTACAGATGCAAGCTTGTGCGCGCCACGTAGGTCGATGCAGCCGTATATATGGGGCCAGTACGCACGCAGTGTGCACCGGCAAGGCAAGGCCCACCAGCAAAGCAAGCATATCCAGCAACCAAAGCTATGTACCACCTATGCACCGGCCGCCAATCAATGCATGTCAGGCATGTAGCAAGAGTATCATAAGGAGGGAGTCAAATGAATGCATGCGTCAACTTGTTTAGAGTGTCCATCAGTGAATTTGCAATCTGTCCAGTCACCAGGACCACCCTGCTGCCATCGGTTACCGGGGAGGGTAAGGCGCATTCTGGATGTACCTGGCCTGCTCCATCTGCAACTGCTGGGGTGGCCCCTGCACTGTCATGCCGGTGGGTGCACCCTGCAGCCGCTGGGGCTGCATCTGTGGCGGTGCCCCCACGGGCCCAGGCCCGGCAGGTGCCAGGGGGCCAGGCTGCAGCATTACAGAGCCACCCTGCTGCATCTGAGGCCCCTGCAGCTGCTGTGGCGGCAGCTGCGGTGGCGGCAGGGGACCCAGCATCTGAGGCTGTTGGGGACCTGGCACTTGCATGCCAGCGCCAGGCGGCATCGGCTGCAGCATCTGCGGCTGCTGCGCCTGATGCAGGGGCCGTGCACCAGGCTGGGCGCCTTGCGGCCCGTTGTTTGCGTACGGCGCAGCCTGCAGCATCACTGGCTGTGATGGCTGTAGCAGCTGCTGGGCCGGGGGCTGCAGCATGCCGGCAGGCTGGCCATTCGGTTGCAGAGGAGTGCGCATCGGCATGCCATTAATGGGTGCAGGACCCATCTGCATACCGTTGTTGGGTGCAGGACCCATCTGCATGCCGTTGTTGGGCATGTTCGGGCCCTGCTTGCCAGCGATGCCGCTTTGCAGAGGCTGGCCCTGGAGAGGCTGGCCTTGCACAGGCATACCCTGGATCGGCTGACCATACGGACCCTGCTGCATTTGGCCATTTGAACCCACCTGCACAGGACCATTCGGGCCCATCATCACACTACCAGGGCCAACCTGCATCATGGGCCCATTGGCGCCTGTCTGAATCGGCTGGCCATTTGGACCCATCTGAATCGGTCCACTTGGACCCATGTGCACGAGCCCATAGGGGCCCATCTGTTGCGCAGGTGCACCAGGCTGACCAGGGGCAACCAGGTACTGAGGTGCCCCCATGTAAGGCACACCGATGGGCTGGCCAGGCGCGTAGCCTGGCTGGTACATGGGGTTGTTCTGGGCCTTGAGGTTGTACGCAGCTGTGACCGGCTGCACACCCTTCTGGGGCGTGGCGTACATGGCGTTGTCATGAATGCGCGGCTGCGGGCCGTACGGGTTGCCAGGATACTTGGAGCTGCCATACCCGAGGTCAAACGCCTGCGGGAGCAGCAGCCAGTGGCAGGTTCATTGTGGACTGCTGGCAGCCTGTGTCTACACCTCTTCCCGATGCATGCAAATCACTTCACTCCCCCACCACCACCCCCCGCCACCCCTCGTTCACAACTAAATTTGAAAAAGCAATGCAGCAGAGCACCCTGCAACCTTACAACCATGCAATGCACACAGTAGCAGCCTCCAGCAGACCAGACACCTCCCGCACGCAGACCGTGAACTGCAGCAAACCCAGGCCAGGCCTCCACAAACAGCGCGCATCAGGCAGGATACACTACTGCAGGCAACGGAATACAACGCACATCGGGCGTCTGCAGGCGGGACAGGAGCGAGGGCGGCCAGAAGAGCGCAAACACCAGCGAGATGAACGTGAGGATCATGGGCAAGATGATGCGGAATACGAGGTTTAGTGCGTTCCAGTGGTTGTTATCCTCCAGGCGCGCTATAGGGATCTGCGGGGCATGGGAAGCACACAGCAATGCTGCTTGGTTGTTTGTTTGCCTGTAAAGCCGCACCATATGCGAAAGGCGATATGCCACATGAAGACACGACGATGATGTTAAAGCCTAGCACAGTAACAGACAGGAATGGCAGCCCGACATATGCACACCGGCCCACCGCATGTGCGCACCCGCTATTTGTACCGCACGTGCGCGCACCAGGTATAGCAGGCAGTTGATGGTGGACATAGCAGCAATGAGCCCAGTTGTGAAGTATGAGGAGGAGATGACGTCCTCATGTGCATGGTACACCCATGGCACCATTTCCTGCACGTGCGCGAGGCCTGCCGGGTAGGTGATGACAAGGCTGATCACACTGATGCCACTGATGGTGGAGTGGACGATGAAGTTGTAGTTGCGCTGTATGTTCTCCTTGGCGCCATCGTTGGAGTAGCTGATGCCCAGGAGGATGGCATACAGAATGAGGAACATGCACTCGTAGATGTAGGGGAAGACCTGTGGGTGGTGGCAGGAGCCGGTCAATCTCATTGGAGTGGGCGGGTGTTTGGTGTAGTGCAGCAGGTACAACTCTCTGCACGTTGAGGGCACGCACAGTCGCACGCATCTGCAACTCAATGCGCGCAGCAGGAGCTGCGCAAGGCATGTCAAGGGACAGCTCGCAGCATGCAAGGAACACATTCTGAGTTAGGGCGTATTCGTACCCGGCGATTGTTTGTGATGAACAGAACGGCGCCAATCAGCAAGTGGCCACCACCTACATATTACAGCAGGACCGTGCGGTTAGCTGTGCTGCAATGAGCCTGCCATGCAACAACAGGCTGGCCACAACTGCACGACCAACACAAACCCATGCCGGCACACTGCATGCAAGCATTGTGACATGTGAGCTGGCGCCATTCAGCTTACTCAAGCCTACGGCGATGACCAGACCGATACGTAGGTGCGTGTCTTGCAAGGCCGTCTGCGATGGTGCATGGCGGAATGGGTAAGGATTCAACAGGGCACCAGGGTTTCGGCAGTAGCACGGGGCACGTACCGCAACGAAATACGCCAGAAAGGTGGTGAAAATCAGCCATGAGCCCAGGGTTGTGCTTGCACCCGGAGGGGGATGCACATTTGCCTGGTTCACGGGTGTGGCCCACTGGGCTTGAGGCTGCTGGGTAGCTCCTGCCTGCGGAGCCTGCAAGGACTCTACCGGTGTCTGCTTTGTAAACATGGCTGCAAGGCGCTACTATGATCAAAAGGTGGGCGTGGTTTCCCGGTACAGCTTCAACACAGCACCATTACGTGATGTGCATGTAGAATAGCTCGTTGCGGCAGATCCAAGTCCATCGGGGATGCGCTCACAACCAAATTTATTCTCACTGTCACACATTACGAATTGGATTCCGAATTCTTAGAGAAATATAAAAGCCGAACAGCGGCAGCCAGGCCATTCCACTGCTGAGTACAGAATGCTCGTCCCATTTGGCATTCTGGACCTTGGATAGTAGATGCAAGGGATGGGGCATGCTCATCATAAACCCTGCTGCTCAGGCCGGGCTGCCTGGTTCCTCCAGGGGCCACCAGGCCTTGAGCTGCCCGTACACAGTATGAGCTCATATGCAGCTTGGGGGTGGTAGGCCTTCATCCAGCACCGTGGCAAAGCCCAGCGAATGCACATGTTCTCCTCAAATGCCACGCAGGCTTGGCCTTCACGTGCATGCCTGCACAAGACAGCAACCAGCCAGCCCACACAGCACCAGCCCATCAGTGTCCATCGGCATGCACACTGGCCATGCACAAACGCGGCAGCATGGCGCCTCACCCGCCCTTCCCCATGACGCATGTCATGTGTGGCAGCACGCTTCCCAAGTGCGCATCACCTTTGTTCTTGTCCATGCTGCAGAGGAGTGCATCCATGCGCCAGCAGCGAATTTCCTGGGCACCTTCCTGGTCATCCACCTGTTTGTTGCTGTGCGTGCTGCTGTTCCGTGTTGAGGATGTTGCTGTCGACCCCATCGGCATGCCTGAAGGGTGGCTGCATGTTGAAATCACACCTGCCACGCACACATACTAAGATATGGGTTATGGCTTGATATGCTGTGTAGTGGACTGCTACGGTACTAGCTGCTAAAAAGAACAACGAGCCAGGGCTGCGCGTCCAAACTGCAAGCAAAATCGACCGAGCAGCTGCAATGCATTACAATCCAGATGGCTGGCTGTTCCGCAGCGGGAGGGCAGGAAACAGAGCTACCAGATAGCTTCATGCCTTTCCCAGGACCAATCCCAATCCATGTAATAAGCTCCTGAAGGGATGGAAAAAAATTGTCTGTATGCCTGCTCTTGAGGGCCACTCTTAACTGCTAGGAAAAAATCGCACGTATGAAAACATGCTTACGCTTCCGCACGCAAACACTCAGCATCAGCCACACTTCTGTGCACTTGGAGGAAGGACTTCCCACACGTCATGACCACCTTTTGTCATGTGTCCTTCCCACATGATGCGCTGGGAATCACTAAGTTACTGCTCGTGCACTGTCTTCTCTTCTGGCACTCAGTGCTGCAGTTCACCTGTCTCATGCACACCTGAGCCTCATGACTCTGACTCTCCACCACACTCATCCAAAACCTTCACGCCATGGCGTGATTTCTGGCATCATGCCAACAACAAAACTGTATGGACAGCAGTGCCAACCATGCTCACACGCATAACTCTGCCCACTCAGCCATGTGCCTCTGCTGCCGAGCATCCTCACTCCCTAATCTGTAGACCATAGGTCCGCATCCGCCCTGTATGCAAAACAACCTTCCCGCCTCTCTGCGTTACGTCAGGGGCACAGGTCATGGGAACTAAGTACTGCCACAGTTGGTAGTACGATAAGTACCAGCCGCAGCGCTGCCACCCCGTGCCTGGCGCTGCATCAGCTGCCAGGTCTGGCCCTAGCTCCTGGCCACGCCTTCATAACCTTCACGGCATGCGTTTTGAGGAGGGCTTGGCAAGCTTCATCAACACACGCTCCCAGTCCTCTGCGGAGGCCGCCCATGAGACATCCCGCTGCATGCAGCGCCGCCGCATGGCATGGAAGCGTGGAGAGTCATACTCAGCCATGGCGGTCTGCATGGTGGCTACTAGGCCATCCACTGCAGTGCGCAGCGCTGCCGCATCTGCTGCAAGCCCCATGAGAGGCAGCTCATATCCTAGGGCCCCGTCCCCATCAGCATCGCCTATGTTCGGACCACCTTGCGCCACTTGAGAGTCCTCACTTGCATCTGGCCCTGTTGCACCCGCAGCTGCGCTAACTCCATGCTGCGATTGCTCCCCACGTGAAGCTGGCCCCGCGCCAGCAGCTGCGGCTGTCTCATTGCACGCCTCCACAACAGGGTGCAGCACGTCAAATAGGCCGCCCACCGGTGGCGCCACAGGCAGCGTAG
The DNA here is from genome assembly GCA_001662365.1 of Chlamydomonas applanata. Classification (NCBI taxonomy): domain Eukaryota; kingdom Viridiplantae; phylum Chlorophyta; class Chlorophyceae; order Chlamydomonadales; family Chlamydomonadaceae; genus Chlamydomonas; species Chlamydomonas applanata. Next base: position 256,756 of record BDCZ01000010.1, on the reverse strand, counting down.
CGTAGCGCACGGCGCACAGGGCAACCAGCCCGCACGGCTCATAGCGTGACGGCACGAGCAGGTAGTCGCAGCCGGCCATAATAAGATGTGCCAGCTGTTCGCTAAAGGTGGGGTAGCCCACAGCCCGGCCAGGCCAGGCCAGGTCCAGCTGCCGCAGGCACACCTCCAGCCACCCCTGCCCCCGCCCCAGCATTACCACCTGTGCGCTGCCCACAGCAGTGCCAGCACTGGTGTCGAGGCTGCTGGCCGTACCGCCGCTGCTGGCTGTACCGCTACTGCCAGTGCCAGTACCACCGCCAGCTGCTGGCAGCGCGTAGCTGGAACCAACTGCGGGCCCCGTGGATGCGTTGGTATGCGGGTTCAGAAGGCCAGGCGTGGCAGGGCCGAGGATCTGGGGCAGGGCTGCCAGAATGACGTCCACACCCTTTTGGTCCTCCAGCCGGCCCACGTACCCAAACAGGGGCGCAGATGGGTCGACCTTGAGGCCGAGGCGGTTCTGTAGGAGGGTGCACATGGGTACGGTGGATGTCAGATCATCGCAGCCGTGGCTGCTGACAGGCAAGCAGCTGAGGCACTGTCCATGACACCGCCGCCCATGGTGGTATCTGCACTGCCCCCAAACCACCTGCTGGCCATGATCGCACGTCAAGCATACACAGCCGCCAGCCCAACCCTAAACATATCAGCCTAAGTACCCATCCACCTGGATGCCCCACCATGTGCAGCCCACCCCTGCCCCACCTGCAGCAGCGCCTTGGCAGCCGCCTTCTTCTCTGGCATGTCATCCAACCCATAGCGCAGCGCACTCGGCAGGTATGTATCATCTGCCGGGCTCCACACGACCGTGTCAATGCCATTCATGATGCCCACCACACCGCGTTGCTGCACGCCTTCAAGCAGCCGCGCTGACGCCGCATCCGTCGGCGTGCCGGTGGCACCTGCATGGGCCACGCCTGCCATGCCCAGGCCCGCGCCGCCGGCTTGCACTGCAGCTGCCGCCTGTTCCATGAGCTCCTGCGCATGCCTGGGGCTCACAGTGAGCAGCAGGTCGCTGTTCAGGACAGCGGCCTGCAGCCAGCTGATCTGGCGCGGTGGGCTGGGGGGTCCCCCCTGCACCGCCGACTGCTCCTGTGTGCCCTCCCCTGCGCTAGCCGCACTGCTGCTGCTGCTACCAGCGCTGCCGGTGCTGCCGCCTGGGGGCTTTGGGTCCGTCAGCATCTGCGCAAGCGTCTTGGCCGGGAGCCCCAGGCCCTCAAAGGTGTCAGCAGGGAAGCGGCCATGGAACGCAAAGTTGTGGATGGCCATGGCAAACTTGGCGTTGCGCAGGCGGGACGCCACAAAGCGCTGGAACGCGCTCAGCTTGCGCTGCACCACCTGCGCCGCGCGCAGCTGCTGCGCACGGGCCGCCTCAGCACGTGCCAACTGCTCCTGCGCGATGCGGGTCTCATCGCTGGTCACAGCTGCAGCTGCGGCTGCGGCTGCAGCAGCGGCTGCGGAAGCGGCTTGCGCCACAGCAGTCGGCGGCGGCGCAGATACACCTGTCCCCTGCGGCCCTGGGGACTGCCTACCAGGCACAGCTGCGATCAAGGCTGAGGTGCTGGCATCAGCTGTTTCTGCAGCCGGCTTCTGGGGAGGTGGGCGTGGCATGAACGGGATGGGCTTCTTCACAAGGGCCCCTGCGCCCTTGAGCACGTCTGGCGATGGCAGCACCGTCACGAACTTTGGCCCCGCCATCACAGGAGAACGCAGGCCGCCTCCATCAGCCTCCTGCTCAGTCACCTCCACCTCTGTGCCCGCCACTGCTTCTACAGGTGCAGCTGCACCATCCTGCGCAGCAGCTGCTGCTGTCTCACCGGCTGTGGCCCTGCTCTCGCCCGCTGCTGCCTCATGCACGGCCCCGGCGGGACCTGACTGTTGCCCCTGCGAACCGCCCGCTGTCCCGTTGACTGGCCCCGTGCTCGCAGGTGCTGATGGTTCCCGGGCAGCATTCATCGCAGCGAGCGCTGCAGCCACGGCGATGCTGTGGCTGGTGCGTGATGCGCGGCCGACAGGCTGCTGCGCCGCAGGCAGTGCCACCGGCCGTGCCTGGCCGCTGGCTTGCACCAGCCCACCGCTGGCCACCACCTGGACATCCACAAATGCAGGCTGCGCCTGCTCGGGCGCTCCCTGAACTGAGCCTGAGCTGTCGCAGCCTTGCTGCTGCCCCTCTGCCTCCTTCACTTTGGCCACAGTCATCACAACTGAGAGCTGGCGCTGCAGGTCTCCAAGCGATTGCTGCAGCGCACCCAGCTGCTGCTGCATGCTGTCTTGTGCACGCTGCTGCGGCGCGTGCTGTTGGTCAAGGTGCACATGGCCGTTGTGGTGGTGGTGGTGGTTGTGGTGGTGGTGGTCAGGGTGCTGGTGCACGTCGTGCTGTGGGGAGGGCACGGGGGGCAGCTGCTCCCTGCTCCCATTGTCCGCTTGACCCTCTGCATGCCCTGCCCCGTTGCTCTCCACCCCATGTGGTGCAGCTGCTGATGCACCATGCTCAGCACCATCACCGATCCCTTGCTCCGCCTGCTCCTGCTGCAGCTGCTGCTGCCGCAGTCGTGCTACTGCCGTGATGGCGGCGCGCTGCCGCACAGCCTTGTTGCCCGTCTTGGCGATGCCAGCAAATGGGTCGTCCAGCATACTGATGGCACCCCTGCTGCTGCTGCTACTGGCCGCGCTCGGTGCCTCCTCTGCACCTACACCATCACCCAGCAGCTCCTTGAAGGTGTCCAGCCAGAGGGGCACCAGTGCTGCAGGCCAGTCATTGCCCACGAATATGATGTCCCCGTACCCATCAGCTGGGTCGGGGGGTGGGTGCTGCTGCGCTGCATGCCGCATGTCCTCCGTGCTGCGGTCCGCCCCACCAGCGCTTGCACCATGCAGCAACCATGGCGCGTCAGGGTGTGCCCTGGATGCGCGCGCCCGGTGCCCCGGCTGAGCGAGCGCGGCCTGTAGCTGCACGGCGGGGTGGCGCGCGACGCCATGCACCACCTGCCACACCTCGTGCACGTCTCGCTCTGCTGGTGTCTGCTCGTCTGGTGACCAAGGGTTGCGGTGCGGCCGGCCCCACGCTACGCCTGCGCGCGCCCCGTGCAGGGAGTCCCGCTCCAGCCACAGCAGCACGGGTGCAGCGAGTGCAGCCTGGCACAGCACGCTGCTGCGCGCCTGGACGTCGAGCACGCGCCCGCCACCACCCGCATGTGAGTAGACATCGAGGGTGGCGCCCCTGTCAGGCCCTGCGCCCGGACCCATGCCCGTGCAAGCATAGAAGATTGGATGATCCACGAACACGTGATCAACCCCGTCCCCGCTGTTATGTGCAAACAAGCGCACAGACTCGGGCTCCATCCGCTCAGCATGCTGACTGTGTGCATGGGCCGTTGCTTCATGCAGCACCCCTCCCCCTGGGTCATGCTGCTCCAGCTGCGGCTCAGATGCTCGAGAGACCAGGCTGATGAAGGCTCGGGCTCCAGTGTCAACGGCATCCGCATATGGCGCATATCGCGGGCTGACCGTCATCACTCGATGGCCCCTGCAAGCATGATGCCCAGCAAGGCGATGAGCATGCTAAGCAGTTATCCAGTAATGCGCCCAGCTCAATTGCAGCACGCATCACTTCCCACCCAACACATACTTCGCGGCTAGTGCTGATGGCAGAGCTGATAGCACATCGCCCAAGCCGCCCGTCTTGGACCAAGGCGCCACCTCGGTGGTGACAAACACCACCTGCATCGCATTGCAAGCACACAGTCAGAAACCTGGTTCTGTCATCAGCCGATGGTGGTCAACCATCACGCAAGGGGCATCCTACCTGTAGCCGCGCAGCTTCACATTTTTGCTGGGTCCTGGAGCTGTTGAGCGAAGGCTCCTGACTAGCTTTCAGGTGCTGCACACGCCTGGACCACCCAGTTGTTCTGATTTGGAGTACATGCTGTCTGGCGTGTGGCTTAGCTGTTGACTGCATAAATATGTGCCTGGTGCATGTTGGCGCCCATTAGAGCGCACTGTGTGAGCCCCATGGGAGCTCCCTGGTGCTAAGGAAGGTAGTACGGGGCTCAATTGCGCGCGCACACCGTTTTGACACCGTGTGAACTGTGTGAACAATTTGCCCTTTGCCACGACGGCAATCTCGCACATAAGCATTTAGCAGGGTAGTTTTAATAGGCTACATTAGCACGATACGCTGCAGGCTTGGTTGTGATTGTGATGTTGGTTGTCAGGAGACCAAAAAACAAGCATGCTTCGCCGTATCCTTCGATAAGCCTGGTAGCTTAGGCAGCCTGCCCGCGGAGAATGTCTGTGTATGCTGAGAACTGGGCAGGGCTCTTGGAGCTCTTCGTATCGGTGGGTGCACATTGGCAGCTGTCTACTCATTCGCCAGGAAACATGTTCGATAGAACGGCGCGTAGAACATTTTGCACATGTGCCATCGCGCGTGCCTCTCCCCATCCTGCGCACAGGTATCTGGCTTGAAACTTAGAATCAACATCCCAGACACCGCCATTATCAAGGATGGCCGGCTCGTGGGCTGGTTCTACACCAGCAACGAGGGCGCTGTTGCGCGCGCGTCCCTCCACGAAATCTCCAGCCACGCACTTCATCAGAAGCTCGTGGGTCACCAGACGGCGGATCCCATGACGAACCCCTTCAAGTACATTGCGCTGGCACATTGTGAGTAGGTCAGCTTGCATGCGCCCATGCACATGCCATGCGCTGTTGCCAACACAAGAGGCGGATGCAGATAGCTGCTCCCATGCACTGGGCGATGGCCGTGTGTTGCTTCATGCCGATGGCCACTAGATTATGGTGGTGTGGCGGTGCTTGCACGCACCTGCAGATGACTCTGGCGTGTCCCGGCCGCTGAAGCAACAGGAGCTGCAGCAAGTGGTGAGCAAGCTGGAGCCAGCTGGCGCATGGCACTTGCAGCCGCAGTGACAGTTTCTGTTACAAGGGGGTGGTGTGGGTTCATGCTTCACGGGGAAGGCATCAGAAGATCAGATGTGACCTGTCGTGTGCAAAGCTGACTGACGCGACCCTGCTGCTGCTGTTACTGCACACTGCAGCTATCCCAAGTGGGTGGGCCTTACGAGCAGCCACGTGCAGTGGACCCAGCCTTTGAGCTGCCCTTTTGCATCCAGGTGTGCTCTCCCCTCTTTCTGTCGCTTTCTCACATGCCGCTGCGTGTTCACAGGGTTGTCTGGTTCAACATACTGCTGGCGGGGGCCTGGTTCAACATACTGCTGGCGGGGGCCTGAGCACTGGTCCTGTGTTGAATGCTTGCATGCTGGTTGCCCCACAGCACTAGTGAACCTCACGCAAGTGACCTTCAAGTGCTTACCGTACACGGTACATCAGTATGTGCCAGTTCAATACACATCACCCTGCGTCCTATGCCGTGAACGCAGTCCTATGTCATCCCCATGCGCGACTTGCGCTACCTCACCACCTTTGGCGGCAACGATGGAGCCACCTGCACCACGTTTGCGCGCCGCTTCTCAACGCGTTACACCCACACCACCGATGACCCAGCGACTGTGCGTGACGTGGTGCGTGTGCCCAGAAGCGTGTCACCCGTGAGCTGTCAGTGCATACGTGCATGCCTCGTCCTTTGGTTATGTGGCGGCATCAGAACCGAGGGGGACAACCACGGGTGATTGCATCAAGGGCATGGCAGCGCTGACCCTCTGTCCCACTCCCCCCCCACCCCTCGTGCCCTGCGCCCTCCCTTCCACACACACACGTGCACATGCCGCCCCCTCCTGCCGCAGATTGCGCATGCCACTGTGGCGGCCGCGGCGCGTGCGGGCCTAGCGGATCAAGTGGAGGACCGGCCCCTAACAGCAGAGGAGTTGCTGGTGGAGTCCCAGCTGGTGGCCATGGGCTTGCTAGAGGCACGGGAGCCACAGCCCGGCTCAGGGGAAGAGGAGGAGGAGGACGGGCCATCGCTCGCCGACGTTGCAGACACTGCTGTGCCGGCATCACGCAAGGCGCAGCAGGAGACGGCGCGTGCGGTGCAGTCACTTATCGCGTTCATCGAGCGCGCGCACGGGCTGCGGGTGAACGGCATCGTGGCCGAGTTTGTGCAGGCGCACCCCGACGTGTTTGTGCTGCTTGCAGTGCACGCTGTGCAGTGGGACAGCAAGGCATCCCGTGGCCGGCTGGGCACATTCACCGACCGGTGGCAGGACTACATGTCTGGCCTTGGGCCCTCGCCCGCGCCCCGGCCCGCCGGCAAGAAAGGCAACGCGCCCGGCCTGCTGCGCTCGGCCGACTCGAGCATGCTCATCATGACTGAGCGTGCATCCCTCGCGTCCCCCACCTCCAACGCACACCTCGCGGCCTCATCCCCAGTTGGTGTGATGGTTGCCTCAGCCCGCAGCTCTCCTTTCTCACCAGCCGGCGCAGTACCCTCTCCAGGCGATGCGACATTCCTCACCGCTGCCCGCCCGGGCTCAGCCCCCGCCATGGTGCTGCACCGCTTCAGGCCGCAGACCGCAGGGGCGTCGTACGGCGGGCGCGCGAACGGCAACTACTCCCTCCGCAATGCGATGTCCGCGGCGCGCCGCGGTGCGGGCGGCAACCCCACGGCATCACCGACGTCCCCTGACTCGTATGCTTTGTGGACGCCAAGAGCCACGCTGCCGACAGAAACGGTGGTGGGCAGCCTAGCGTTGGAGGTGGAGGTGCTGAAGGAGCGGCTGCAGCGGCACGCAGACACAGCGGCCCGCGCGGAGCTGGCGTTGACACAGCTGGCGGTGAGTTCACAGGCGACCCAGGCGGCCCTGATGGCGCAGCTGGAGGACGCACGCCGCGAGGCCGCGGCAGCGGCCGATGGGCGAGCGGAGCTCGAGGCCGAGTATGAACGGCTGCGGGCGGAGCGGGCGGCACTCAAGTCGGAGCTGAGCTCGGCGCAGGAGGAGCTGCGAGTGGCTCGTGATGAGCTGGCCGCGGACCGCGCAACCCTCGTCTCCACTGTCCGGTCAGCACAGTCCAAAGAGGGGGATTTGGAAGGGGTGATGGGGCGGCTCCGACAAGAGAATGAGCTGCTGGGGGGCCAGGTGTCTGGGCTGCAGCGGCGGCTGGAGGAGGAGCAGGAGATCACAGAGGCGGCGCGCAACCAGCTGTACGACTACCGCCAGATGGTCACCATGGTGCGTGGCTGGGCTGGGCTGGGCTGCCGCGAGGGGCCATGTGGCGACTGGAGGGGCGTGTTGGAGTAGGGGCCCATGTGCTGTTCTGAGTGCTGTGGTATGGTCCAGCCCTAGTTACAGCTGATATGCAAGAGGTATGCAAGAGATGCCTGTTTAGACAGTCCGGTGTGTTTGCATGATGTGCCTGCACCAGCGAGGACCGATGGTGGTGGGCAGCAAGGGGGCTGGGCAGCTGCCATTCGATTGGTTGCTCGCACCATACCTGCACCCACACATGCGGACAAAGGCCCCCGTACTTGCACATGCGCACAACCACCTGCAGCTGCAAGGCCAACTCCGGCGCGGCAAGAACAAGCCCGCCGTTCCAGGCGCAGCCGTACCGCCTGGAGGCATCGGCTCGCCACCGCCAAACGTCAACTCTCTCGGGGCGGTGGGCACCGGCGCTGCGGCCGGGACCACAATCCAGCGGGCTAGCGCCGTCAACCCCCTTGGTGACAGCATGGATCTGGATGGGGCGTCACTGAGTGATATGGTCGCTGCGGCAGGTGGCGCAGCGCCCGCGGCCGCGCCTGTGCCTACGGCTTCAGGTGCCACCGCTCGGCGGCCCCTCAGCAGCAACAGGCCACGTGGGAGCGGCCAAGTCAACGCCGCCCTCTCTAACCTGCCTGTCTCTAAAGAGACCGGCGTCAAAAGGTATTGACGCTGTGTGGCTGTGCTGCTGTGCATAATGGCGGGCCCTACTGTATGGCTCTATTGTATGATGCCCAGGCAGTTGAGCGAGTGGCAGTGGTTGTACAGTTGTGCAATGCCGCAACTGTGGCACGGGGTATTTGGAGGCGATTCAACGACAAAGAGCGCAGCATTTGGGTCCAGGTCCACGTGTAGTAACATGATATGATAGGCCAAAGTGGAATCAGCGACGATGAGTGGTGCAGTGTGGAAGAAGCATGGACACTGTGCCTTCACCTGTTACGCGGCTGGTGCTAGTATGTGTCTGATCTGGCCAATCCGCAGGCCACAGCTGAAGCAGCTCAGCTGCAGCCTGTCAAGGAGCTGTTTGGGAATGTGCGGGTGCAGTCAATTGAGAGAGGGGCAAGGGGCGCGGGACAGGGGGGATGCGAATGGACTTGGTGCTGGTGTGCTTGGACAAACCCGTGGCGCATGTCATATTCACGCCTGCTTGTGCACATGGCCTACCTGTGCTGCTTGCTGCATGCTGTGCATCTGCTTGCGTACCACACACGGGTTTGTCCGGGCACCCAACACCAATGCCATTTCTGCACCTTCCTGGACCTGTCGCTGACCCCTGGTGTGTTGCGTACCGTGGTGACTGCGCGCGCACCGTGCACGCCACGGGCATGCAGGGAGCTCGTTGGGAGCGGACAAGCAATACAGACTGCAGCAGCAATGGGTGGATTCCAAGGTCCAAACCCAGCCTCGCCCCGTGCAGCCGCCGCAGCAGCAGCAGCAGCCGCAGGCGACGGCCAGCTTTCCTCCTCAACCGCCCAGTCCATTGACACAGCCACATCTATCAATGCCCTGCTCGCCCGGCAAACGTCCAACTTAGACCCGCTGCGTGCCGCGATGGCTGACATGCGGCCCGTGCGTCGGTTTGGGCCCGTAGAGGGCCCAGCCGTCTCCATCACCGGGCAACAAATGCAGGGCATCAAGGACGTGAAGCTAGAGGCGGAAAAGGCGGCCATGCGCAAGGTGGGGGGAGGGAGTGAGGGCAGGAGAGTGAGTTGCAGAGAGCCAGATACTGTATGCCCAAACTTCTGACCCAGCAGGATGTGGAGTGGCAGGGGCTCACGCTGTCAAAACCCTGTTGAACCGCCGGCACAGTGGCCAGCATGGTCTGAAGTGTCCGCGCCCTAAATAGATAGTATAGCACGCACTGTACGTTTTGGAATGCCATCTCGTCAACTTTATCCCCAGCCTGACCTGAATTGCCGCGGCACGCACGCTGCTGAACTGCTCCAAACTGAGCTGCACGCCCCTGCCCCACATCAAATGTAAGTCCACACCAATGAGTTGCATGCCGCTGTACCGTACGGGATGTGCGTGTACTGTGCTCTCAGGACGTGGAGAACCCCTGGAAGCCACGGTACGATGCGCTTGTGCTCACCGATCTGTTCATCGGCAATAATGGCGAGCTCACAGAGCGCATGACAGAGACACTGGGCCACCTGGTCAAGCTGCTGCAGAGCGTGGAGCAGGACATGTTTGACATCTTCAATTACTACGGAGTGCTGGGCAGGGTGCGCTGGGACGTGCATGTTCAGCGTGTATGTTCAGTGGCTGTGTTTTGTAGATGTCAATCGTGTGCCCTCCACTCATCATAACTGTTTTGCAGTTATGTTATGCTACGTCACACAAGCCCTTCAGCTGTTTGCAAAACAAGCTGGCTGGCATCCGGGGCTATACGTTTGGGAAGTTGCTGTGGACAATTTAACGAGCAGGCAGGGGTTGAGCCCAGGCTGTGTCAGCAACGATGGTGGTGCACACGTCATGCACAGCAGCGCAGCACGCCTCGTACTGCCCCTTGCGCACTGCGGTCAGCTGTACTGCCTCTGGTCCGCACTGCCTTGCAGGTGCGGTACGTGGAGAACAAGCTAGCCATGTCGGAGGCCCAGTTTGTGAAGCTGGGGCGGGCCGTGGGCTTCACCAACTCTGAGCTGGTGGAAGATGTGTTCCGTGTGGTGAGTTCTCATGGGTGCGCGCACTCCGAACTTGGATTTAGAACTTTCATCATGCGGGATTGTGGCATGTACCAGTAGCAGGCTTAAAGATTGTGGCCCGTTCCATGCCAGCCGGCAGCCTCAGTAGCGTTGATTGGTCGTCCTGCCCACCTGCACTGTGTAGCACATGATCGCCTCTGCTGCACTGCACTGCACACATCACACCAACCCGCCCGTCGATGCACCCACCCAGCACCCAACTCATCACTGTCCATCGCATGCAAGCGGACACACACGGCACTCATCTATTCACGCACCCTGCTGGGCTTGTGTCCACTGCATGGGGTCTCATGTGCACTTGTGCAGGTGGGCGACCGGCTGCTCGCGTACCATTTTGAAGCTGGGGGCAGCCTCCAAGAGGAATTCCTCACCTTCCCAGTCTTCCCCGAGGCCATTTGCCGCCTGGCAGCACAAAAGTACGAGTGGCGGCCGCCCGAGAGTGCAGAGGAGGCAGATGACGATATCGAGCAGCCCGAGTTCATCCGGCACGTGCCTCTGGCCAACATTTCGGAGCTGCCCAACTGCAATCACTACGGCCGCGGCCCGACTGCAAGGATCCGGGAGCTGAGTCCGGGCAAGTCACGGCCTGGCAGTGCAAAATCGTTCAAATCGGTGGCGCCGTTGGTGACTGGGCGGGCGACGACTGGCGGCGGGAAGTCGCGTGCTGTGTCTCGGGCCAACTCAAGCCGCGCCCTGGGCGGTCCCAAGTTGCCGCGTGCGGGAAGTGCATCGGAACTGGAGGATGCTGAAGTAAAGCCAGGGCCTGTGTGCGACCTGGGGCCCCAGCCGCCTGACGTTGTGCTGTACTGCATCATCAAGGTGCGACCCATTGAAGCCTGCCTGTGTTTGCGGCTGGGGTGGGCGGGTGCGCGGCTGCCCATGTATGTATCTGCGCGCCGTCATCATGGAACGCAACCTAATGTGCATGACTTTCACGTTGCAGAGCCTTTTGTTGCCCATGCCATGCGTGCGTGCAGACCTTCTTGACCATGGATCTGTTGCCAAATGCGCGCCGAAGCGTCACAGCTGGTAGTACTATGGGCAAGCAGCGCGCAGCGGAGCGCACTGCGCCCCTAGACGTGTGGCTGTAGGCAGCCAAAACCGGTTATGTCAGCGCTGCGCTGGGATTGGTGTTATGGCAGGCGGGCGCGGCTGCCGCTCAATAACTTGCAGCGGCCTGCGGATTCATACAGAGAAAAGCAAGGATGCTTGTGCTGTACCCTGGTCCCTGGTATGCTAAGGATAGAGCTGGTAGGGCTGGAAATGCGGAGTGGAAAAGGTCTGTGTTTGAAGAAGGCACGAGCACCTCGCATCTTGTAACAGGCTTGGCAGAGCAAGCGCATAAGGTGCATTGCCTTTTTTTCCACCCGTGCCCACTTTCCCAAGCCACACCACTTGCATTTCTGTGACTTTGGATGGTGGGGTTTGCCTTTTCGCTCCTGGACAGGCAGGCACACACAGCGAAGATGCAGTCCATGCGCAAACATTGCGCCAATCCGGGCAGGAGCTCAACTCGGGGTGCACTCCGAGTGCGCGCTCAGGTTGCCGCCACGCAGACGGCAGTGACGGGTGGGGCATTTGCAGCAGATGTCATTGTTGTTGTTCGCTGTGCTGTTGCTTCCTCACCACCTCTTGGAGACACTTTACCGCCTGCTGCCAAACGCAGTCGCTGTCAAGGAGTCGGGCTCCTACACTGTCAAGGGATCAGTGCGTAAGATCAACGAGGATCGCTACAGTGTGCAGGTGGGAGGGCCATCAGACCGGATCCTTGTGCCACTGCTACTACGCCGCATGGCGCAACCCTGGCATGTGCTGCCAGCATGGCACACACAAATGCTGCGCTGCCCACAGTTCCCCAGCATGACTTGCGCGCAGGTGGCAGCGCCCAGCCGGACGCCTGGAGAGGTTAGCACCTTTGCTGGCGTGTACGATGGTGAGACGTTTGTTGTTGTATGCTCTGCAACATCTCGTTAGGGGCATGGCAGTAAACAGGCGCATGCAGGTATGTGTACCACCAACACGTTAGTCTTGATGCACTTGATCCTGGAACAGCAGTGCTCCCCTCGTACCTCTGGCACTGCTGCATGCAGTAGGACAGCCTCACAGCTCTTCTTGTTCCTACTACATCCATCAAGCCAATCAATGCTGAATACAAAACTGCTGGCATGCATCCCCAGATGCAGCAGCATGCAGGGCATGACATAGGGTGCGTTGCAACGGTTGCTGTACAGGCCACGGCGGCTATGCTGTCGCTGAATGGTTGGAGAAGAAGCTGACGACAGCAGTACAGAAGTACTGGCGGGCAAGTGCGCCCGAGCAGTCCCTGACTGACGCGTTCCTGCAGGCAGACCGCGTGCTGCTGGCGCCCAAGGTGTGACCGCATGGACGCAGGAGTGTGACCGTGTGGATAAGTGGGGTGGGGTGGGGTGTGGGGGCTATTTGTGGGATGGGCAATGGCAATAGGGGCCAGTACGTGCCAGCAGAGTCAGTTCAGTCATGTGCGGTCCCATCATGCTCTGCACATTTCTTTGTTGGCATGTAATGTTGTGTTTGGTATGCATGTGACCATGTGGGCTAAGTGGGTGGGGTGGGGGATTCCGGGGATGGACAATGGCAGTAGGGGCTGGTGCGTGCCAGTGACGCGGGTTTGTCCGGTCATTTGCGGCCTCATCATTCCCTGCACATTCCTCTGTCCACATGTGGCCATGCTGCGCCTCTTCCCAGCACAAGCGTACACACACGGTGACGTGTAGCATATATGCTGCTGTGGCTGAACTGCGGCGTGTATGTGTTGGTTACAGAGTGGCTTCATGGGCATGGGTGAGCGTGGAGTAGGCGGCTCCAAGTGCGGAGCCACTGCTGCCCTCGCCATGCTGTACACCGACCCCCAGGTACTGCCGGGAGTGCAATGGTACAGCAGTACAGGCAGTACAATTGTACGGCAATGCAGCGGTACAGCAATGTAAAGGGTGGCGTTGTTTCAGCGGCTCAGCAGCACGCACACCCGCGTGTGACCAAGCAGGCTGCATGCTGCTTCAACAACTTGTGCACCACATCCCAGAAGCCTGGCAGGTATTTTGTGTCTGTTCAAGACGGCAGGGTGCATAATGCCACCCCCTGCTACCACACACATATCCATGTTCTCAAGGCCTGCTCTCGCTTGTCCCGCAGAACGCAACCACCACGAACCTCATCACCGCCAACGTTGGCGATGCGCGCATCGTGCTCGTGCGTGGAGGGCAGCCGGTGCAGTTGTCTGTTGACCACGTGCCGGATGACCCTGAGGAGCGCAAGCGCATCGAGCGCTACAACCCGAACCCCAAGCTCCCCCTCGTGCGGTGAGTACAATGTGCAGGCCGCAACTGACGCTACCACGTACCAGCTGATGCTGCGCCAGCATACCTGTGCCGGATCAACACGCATGCCTGCGATGTCTGTGCTCATAATGCGAATTCACAGTCATCTTCTGGCACCACACCTGCAGGTTTGTGGGCGGCACGTGGCGTGTGGGCGGCCTGCTGGCCCTGAGCCGCGCATTTGGTGATGCTTACATGAAGGGTGAGACGGCAGCCTGATGGGTGGCTGTCTGCGTGATTGAAATTGGGTGATATGCAGCTGTGCCTGCACGCCGGAGTTGAAGTACTGTCTATAACCAGAAGCACGCGTCTTGTCATCCACCATCTGCAAGCGTGCAATTGAGAATGGTCCATCATGCAGACAGTTGCAACACGCACACACACATACACCTTTGCACTTCACCCGCAGGCAGCCTGCAGTTCGAGGGCATCACTGAGGGCTCCGATGGCTACTCATCCGGCTTTGGTGTGACGGCCGAGCCCTACACCACGGTCACTCCTCTCACTGCTGAGGACACATGGCTGGTCGTGGCCAGCGACGGTCTGTTTGCTGAGGAGGCTCGCGGCGGCGGCGGCGGCCTGGACAATGCAAACCTGGTGGAGCTGCTCAAGGTACGGTTGGGCGTTTGGGGGGTTGGTGGCCGGCGGAGTTGGGGGTAGCTAGAGTTGGGGTTTGTGCGGTGGAGCTTTTGTGTGATGGCTTGCGGCAGGTGGGCAGCTGGGCTGGTTGGGCCTGGGTGGGGATGGGCCTTAACTGCTGCGTGGGGCAGGTGCTAGCTGTGGTGCACTATGACAGACTTTTGAATGATTCGTGGTTTAACTTCCGTTGCAAAGCAGCAGGC
>BDCZ01000010.1:188521-242629 GCA_001662365.1 Chlamydomonas applanata | reverse complement strand
CAGGCTGGCTGGCTGCTTGGCTGGGGACGGCCCGCTCACATGCTCATTGTTATGTTGTGCGCTGCATGCAGTCCGCTGGCAGCGCGCCATGCAACAAGATTGCGGAGACTCTGGCGTCTACTGCTGTGGCTATGGGATCCACCGACGATGTCACCGTGGTGGTGCTGCGCCTGGGGTAAGCATCCAGCAGCAGGCACGCATGCTATCATAAAAAGATGGCGTGCACCGACACATTTTGTATGTTTGCGTGTGGGAGATTGGCAAGAGATCCGTGATGTGAGTTGAGCTGTTGGCGAGCTGAGTGCAGGTGCCTGAAGTGTAACAGTGTTGCTGGTGGCTGTATGCAAACTGCCTATTGTCAAGCACCATGCTTATCAGCGTAGCATGGTTCTGCGTTGTTTGACTGCCATGTTTTGGCAAGCAATGATCTCACAAGCAAGATATTGTGGATCAAGTTGGTGCTATCATCTTACATCTGTTGAAGGTGCAGTGGAAGGCCTTGCGGTATCTGCTTTCTGTGGTGTGTGAGGGTTGAATGCTGGAGTTGGTGATGGTGGAGTGGTGAATCGATGCAGCGCTGCTGCGACGCCCTCTGTTTCAAGGTTTGTGGGCTGCTGTTGAGATGGCTGGCTGTCAGTTGTGGGCTGGTTGCCAAGTGTTTGTGGGCATGTTAGGCGAGCCAAGCCCAATCACTACACGACTACAAGACTGGATACCAGCCTAGTATTACATCAGTGCGAGAGGAACTCAACGGAGACGGTCCAAGAAGTCTGTAATGCACTCATCTGCACATCGCAAGGGATACACGTCTCCGCATATGGAACGGACACGTTTGCTTCAGTCAGCATGCAAATCAACTGTCTGCAGCCCGCAATGGCCCTTGGCCCGGGCAGACCCCACACCTGAAACCTGATGCCTACCGCCATGAATCATGAGCCAAACATTGCTGTTTTCTAGAACGCCCTTAAGTGACCCCTGTGGCAGTTTACAGGTACGCATGAGATGTCTTGAATGTCTTCTACATGGAAAGTCGTTGAACTAGGTGGGACCGGTGTGAGGAAGCATATGGAACCGCATTGCTATATGACTCGAAAGGAAGACCGTGCAGCCCGAGGCGCCTCGGCCACCGCTAGGGAGCTGGCCCATTGCATGCGTCGTACATCTCCCTTATGCGCTTTCACACAGTGATGTGTGCACGATGATGCCAGTGCGCGTTGCATCTGTGGGAAAGGTGCACAACCAGCTCACCTCTGAGAGAGGGACAGTTACAAGGGAACTGCCACCCACTGGAGGTGGGACTAGGATCAGGATCAGGGGCAAAGGAAGTAAAACGCACTGCAAACACTGCACAGCACGCAGGAAACGTAGCAGCACATGCAACACATCGCAGCCGCCCAAGTGGGCAAGCCACGCGCAGTGCGCAACCCTCAGGGGGGAAGGAAGAGTATCACAGCGGAGCCACTCCACACGCGAGGGCAGACGGGGCCACACACACCCAGGTCCCGGACATTTGCATGTGCCAACCGGGAGAGACCGGGCGGCAGCATCCTCTGGTGTTGAACCGACGGCAGATGAGGCGACTGGGGGGCAGCGCGAGCCGGGCAAGGCACGTGGCTGCCGCGGTGACGGCATGCATGCCTGCACGCAATTCACCACGGCCCTGACAGCCCACGACCTGGATGCAAGGGGGAAAGCCTGGGCGGCCCAAGGGCCTCACCAGGTGCGGCGCTGGGCCGGCTGGGTGCCACCTGTGATGCGCGCAGTGGCCGATGCAAATGCGATGGCCGATGCAAGTTGCATGTGTACTTGAGTCCATATATGCGGGAGCAAAGGAGGAGTCCAGTCTTGAGCGTGAAGCGGATCTAAAGGGACCTTCACCTTGGATGACTTGGATGGCTTAGGGCGGCGTGTTGCGGCCACTGCATCCACAAACAAGTGGACGATATAGGATGGTGGCCGCAATGCCTCGGGGGGCCGGCCCCCATTGTTCCTTCCACGCTTCCTACTGTCATCCCTGTGCGCATCGGGCCATGGCATTGTCGCTGTAATATAGAGGAGCAATAGAACCGTGATGTGTCCTTGATTGTTACGTGTCATTGCACAATGCAATACCAATCCATGCATCCGATACACACCATTGCAGCGCTGCCTAAGGTGACAGCCAAGGATGACGTGTGGAGGATCTGTGCGAAGAGAGCCCTTGAATGAATGAGTGATGATGTACGTGAAACATGTGAGCTTTCTCGCCTGTCGCTGGCTTCGGTTACTGCTATTGGGATATCTATGAGGTGCTGTGGTAAACGCGTTGGTGCGCTGAATTGGCGAAGCGTGACCGCCGATGACGCTGTACTTCAACCCAATGCTTCGAAACGTACTGTTCGGGGATGCTGCCCACTGCCACATGTATCATGCACATTGACGACATCACAGCTCTGACGTAATGGATGGCGTCAGGCGACACTGCTGCGCCATACACTGAACATAGCCACATTCTCATAATCTGAATAGCTGCTGACCATAACACGCTGCACATCATGCCGCCCAAGTTCAACCTCCAGATCAATGTCGAAGAGCAACAGGAACAGCAGCAGCAGCAGGCCTCTGTCATGGTGTGCATGAATTGCTGAATTGAACGCAGGCTTGCAGCAGGCATTCACGGACAGATGTGCCGGGTTACTGTGTGCGCAGGGGTCGCTGCGCCTCAATCAGGACGGGATCACTGTGCTTACAAACTCATACAACCCCTACTCCTTCAGCGCGGAGGGCATGAGCAAAAGCAATGGGCAACACTACAAGGTTGGTCAGCAGGAGACACCAGAGCGTACGTGCTCGACCCGCTGAAACCTCTTTATTATGCCCGCAGATTTCCGACCGCGACATCCGCATCATCAAGCGGTTGGGTGCGGGTGCAAGCAGCACGGTAGGTGCTATGTGAAGCAAGCACGAGCGTGTTGTGTCATGCTTGTTTCAAGAGGGTCAACTGCAACGCATTCTTCCATCCCTCCAGGTCTTCAAAGGGTTCTTGTATCGCGAGAACAGATTTGTCGCTGTGAAGAAGATCAACGTATTTGACAGGGTAAGCCTTGGCGTTTCAGACACACAGGATCATGCAAGCATGAGCGTTGCCATGCATGGCAGTGTGCCACATGCACATGTGTTGAAACAGCGGTCGACTTTAACATGCTTGATGAAACACACAGGACACCCGCCACCAGATGCTCAATGATGTCAAGGCTCTTTGTGACGCACAAACCGTGCCCGGGCTCATCTCATTCTCTGGCGCATTCCATGTGCCCGACTCAGGGCAGGTAGGTGACAGAACGCTGCGCCTGATGACACATGCCCGCGCACGATGTGCATGGCTGCGTGCGTGCATGCGTACACATTTAAACATATCATACACCAAAAAACAGTAGCAGGTTCGTGCAAGTGCGGGTCACGGGCCATGCCATGCATGAGCGTGCTGGGCATGGAATACTCTTGCAGATCTCAATCGTGCTCGATTACATGGATGGAGGCTCCCTTGCGGATGTGCTGGAGAAGGTGTGTCCACTTGAGCATACTGTGTGCTGTGCTCACGGCCTGGTCGCTGCTGCCATGAACGCCAGATGGCATCCGCCACATTGGTGCAGCTGACGGTCCAACTGACCTTGCAGCTGTACAACCTTGCAGCTGTACTGATCACCACTGCAGGTTGGGAAGATACCAGAGAACATACTGAGCAAGATCACAGGCAAGATTCTCACGGGCCTCATGTACCTGCACAAGCACAAGCACATGGTGCACAGAGACATCAAACCAGCCAACATCCTGATGAACCTGGAGGGGGACCCCAAGATCACTGACTTTGGCATCTCAGCATTCATCGACAGCACGCTGGCTGTGGTGGGTGGTTGAGAGCTTCATGCACTGCATGCCGGCATGGGGGGTGAGCAGTGGGGCCCGTCTGAAGGGCAGGGACAACATGTCGCGTGGTCCCCGTTCATGCCGGTGAACTTAAATGCCACACTGAAACTGGTGAAGTGCACCGCTGTCTTGATGCACTGGTTGCTCGGGGGGAGCTGTGGCTGACATGGTGCATGGTGCCGGCACGTCCTGCGTGCAGTGCAACACGTTTCTCGGCACGGTGACATACATGAGCCCCGAGCGCATCAACAATGAGCAGTACTCATTCCCTGCTGACATCTGGTCCCTGGGGCTCGCGCTCGTGGAGTGTGCGACGGGCAAGTACCCGTATGATGCGAGTGTGGGGCCGCTGCAGCTGATGATCCAGGTGCGCGCCTGCGGGGCGCGTGTGTGGCACTGTGTGTGTTTTGTGTGTGGTGAGGTATGTGTACGAGGGCTGTGCGTATTGGCGGCGGTGGGGGGAGAGGGGGGCGCGCTGGTGTGTGCGGGAGGGTGGAGGGTGGAGGGGTGGAGGGGTGGGATGGAGGTTCCGGCCGCACGGCGCGACCTGCGGCCCACCTGCTGCAGGTTTAGTAGGCAGCTTCACGTAACCTTCACAGCGGTGGCCAGAGCTGGTAGAGCTCTTCAAGGTCAATCAAGCTCACAGGGACCATCTTTCTGCCGCTCCATGCCCGTGCGCATGCGGCCCAGGTGCTGAATGAGGACCTGCCAGTGCCCAAGGGCCCAGAGTTCAGCGAGGGATTCCGGGACTTCATCCGGCAGTGCATGCAGAAGAACCCATTCCACCGGCCCACGGCTGAGGCTCTGCTCAGCCACCCGTTCATCTTGCAGGTGGGCAGCTGGTCAGGAACTGCAGCGTGCGCACGCTGGTGGCAGCGCCGTTGTGCATGATAGGAAGCGTGCGGCAGGGCGTGGCGCATGCAAGCAAGCCCAACCTGCATGCATCGCTGGGGCATGAGCATGCTCCGCTTGCAGTGCTGCTCCACCGCATGCACCTGCGGCACGGACCTGCCTGCTGTCTGCTCTCGTCCTGCCCTGCAGTACGCCATTGACCAGACGGCAGACCTGAAGCAGTACATGCAGTGCGTGTTTGACCCGCACGACAAGCTGGACGAGATCGCAATCGTGTTTGCATGGAATTACTACGCCCTGCTGTCGGCGGGCTCTGAGCGCCTGCGCGACCTTGCACCACTGTACTGCGACTCATCGGTAAGACTATCACTTCTCACACAATTCAACACATCTCAGGTTGCAGAGGTGCAGCCATGACCAGGCTCACGGCCAGAACTCATGCAGACCCAGCTCACGGCCAGCTCTCCAGACCTCGCACTATGTTGCATGATGTGAAGCAGTGGCACCTGGCAGCAGCAGCTCAGCACAGCATATGCGCGCTGCGCCCGCAGGTGCTGGTGCACAATGGGGAGGAGGCGCGGGGGCGGCAGGCCATCATCGCCAAGCTCAAGTCTGTGGCGCAGATGCACGCGGGCTTCAAGGTCGTGCACCAGGTCAAGGACGTGGACTGCCAGCCGCTGGGCATGGTGGGTGAACACCTCTGCCACACAGTGCGTGAACCATGGAGCTGGCCGTGCCTTGCACGCTTAGATATCTGAGTATCTGCAGCTGCTGGCTGCATGCCCTTAAAGGCCGGAACTCACCAGCACTCTTGAGTATCTGCACGTGTTTGCTGAACAAGCCTGACACGTGACAGACACTCCCCCCTGAGAAGAGATTAAATGTGAGTGGCTGCTGGCCTGTGCGCCATGTGTGATGCACCATGTGCGATGCAGGACGGGAGCGCGCTGGTGCATGTGCAAGGCCACCTGCAGCTGCCTGGTGTGTCAGGGCCAGCTGCAGCACCCACGCCCTTCACGGAGTCCTTCATCCTGGGGCAAATCCAGCCTGGGGAGTACTACGTGGCGAACCAGGCGCACCGCACATTGTTCTGAGTGTCGATTGTCAGCAGCCTGCAAAGAATGGACGTCCTGGGCTGGCCCTGGTAGGGCTGCAGCGGCAGTGAAGAGGATGAATGAGGTGGCAGACAACGGCCAACCACTGCCTGCAAACGTGCAGATGGCAGTAGATGCCCTAATGGGCAGAACAGCACCACAACGGGCTGCAGCTGCTTGGTCATGCAGTGCAGGTGTGGGCTGGCAAGGCTGGACAAAAAGGATATAACAGGTCGTGATCCCTGTAGAGGGGCTAGGCAGATTTCATTAGCTGCAGGTCTCACTGGCTGCTGTGGGCAGGTGCGGTATGGAGGATGCAAGCCGTGCGACAGCCACACGGTTTCTCACTGATTTGTTTAAATGTTCCGGGACCTGGGCAAGGCCACGCTTCTGAAATGAGCAGGGCCGCGTGCGGCAAGGGTGGCCTCAGACGCTGGCCGCTTAGCAGTGCGTGGGGGGCTTGCCACGCTTACACAATGGAACCCATTGCTGTTCACCTCCTTTGTACCTCTTATGCGGCCAAGAGTTCAAGGTCATGCGTCAGCTGAAAACCAAGCGGCCAGAGGTTGAACTATGCTACATTGATTCTGTAACCATATCTAGTACTGTTCTGGACTATCCTCAACTAGCCTCAGCAAATTAATCGCCGGAGTCGTGAGATGATGGCGACAGCAAGCAACAACATTCGATAAGGCCTGCCACCCCCTGCACTGCGCCAATGCTCAAGTTACTTGAACGTGATCGTCTTGTTGCCACTGCGCGGCATCACGGCGCTGCGCTTGCCGGCCTTGATCAGCCCCTCCTCTGGAATGGCATACGGGTTAAACGCAGGCTTGCGCACACCGCCCGCCTGACGGCCGCGGCCACCACCGCGTGCAGGAGCAGCACGCCCACGTCCACGCCCACGCCCCCGGCCCTGCACATTCTCAGCCTCCGCTTGGGCGCGCTGCAGTGCACGCCGCTGCTTGCGCCTCGTCTCGTCCGCCGCCTTATGAGCCGACGCGTAGTCAAACGCAGTCACCTTGGGGCCCCTACCGCCCGCTTCCGCGTTCGCATCCTCTGTCCCGCTGCTACCCTCGCCCTCACTCTCTTCGTCTGTGTCTTCACTGCCTGATGTCCCGCCCTCCTCCTCATCTTCATCATCTGCCATGTGTGCGCGCATGGACTTGGAGTTGCGGCCCTGCCCACGCCGGCCTGGCCCCGAGCCCTCGCCAGCCTCTCCCTCCAGTGACATTAGATACTTGCGTTTGAGGTCTGCCTTGCCCGCTTGTGTCTGTGGGTTGACGCGCAGGCTGGTGCCTTTGCCACGCTGGCGCTGCTGCGTGCGTGCCTGCCGTTTCATCTGCAGGCATGGATAGGATTGCCACCCGCGTGTTTTGTAAATCCGTTAGTGTGGGTATCCCATGTCTAGGTGCAGTCGCCATCAGCAGCAAATCCAACAACGAGGGTGTCATCAGCAGCAATGAGCACAAATCCCACAGCAACGTGTGCGAGTTTTGGCAGACACGTGGCGTCAGAGGAACCGCGCACCTCATTCAGGGACAGTGGGATGTACTCCAGTACAGGTAGCCCAGCATCCCTGCCACCTGCATGCCTGGCCATCTGCTCATCTGTTTGCCCTGCCTCCTCCTCCACCTCCTCTTCAGCCCCTGTTCCTGTGTCGGCCTCGGCACCGCCCTCCGCACGCATCTGGTCAATGGCATCGCGCACGTCTGCGCGAGGGGAAATCAGGTGTAGTGCAGGTGTATTGCTGTAGTCACATGAGCTCTTCTTGTTTGTGCAGTGCTCCGCAACAAATCTGATATGTCAAGCATCGCATGGGTGTGCATCTCAAGCCACACACACCTTGAGCGGTTGTCCGCTTGGTTGTCGTGCCCTCGCCAACCTCCTCACAGTCAGCTGCATCTGCCTGCTCCTCCTGCACTAGGCTGCCTGATGCACCCAAGCCAGTGCTGCCCCCAACCACAGCAAAGGGTAGCTGGAAGGAAGCCTTGAGCCGCTTCACATTGTCCTGGCCTGTACTCACACTGCCTGCCACACCATGTGCTACACCGCTTGCCACTTGCCCTGTCTCCGCATGTGGCCGTTTGCTGGCAGTGGGTACATCAGCATGAGCTGCCGCGTCATGCACCACCTCAGGAGCTGCAGCGCCCGCTGCCTTGACTGCGGCTGTGGCCGCTGACGCTCGACCACCCCCAAGCATGCCCTTGGACTTGACCTTGATGGCAGCTACTGCTTTGACTGAGACCGAGGGCACGGCTGTGGGCTGGGGGACGGTTGGCTGTGCAGCGGCTGCAGCAGCTTCAGGGGTGCCGCTTGCTGGCACAGCGGCTGGCGCGGGAGCAGTGACTAGCTGCGCCTCCTTGGGCGCAGCGAGTACGTGCGCCTTGGCCAGCTTAATTGCATCCACCAGCTCGTGTGCACGGCGCCTGGCGACTTCCGAGATGCCACGCCCCAGCAGCCGCACCACGTCTTTCTCGCTCTCTGCGCATGCAGGTGCAGGCCAGTGGTTCTGGGTGCACGCTTCACGGCCAGCACAACATCATTGATGTCATGATGTGGCAGTGAGGCCATGCCAGTGAGCAGCTGAGCACATGTCAGTGAGCGCAGAAAAACAAAGCAGGCATCTCCGCAGCCATGCAGCCCGGCAGTTTTCCACACGCATCTCGCACCCGGCATGTGCTGTGCCAGGTTGAGCAGTGCCGCCCGGGGTAGCACGTAGCCCACGCCCTCATCCTCCTCCCGGCACACGCCGTCCCGCCACGCAAACAGTGCAGCAAACACGGCACGCTGCAACCGTGAGAAGGGGACCTCTGCACGCCGCAGCACTTCCTCTGCCTGCTCATAGGTCTGTGGAAAGGGTGGCACCCGGGGCTCTGGCGAGTACAGCTCACAGCACAGCAGCCTTGACCGCTCCAGCACCAGCCCCAGGGCACCAAGTGGACGGCCAGGCGCGATGGGGACCTCCAAAGAGGGTGGCGGTGTGGACAGCTCCGCCAGCTGCTGCCGCAGCCGGTCGTACACGTACAGCAGGAAGTGGGTGTCGCAGCGCGCGTAGTGAAGCATCTCGGGGCTCAGTGGACGGACCCTCCAGTCAGCCAGCTGGAAGCGCTTGTCGGCTGCGAAGCCGCAGTAGTGCTGGAGCAGGTACGCGAGGCCGTGGGATGGCAGGCCCAGCACGCGTGCGGCCTGCAGCAGTGGGCGCAGAAGCACAGTACAGCCTCGGTACCAGAACACAGGTGAGGGGCGTAGGGTGCAGCCAACGGAAAGCATGGGAGGCGTCACTGGCAGCACATGGGCCAGCATCAGCAGCTAGCCTGGCTGGTTAGCTGGCTGCCGGGCTGGTGTGCGCACATAATGATAACACGGCATGTCGCAGAGTGCAGCACACCTGACCCGTGTCAAACATGTTGACAAGGTAGAGGTGGAAGTCACGCTGCAGCCACTGCACGTCATGGTCCGCGCCGTGCAGCACCTGGTGCACACAGGATTTGAGGGCGGGGCATAAGGTGAGCCAGGGTTGTTTTCATCGGCGAGGGGAGAGGGCTGTGCTCATGTACGGTGTCTAGGTGATGATTTCACCAACGATTTCACCGACGATGTCACCAACATTTTCACCGACGATTTCACCAAGCTTCACCCACAGGCAGTGCTTGCCAGGACAAAGCTCGGCAGTGGCGCAGTGTGCGTATACCGACCCTTGCCCCATCGCCACGCGCCCTTACGTGGAAGCGATTATTCAAGGTCCATAACGACAAGCCAGGCAGTACATGCGAGCAGCGCTGCACACATGGCCCTCCCATCGCGCAGCAGCCCGTGCACCCAGGGTGGTGCGTACCTTGACAACCGTGGGGTTGGCCAGCAGGGCTGCGAGCGCCGGCCCCAGCTCAGCCCGCAGCGCGAGCACGTCTACCACATAGTCCTTGGTGCGGGTGGACAGCTGCAGCAGGCACGTGAAGCCGTGGAAAGACCTGCGCCGGGTGCACACACGTTATGCATATTAACAAACGTGACTACAAGCTGTGTCCAGAGCTGTGTCTGAACAATTTAAGAATAGTGCCTTGCGCGTTGCGGCCGGCATCCATGCGTCCTGCTGGGCGTACGATGTAACACAGAAACACACACGCGCAGCACACAGCGGGCAGGGAAGGCAGTGGATTACACACCCCAAAGCATGTCCGTGTCACACTTTCTGGTCCTACGCTCGTGTTCTGTGCCTGGCACGCACCTGAAGCTGTGATTCTCAAGGTCGATTGCAACCTCGCGAGTGTGCGACAGCTCCGAAACCATCGTGTTTAGCGCATCCCGTGTAGCAACCCACTCCAGCGGCGTGTCGTCGAGCGGCCTGAACGGGCACCACCAGAGTTGAAGTTGTCGCCGACCACACAACACAACAACAAGCAGCAGCTGGCCGCGGGCCGCCATGGATGGTGTCCAACCTACCAGAGGCGAAAGGTATCCCAACACAAGCAGAGCAAAGCAAACAAATCGAACCAAGTAAGCAAATCAACAGGAGCACACATACCTTAGGCCCTGGGGCTCCGACACCTCCAGCTGCCATGGCTGGTACTGCAGGTGCTGTAGCTTGCCAGCTAGCGGGTGCACATGTGCCTCGCTGCTGCTGCTCGCAGCAGCCGCGCATGCACCCTCATCCGCCACCCCCTCAAGGTGTGCCGCCCAGTGCACAAAGGGTGCGTTGTTGTCCACTGGAGGGTCGAATGCGTCCTGCGGCCCATCACAGCACGTCACAGCACGTCACAGCATGTCACAGCATGCCGCAGCAGGTCGCAGCACAGGAGATGCGCGGCCATGAGCTAATCTCAGGCTGTCCTAGTTGCTGACACAGACATGACAACCAGGGCCAGCCACATGGGTAGTGCCTGTGCAAGTGGTCACGCTGCAACCCACCTGCGGCCGCGCCAGGTTCATGACCGTGCGCACCAGCCCCTTCCTTGCAGCCGCCTTTTCGGCAGCCTCGCCTGCACGCATGGTGCAGCACGTGTGAGCGCTGGCCCTGCATCTTGATCTGTACAGGAGTCACACGTGCAGGCTTTGTGGCCTGAAATGCAGCAGGGCAGTACCATGCACGGGCGGCACCAGCAGCGTTCGGCAGTTGCTGCTGCAAACGGGGGACTCACTGTGCTTGGCAATGGCTGCCCCTGAAGCTAAACTGCTGGGCAGCTGCGCCACCACCTGCACCCCACCGCGCCGCTGCGCGTCTAGTGCACTGTCCACCGCCTCTGTGACGTCACCCAGCACCACGCCCACCCACTCCTGCACCACCTCTGTATCTGACCAATCGCTCGGCTGGGATGGTGTGTGAGCAGTCGCGGTGAGGGCCTGCAGGTTGCATCCACACCGGGCAGCACAGAGCAGGGTGGGTGCAGGTACAAGCAGGGCTTCAGTGCTCACGGCCACGTGGGTGCAGAGCAGCCGCACCTGGGCTTGTGTCAGCAAGGCTTGCACGCGGGAGGCTGCTGCACCCACAGCTTGCTTGTACTCTGGGAAGCTCATGTAGTACTGCAGGCAGCCAGTGCATGAAGTCAGCGCTCATGCATGCTGCATGCAAGAGCCCTAATGGTACTCAAACCCAGCGTACATGGTAGTCGCTTCCTGAGTGTAGCTTGGCATCGCATGCACGGGAGGCGCTGGCTTGCAGCCGCTTCATGAGTTGCTCTACAGGTACACCATCATCTTGCTGCTGCGGCTCATGCCGCTGTGCGGGCTCCATCGTGATAGACTGATATGGGTTTGTCCGTTAAGCCGCAAAAAGGTATAGTACTGGCGGCGTGTGAGAACCACTGTGATAATTTCTTGGCTTCACGTTCACGTTTTGCTGCTGTTTTCACTGAACAATAAATGATCCAGCAGCGCTCAAGCTACCAGAGCTGTCAGTAGGGCCTTTGTCAACCCGACCCTTGTCACAAAAGTGCCAGAAAGCCCAACATGGCGGGCTCAGTGGCGTCTGGTGTCACAGTCGTCCAAGAGCAGCCATCCACCTCCTCCGTGACAGGTGCCTACTTCGCAATATGATCGATTATGGCAGGGACGCTGCTGCTGAATTGCACCCATGATTTGTTTTGCACTGCAGAAACCCTCACGCTTCGACTGGTCCCTCGGCGGAAAAAGAAGGTAGGTTTTGTAATGAAATACACTATCAGGCTACGGTGACGCCCTCGTTCAGCGCGCGCGCACCATGGGACCAGCACAGAATTGGACTTGGTCTGTGGACGCACATGCAGAGCGTGAAGTGGACGCAGGACACTGTGGACAACGAGTTTGCGGGGAAGAAATCATCAAAAAGTGGGTCAACAGCTTGATGCCATGCACATGCATGGATCCACTCACATGGGGGAGAACCTGCTTGCCGCCCCATCAGGCAAGGCTGACTCCGTTCCTTTGCTGGCTGCATGCACAGAGTGCTGCATCTTTCATAGGCGCCGCCAGTTTGGGGACTGGAGTGATGACGATGACAGTGACCAGGAGTGTGGAGATCCAAATTGCAAGAGCAGCGGGGACAAGCAGCAGCATGCAGATCAGTTGCAGCAGGGCGCACCTGGAGCAATGGCTGCAGCTCAACAACAGCTCAGCACGGTTACAGTAGTTGAGTCATGACCACTGCAAAGGTTGTGGCCCCAAGCATGGCGACCGTGTAGGAGTGCTGCGTGGACTAACGTGTTGGGAAGGCCCTTTCCGACAGGGAGGGGACTCGGTTTCAATCATTCCTTCCTGACTGCCTAGACAGAGGGGCTGATATGTGGTTCGCCGCCCTGGGAGGCATTCAGGCCAGCCAGCGTGCCAGAATGCGTTGCTGCTTTCGGAACGCCGCTCGTGCGCATGGGTCTTGGCTGGAGAGCGGGCTGGTTGGCTGGCTGTATGCACATGGGGAAGGGTGCATTGAGCAGTAGAACAGCGCTACGGCACTATGCTGCTGCCGGAGAGTCATTGCCTGGGTGGATGCTGCTGGTCAGTATGGGTGCCCTGGTCAATTGGATGTTGATCATCGTTCTTCAGCGAGGGAGGATTCAACGAAAGCATTATAATGAGCGGGAGATTCTTGGTGAGATGCAGCATCCTGCAAGCAGAGTGGCTATGATGCGAGGTAGCAGGACTGGTACCTGGACTTGTACAGAGTACGTTATGGTGGGCACATTCTTTACCCTGCGTGCCGCTGGGCAAGGTTTGACATCACGGTTTGACATGGAGCTTTGAATATGCTGAGCATATGGTGTGCCTTGACCCGGCAAGCTGGAAATGTGTGCTGAAAATGCAACATGCGCCAAGGGATCTGCAGCTGCCTTATGGGTGGCTGTTGAGACCCAGACACATCTGAGCATGCCACCGACTTCATCGAGGCACTCGAAGTGGCTGTACGAAAATGCAAGCAGTGCTGGAACTGGTTTCAGGTTTTATGTTACAAGGCCTTCAGCTCGTGAAGGGCCGCCCGCTGCCTCCCATCAGACGACAGCAATGTTCTCCTGTCTACTTTCCCCTCCTTTCTCAGTCTGCGTCATTCACATCCATGCAGTCCAGCACAAGCTGTACTACTTCCGTATTCTGCAGTCTCCATCATTATCGTGTTGCCCGACTGCCGTGGGTGCAGTAATGGGCTGCCCAGCGGCGGGCTGGGTGATGGCACCAGCCAACAGGCATCCTACTGCAGTACTACCCAAAACCCACAGGCACCATAAATGGCATGCCGCAGCGTGTGCAAGGAGACCATGCCATGGCCCAGTGGCGCACCATCATGCCGGTGGATTGTCAGCATCTTGTCGTCATGGCTGCTGCAATGCCTTGGTGAGATCAGCTGGGAAATCCAGTATTGTTGAGCAGCACTGCCAGGTGCGTGCACATTGGGCAGCCACATGTTCGACTCGGTGCATGGCCAGGATCAACAGGTGTGTGAAGCTGTGAAACAGGGGATGATTGCAGCTCGTTGTCGTCCAGCTCTGCAGCCCTCACCACATCAACTTCAGACCCCCCCCCTCTTCAGCCGCTCCAGCTCGCTAGTGCAGGAGCTGCAGGCTGCAGTGAAGAAAGTGTGGATACCGGCAGGGGCGGATGCAGGATGGAGTATGGTGGACGGCAGGAGAGGGCTGGGTGCTTACCAGTGGGCTCGGCCCAACCAGGCTGGTGGGGCTGTGTGGGGCTGGGCTGGCCGACGGGACCACCAGCGACAGGCCTGCCTATGTGCATACGTGTGTCGGTTGCCATGACGAGTCCATGGCAACGCATGGCCAAATGGCCAGATTGTCCAGCGGGCTTTCCAGATCAGGTCCTAGCAGCAGAAACACGTACAGCAAGCCTACGCATGTATGCATGAGCAGCGGCCCATGACATAGGCCAAATGCATACTGTGAAGCTATGATGGCTGTTCAGCAAGTACGGAGGGTATTCAAAGCTCCTGCAGCTTCAAGGCATGAGGGCTTCATTACACGGTGTCATGGTCATGGTCATCAGGACGTTGACTATGCTACCATAACAAGTCTGAGCAGTGATGAAAGAAGTGCTTCTTATACTAGCCTCCTGCAGCCACATCTACATTTTTGTAATCGAATGATACAGCCAATGATGACGCTGTGGCAGCTGCCTGCCCAGCCGCTGTGCGTACAATTGGAATTGCATGGATCAAATCCCTTAATTTTGTAACGAGCAGCACAACATGACGTCCATGTTTGGAGGAGGTATGCCGATGATCTCTTCGGCTTTTTTACGCCATTGCATCTCAACCGTTTAGATACAACATTCATGTATGTTGATCATGACCCTGCTGTTGCAGATGAAGTGAACGCCCTAGTCGTGGATGTGGGCTCGAGTTTATGCAGAGCTGGATATGCGGGCGACGACGTGCCAAAGGCGGTGTTCCCATCCGTAAGCATGCAGCACATCCCCATGTCAGATCACATAAAATGCATGGCAGCATGGCATGTGTGTGTGAATTGGCATGGCACACTCGCTGCATGGTGCATGCAGAGCGTGGGCGTGCTGGCAGCAGAGGCTAATGGCATGGAGGTGGATGGGGCAGGACCATCAAAACGCCAACTGTTCGTTGGACAGTCAGCTGTCAACTTCAGGCGAGACCGTATGGAGGTGGGTGTGGTTCACGGTCATTGCGCATCTGGAAAAGCATGCAGGATTTCAACTGCAGTCTTTCATATCTTACATACAGTAGATGCAAAACTGAATGCTTCTGGACTTACACGTGTCGCAGCCGTAATCCCCTTGCACTCATCGTTTCCCAAACCTGCCCAACTCTTGTTTCACTTGACGGATCTCAATCCAACCCTCTGTGTCTGACGCCATCGTGAAGTGGTCAGCAACTTCCATTACAGTCATCACCAGCATTGAGGCGCATGGCCATGCAGTGTGGGATGGCATAAGCAGAACTCAGAAGAACACCACACTCCCTCCCACCCGCTGGTGGCCTCAGAACATCACACCAACACACTGCTGTTGGGCGCAGGTGGCCTCACCTTTCTCAACCACAGATGATGGATACAGTGACTGGGAGATGTTGGAAGCGATATGGGACCATGCCTTCAAGTGCGTTGGGGCAGCGGATGCAGCCTGTGCAGTTTGGGCGCTTGCTTGGGTTTGTGCCGCCGCAGCAGGTGCATTTCCTGCATACGCGACTGGCCAGAGGCACTGTGACGTAGGGCTGGCTGCATTTGGGTGTGTGTGATGGCCCCTCACCCGCGCACGCACAGGGAGCGGCTGCGGGTGGAGCCGCATGAGTATGCAGTGCTGGTGGCAGAGGCCAATGTGGTGCCGCGCGCGACGCGGGAGCGGGTGTGCGAGATCATGTTTGAGAAGCTGCGGGTGCCCGCGCTGTTCCTGGCCAAGAACGCGGTGCGCAAAGAACAGGCCATGACAGTGCATGCCGGCTGGTGTCCAATAGCATGGCAGCCGATCAATACTCTGCCGTATTGCCATTGCTCTGGCCTGTTGCAATGTTGCCATTGTGTAATGCCTGCTGACCTGTCGACACGTGCTACCCATTTTCTGCGCAGGTGTTGAGTGCGTTTGCAACAGCAAGGCAAACGGGGCTGGTGGTGGATGCCGGGCACAAATGCACAACAGGTGCGCATATGCTATGTTCTTTTCAAGCTGGGCATGCACGTATGTCATGTTCCTGTGTCTGCAGGCTGTCTTGCAGCCCTTGCTGTTGGTACAACTCATCTGTCGCTGACCTCATGCTGCCCTCGCCAATCTCTCAAGCATGGGATTGTTGCTGGGGAGCTTGCTATCATGCGGCAGCCCCAATCAATTGGGCTGGCTCTGGGGCGCCTGCCCCACTGACTGCATTGCTTCAGCTTGCAAAACTCCTTCTCTGGCCGTTACAGCTCCGCCATTAGATGCCACCAAGTGCCCTGGCTGTGTACACGCACCGCATGAGCTCATTAACATGAAACCGTGACCTGCAAGCTGGCTGGATGCTCACATCCAACAATCCCATCTGCACTGGCAAGGGCGGGCTAGCTTGCCCGCAACTGCACCCAGCTCACTTAAATCAGCAGCTTCTCGATCGCGTCCTTCAGCGACTGGATCTGCGTCTTCAGCTGGCTGCCCTCGTTGGTGGTCACGGACGCAGCAATAACCTGCATGCATCACGTCATGCACGTTTTGCACATGAGCATGGCATGGCTCCGGCATAGCATGCGGCTCGCATGGGCAGGCCATGCATGCATGATGCTTGATCAATCAACTCTTCATGGCGGCCAGCTTGTGCGGTTACGCACCGGCCGAGAGACGCCGCAGGCACGGCCCAGGGCGGCCTTTGAGGGAACGAACACGTAGGGCACGTTCTGCGGCCACAGGGTTTCAAAGCTGGGTCAGCATGGGCGATACAACATGGATTAATTGTCTGTTTGCAGCCAAGCGCAGTCGCACCTTGTCCTCAGCCAGCAGGGGCAGGTGGAGCAGGATCTCGATCGGCTCGGTGTCAGCAGCCATGACGACGAACTCTGAAATGCCACGGTTCAAGGTCTTGGTGGCTGCGATGTAGCGTGTGGGCCAGGCCGTCAGTATTGTGCGCGCCGGCATGGTGCAGCTGCTTTACGTCAAGCCACCGCCGTCAAGCCCGCCACTCACCCTCGTTAGCGCCCTTCTTTAGCTGCTTGTAGTTAGCAGCCTGCTGCACGATGTCCAGAATGGTATTGGACAGGGAGGCATCCGCCAGGGGGTATGCCTTTGGGTTCACAGCCTCGCTCATGATGAACGGAGCTCACTGGCTGATCACTACCCGGATAAATGTTGGTCGGGGGGAGGCACGAAAAGTCAAGGCCGAAGTGCCACGGGGAACCCAGTTGAATGCTGTGAGACACGGGAGTCACACACCCGGTGTCTGTTTGTTCTGTGCCCTCAGTAACGGCGGTCCACGATGGCTATGTGCTACAAAAGTCAGTTTGCAAGACGCCCGTGGGTGGGCAGTTGCTCAACACGCTAACACAAAAGGTGTGCGTGCATGCGCGTGCGTGCGTGCGTCTGTGTGGTGTCATGCAGCAGAGAGAGAGGGGGGGCGTGCAACTGCGTGTCTGCGTACGTGTGTGTCTCTGTGCGTGTGGTCACTGTCAAGCATGGGTTGGCATCGAGGTGACATTGAGGACAAGCTGTGTGCTGCATGCAGGCGCTCGAGGCCAAGGGGACTAACTTCCGGCCACGCTATTCATTCCGCCGCATTGAGCGCCTGCCTGGGGAGTTCTCAGTAAGTACCATGGTTGCACACGGTGCACGCTGCACCTGTGGTGCTCGTTTTTCCCCCAGAACTGGAGGCTGTATTGCCTGTGTCAGGGGATGTTAATCGCCATGTGCAGCAGCGCTCCTACGCTAGCAATCGTCAGTTGCTTCTGCCGTTCTGGTCTGCTCTGCAGGTCGAGCTGCAGAAGTTCCCAGACACGACAGAGTCCTTCCATAAGTTCCAGGTGCTGCACAGGGCGCTTGCCACGTGTAGTTGTGTATCTCTTGCATATGCTTGGCTTCTGTGGTTGATGATAAGAGAACAGTGCTGTCACAGGTGGTGGTGATGTGCGCGCATGGCCGATCCCCGGTTGCAGGTGGAGGCGCTGGTGGCGGATGTGCGCGAGGCGGTGTGCAAAGTCAACGACCAGCCGTTCGACGAGCAAGCGCACGCACACATACCTACTGTGCAGTACGAGGTGAGTGTCACTTACATCGCACAACGCCAAGTGCTCCGCGGCAAAGCCTGCTTTTGGATTCACACCCACCGGTTGCCCTGATGTGATGCGGCATGGTTATGGTGTGCGCATCTGCAGCTGCCTGATGGGCAGGAGATCTTGGTTGGCTCCGACCGGCTGAAGATCCCTGAGGTCTACTTTCAGCCAGAGCTCATCACCACCTTCCCCGGCTACACGAGCGACATGCTGCCCAAGCGCGCAGACGGTTCTGCCATCCCCAAGTTACAGGGTGCGTGCAGCCAGATGCACTGATAGGGGGCCAGCTGCAGCCGAGCTGCACGCAAAGCACTTTGTGGGTGCCAGCTGCTATGAATATTGTCATGGCATTGCCATATCTGAGTGCGCGGATGGTCCTGGACCTGTATGCATTCCGCCATTCATGAGTCCGGCTGCTTGAGCTCATCTTCAGTCCGGCTCGTTGCAGCCAAGGATGTACATGTGCTGGGCACAGCTTGCAAGGTGCTTCTATCACGGTGCACATGCATGCAGACGTGGTGGTCGAGTGCATCAACAAGTGCGACGTGGACGTGCGCAAGGACATGTACCAGGGTGTGATCCTCACGGGCGGCGTGAGCAGTACAAGCGGGCTGCGTGACCGCCTGGAGCGCGAGCTGGGAGACCGCGGCGCGCAGGTAACACACGCCTGACAATGCCACGCACTAATGCAAGCTTCAGCTTGGTTCTTGGTACCACTAGCATCTGTGTTACCAGCCGTGCGGATGATGCGCATGGCTGGTGGTTTCCGCCGTGCCAAGCCATCAGCCATGCCAGCAATGCAACGTGCTTCCTGATACCAGCTGCCCTGTCTGACATACACACTCCGCGTGCAGATGGCGCGCATCAAAGTCACGATGCCAGCCAACCCCATGGAGCGCCGCTACAGCGCGTGGATCGGTGCGTGCGGCTGTCGTCAGGACTGGTGCATTCTGCAAGCTGGCTGTAACGCACTGCTTTCCACCTGCAGCGTGCACCAGGTCCTCCCCATTGCTTTCCATTTGAAAAACCCACCAAACCGTGTACCCTTGTGGGCTGGTGTGTTGCAGGTGGCTCAATCCTATCATCGCTGGGGTCGTTCCAGCAGATGTGGATGTCCAAAAAGGAGTACGAGGAGCACGGCGCAGGCCTCATCCACCGCAAGGCACCCTGAGCAGTGCCTGATCTAACTGGGCCGAAATGGGCTTGGGGGTGGTGTGGGGGACGGCAACCAATGGCGGTGGCCTGCCTTTAACTGCCGGGTGAGGCAGGCCGTAGAGACGACATGTTGCATCCGCAGCGAGGCCAGCACGGTATTCGTTGGCCAGCATGTGATGTGCAAAACAGTGTTAAACTGTAAACCCTGCTGTAAACCTAATCATAAGTGGTTGTTGAACGTAGCATAAGGTGTTCCGTTGCTGTGCAGCTGCTGCAAACAAAGTGCACGCTGATGCAAGCATGCACATAACCGCCGATTTGGTGATTTGATACTGGATTTGGTGCGCTGGGCACGCGAGTGGGACGGAGCGCTGAGTGCATGCGCTGTTCTTCCTGTCTTACTGTAGCCACAGGGCAGCACACAGCGGCTCCACACCGGTGACGTCATACATTGCAACACAGGCTGTGTGCGAACGAAGGCTGTAGGGCCCGCGAACATACCAGCAAACATGCAAGACTAGATATCGATGCAAATGTGACGCCATGTCGAACGAGCCACAGACAAAAGCTCCCCAGGAGCAATTGTCATGCGCCCTGTGGTGGGTGCGCCGTGACTTGCGGCTGGATGACAATCCGGCGCTGCTGGCGGTGCTTAAGGAAGCGCGCATGGTGGTGGGTCGCAGTGGCGCTCTGATACTTTGCCAAGGCACTTGGAAGATAGTATCCGGGGCTCGCAAAGCGCTGGCCCGTTCGCCTGCTGCGCTGCAACACGCAGGTCCCGGTGTTCATCTGGGCACCAGAGGAGGAGGGGCAGTTCCAGCCCGGAAGGTACAGCCGGTGGTGGACGAAGCAGTCTGTTCTGCTGTTCCAGCAGCTCCTGGTGCAGCTGGGGTCCCGGCTCATCGTGCGCCGTGCCGCTGACACGGCGTCAGCGCTGCAAAAGCTGGTGACTGAGGCAGGGGCCCAAGCCGTGTTCTTCAACCACCTCTATGACCCCATCTCGCTGGTGCGGGACCACGAGGTCAAGCAGAGCTTGACAAGGGTCGGCATCCCCTGCCGCAGCTTCAACTCGGACCTGCTCTATGAACCCTGGGAGATACTGGACGCAGATGAGCAGCCGTTCACCTGCTTTGAGTCCTTCTGGCACCGGTGCGTGCTTAGGAGCTTGCAATTCAGCAGGCAGCGTCAGCAACAGGCCTCGTGCATTATGTCGATCTTGCCATGTATTTATGGATATAATGGGCGCCATGACGCAGAGGCAAAACTTTCGAGGAGATGTGTTTGCAGCTGTGCATGGCTGTTCTTGGGCTGCATGGTGATGTATCATGGTGCTGCTCGCATGGGTGCGCGCAGCGTCTTGGGCATGCCATACCCCCCGCCCTTCCCGCTCAACGCGCCCATCAAGCTGCCACCAATGCCTGAGGGTCTGGCATCGCTGGAGATCCAGAAGCTGGACTGGTTCATGACGCCAGAGCAGGAGGCATCCACTGACCAGCTACGTTTCAAGGTACATCGGCAGCGGAGGTGGTACGGGGGTGGGAGGGGCATGCATCGCAACAGTAGGCAGCGCGTCATCGGCGACTGCGCTCCGCAACCATGACGGTGTGTGAATGTTCTGGCGCGCACAGTGGAAGCCCGGCATTGCTGGTGCCCTGGAGAAGCTCGAGTCCTTCCTGGGCAGCCGGCTGCATGTCTTTGAGCACGACCGAGCCAAGGTCGACCGGGAGAGCACAAGCCAGCTGTCCCCCTGGATCCACATTGGCACCATCAGCGTGCGCTACATCTTCTACCGGGTGTGTGCAGCGCAGCAGCCACGCCTGCTTGGCGGGGGGCGGCTGTCCGGCAGCGGATGCAGTTTATAAGGTGTATGCCTATACTGTATTCGTTGCTCTCCTACATGACGGAGGGCTGGGCCTGGTTTGAGTAGGGCCTTCTTAGCTCATGAGTCCCTTGCCTGCGTGCACAACACCACCTGCCATGCAGGTGTGCCAGCGGCAGGCTGAGCTTGCAGCGCAGGGCAAGGACACATCACAGAGCTGCAAGGACTTCCTGCAACAGATCGGGTATCGCGA
Organism: Chlamydomonas applanata; assembly: GCA_001662365.1. Lineage (NCBI taxonomy): Eukaryota > Viridiplantae > Chlorophyta > Chlorophyceae > Chlamydomonadales > Chlamydomonadaceae > Chlamydomonas > Chlamydomonas applanata. The sequence continues at coordinate 221,380 of BDCZ01000010.1, read as the reverse complement.
GTACAGCCGCTACCTGTCCTTCCACTTTCCCTTCATCCACGAGCGCGCGCTGCTGGCACACCTGCGCGCGTGCCCATGGCGCATGGACCAGGCCATGTTCAAGGTGTGACATGCCCTTGGGAGGCTAGCTCATTGCTGTGCTGGTGCATGAGACAAGGGGGGGGGGGGGGGATCGCGTGGCCTCCAGCGCCCAGGTCAATGCTGACAGCTGCGCCTGTCGCCAGCTGCCACCTGTGCACCCACACTTGCACCGTGCTGTCGGTGTGTGCAGGCATGGCGTCAGGGCCAGACCGGCTACCCGCTCATTGACGCGGCGATGCGCCAGCTGTGCAGCACGGGGTGGTGCCACAACCGCATGCGCGTCGTGGCCGCGTCGTTCATGGTCAAGAACCTGCTGCTGCCGTGGCAGTGGGGCCTGAAGCACTTTTGGGACACGCAGCTGGATGCGGACCTGGAGTGTGACGCACTCGGATGGCAGTACGTGTCGGGCGGCCTGGCAGGTGCGCTGCTCAACCACGCTCAGTGCTGTTCTGAGGCTGCAGCTGGAGCAGCATGCTCATACGTCATAGTCTTCCGTAGTCTTCATATGTAGGGCTTCGTACTGCGCGCTGTACGTGTTGGTACGTGCTTGTCCATTTCTGCGCGCCCTTTCCATTCCCTCAACCTCTTGGGACCCCGTGCTGCAGATGCGCACCCCTTCAGCTACATCATCGACCTGGACAAGGAGGCGGCGCGCTTTGACCCAGACGGCGAGTACGTGCGGCGGTGGCTGCCGGTACTATCACGGCTACCAACACAGGTGTGGCCTGTTGCGTGCAACCGCAAGAAATCGTTACAGTGGCCTGTTCTGATCTGCCCCTTACTGCCTGCTTCGCACGCATGGCCTGCCTTGGTCGCCTGCCGCCTGTCCATGTGCTGGCCCTCGCTCAATCCGCGGCTCCCCCGCGTGTGCCACGCGCTGCGTGCAGTACATCCACTCACCGTGGCACGCGCCCCCCGAGGTGCTGGGCAGCGCTGACGTGGAGCTGGGCATCAACTACCCGCTGCCCGTCATCTCGCGTGAGGAGGCGGCCGCCAACATGGCTGAGGCATGCAGCGTGCTAGACCGATGTGTGCCCTGCAGCTCAGTGTCCATGAAGCACCCCTACCGCGCGCCCACCGAGGTGGCGGGCACAAGTGCAGGTGTCAACGCCCACGGGGGGTCAGCCAACGGCACTGGCACAGGCACGGGCACAGGCACAGGCACCGCGTACAAGGTCAACACTGGGACAGGCACAGGGACAGGCACGGGGACAGGGACCGGCATGGGGGCGGGCAGCGGCAGCACGCCAACTGCGGCGCGGCAGCGGGCGGCATGGGATGCGCCACGTCCAGTGGCAGCCAGGGCACCGCCCGCTGCGGCGGCTGCATCAGCAGGCCGGCCGCGCGCACGTGCGCACGCCGGGCGCATGGAGAAGCGCATGGCGGATGAGGCGGGTGACATGCCGCAGTCCAGCCAGCAGACGCACACACGCACGGTGCAGCACTACGCGGTGCAGCCGGCAGGCATCGTGTATGAGGAGGAGGAGCAGGACTCAGGTGTGTGACTGGGGCTCAGGTGGCGCACACAGTGGGCAGGCGTGCTGTGACATGCCACAGAGCAATGGTGGACACCGCACTGTGCTTTGCATGCGCGACACACGACACTGACACTCCCCATGCCCCGGGTGCCATGCGCAGGGTCGTCTGACGAGGACGACGCGGTTTCCGAGGAGGTGGTGAGCAACACGGTGGGGCTCTCCTGCTGCCAGCCATCCGCGTGGAGCGGCATGCCTGCTGTCGAGTCAGGGCGAGCCGCGCGACAGCGCGTGGCTGGGGATGTCGGGCGAGCCGCGCGCGACGTGGAGGTGGGTATGAGCACAGGGACCTGCACTGCAGCTATGTGTCATTATTGTTGTTGCTGCAGCTGTCCAGCTGCACCCAATGCATCCACCAGCATGCCAGGGTCTGGTGCTTGATAGGCTTGGATGGCATTGTTGCTAGATAAAGCTGAACGAGTGCCTACATGATCAAGCATGACCCTGGTCGTGCACGTGGCCTTCATGCCCGCAGGCACCAGGGATTCCAGCTGGCAAGGCCACCCAGGAGCAGGGCGTGCAGGGTGGCATGGGGGTGTACGATGAGGAGATGGAGGATGCAGGTGCACAGGTTGAGGAGGAGGGGGCCATATGCACGCGGCTCGCACATAAGCGGCCATGGTCTGGTGAGCTGGACACGTAGTGGGCAAGGGTCGGGGCATGAAGCGGAACATGGCTGACGAATCAATCAATCCCAGTGCATAGGCTGCAGCAAACATAGGCTGCAGCACACATCTATGGGCGTTCCCAGCTTGCACCTTTCCTGCTGTTGATGAGCAGCTAAGATGTAGTCGTGCATGGATTAGTACCATGAGAGAGGAACGCCATGCTGCTGTAGTCTAGCGGGCGACAGTGATCGGCCCGCCATCATACAAGCCCATGTGCCATGAACCAGTATGGTTACTGATAGCCATTCCCCAGTGGCTGCTGTCGGTGCTGATTCCTGTCTGTCATGCTGAGCTTTTTGTCCTGTAACAGGGTTTCGGTTCAAATCATCATCTGGCTGGATAAGTGGTGAATGCATTGAGTGCATGGCCCCCCCATCTGCTGGTGGCTGCTTCTGTGAATGGTGTGTTTGGAGTATTGCCTGTCTCCATGCAGCTGGTATGCTGTGCGCATTCACCCATACCGGTCGAGAGGAGTGGCTGCTGTGTCTTATGACAAAACTCTGCTTGATAACACAGTACCAAGCTTGAAGCCAGCATGCAGCACCCTTTTGAATGCCTTCAAAACGGCTGTCTCCATAGTGTCGCTCTGACACATCCTTTCTGTCTGGGTTTTCAGCTGGCATGTCAGCCAGACTGCTGTGTTCACTTGCCTGCCTATCAGTTTGCCACGCAGCACTTGCATAGCACCTCTCGCTCCTCATCCACCACCACAACACCCCACCTGCTCCACGCCCGACTCCAGCGCCCCCACTTATAGCATCCCCCTCATCTTCCTCCAGCCCAGACACGCTGGGATTGCCCTGCATGCAGGCAGGAGGCAGGGGCTGAAGTCATGAGCGTGCGGTACGGTGGCGTGCATGTTGATACACTGTGGTGCACAATGCCATGTGCTCTGGACACGTGCTAGCCTGCCAATACCCGTCCTGAGCCATGCTTTGCTGACATGGCTGCGGCGATTGCTGGCCCCTCCTTGCGCGTCACACTCACCAGTGCCCCATGTGCGGTCTTGCATTTACTTGACCTCCTTCACCTCGTCAAGGGCGTAGTTGTTCGTGGACACACCAGCATAGTTCTGGTTCTCGAAGCGGACCACCACGGGGTAGCGGATGCCGCTCTGCGTCCCCATGTGCGCATGCATGCATCAAGTCAATGAGGCCATATGCGTGCTGCATTTCATAAGCATGCCTTCTCTGAATGCCGAGCTGATGCTGTGATAACAGCGCCCCCTTCACTCCGTACTATTAGCTCCGTTGTCCAAGCACAATGATTAGCCCAGATCGTTTGTTCCGCACCTGATCCACGGACACCACCTTGCCAACCTGGTTGAACCAGTATGACTCAGGGCGCAGGATCTTCACCTGCGCATTGCATTGGGCATGCAGGGGCAGTCAGTGATGTCCCCAAGTCCACCCTGAAAAAAAAGCGGAACGCCGAACCACCTACCAGGGAGCCACGCTTGGGGCCAACCTCCTGCTTCTTGGGGGCCGGCGCGACCTCCGCACGCACCACCAGGCGGGTGGCGCGCTGAGGGCGAGCTGCGGGCGAGGAATCGAGAATCAATCTGGGGTGAGTTTCCTGACTGCAGAGGCGCTGGACGCTGGCTGCTAAGGGCTGCATGGCATCGCCAGCTTCATGCACGGCTGGCCGCAATGGCCATCAGCTGGGACCAGAGGCTGCATTATGCCTGTCGTCGCTGCACACACCAGCGACGAAGGACTTGGTGGAGAACTGAGTCAGGGACGCCATTGGTGCTATTGGTGCTAGTGTAGCCGTGCCGCGCGTACAGGAGGAGAACAAGATCCTCAACCTCACTGTTTCAAGAAGTGTGGTGCGGGTTTTGCCAGCCATAAGCGCGCGCTTTTCGCGTTTAATGCAGCGTCCTTGATCTGCTGTATCCTGTCTCATCTAAGCTCAAGCACGAGCTGTCACAATGCTGTGCGCCGAATTCCTGTCAGCATAACGGATTGGTCAACATCCATATTATTATAGCGGCCTCAAATCATGCTACATACGGCAGATGCAGGGCCTGCTCCTCATGTACTGTATACCTGTTCATTGTGCAACCTGCAACCTGAACCATGGAGACTTGCATGAATGCATTCGTGTGCTTGCCATGGCTGGCTTTGGTATAATTCAGCCGATGACAGCTAAGCATTACCCTGCGCAACGACTGCGTGTATGCCTACACAGCCAGGCTATGCCGGCAGCAGAGCAGCACGAACAAACCGCGCAGTCCTCTGCTTGCATGTATGGTGGAGGTGACGATGACACGTATGAAGTGGATGGGGCCAAGCCAGCACCAGACCCAGCCCTGACACCACCACCACCAGGAGGAGCCAGCAACCTAGTGCAGTCAGCATGTGGCTTGGCCAGCCAGCTCAAGCATAGCTGCAGCAGCTCCATCTTGCCAGCTTGTTACAGACACGCTGCGTCGAATGCACCCACCCCTAAGCTATTCACAGGGCACGGCAGTGGGCGGGGCCGCGGTGGTGCGCACCGCCTCAGGGTCTCCCGCCTTTCAGGGGCCGCATGTGATGCAGGCGACTGTCAGTGCTACTGCAACGGTACACGGCTGGTGGAAACGTTTGTTTCATAACACCTGCCGACCTATGTAACCTGTGGCTTGCTTCTGGGTGCCAAGACTGCCAACTGGCTCGTCCTGTGCATTGCGCTGCTGGCTGACCGTGGCTCTGTATCCGTGTCTAGAACATAATAATAATAACACGGCGTTTCACAGATTCATCTGCTTGCAGGAGCCCATCAACTAGAAGTTCCTTAAGACTATAGAGGGCCAGGTGCCTGCACGGTGTTCCAGTTGAGTGAAGCAAGCACTAATCCGACATACACCAGCCCATCCTCTTTGCACCGCACCACCATAGCTGCACCCCCTACTCACAGGCACAACACAGCAAACTGGCTAACCAACACACTACCCGACGAGTACCCGTGAACACCAGCGACATGCTGGTGTCACAAGGGCACCCAGGCCTCGAGGGAGGCGGCGGGCGGGGCGCGCTTGGGTGGGGGATACCCAGGCCTGGCGTGCCCGACATGTTGGGTTGTGTGCCGGTGCAGCCAGCATGCCGTGCAGTGCATGCAAGCACGGGGCTCAGGCATGGCAGGGCAGGTGCACCGCTTCCGGAATGAGTGTGAGAGTACGATGTTCACTCGGCACGCTCGCACAGCCCCTGCCATCCCTGCCTAATTTGTGCTAGTTGGTACCACGAATGCTGAACCCCTAGTTGCTCGAGGCTGCGCCTCGGCCCATCAAACCAGACTGTGCGTGGCCTCCCCACTGGCCTGTTTTCCCCTGGCAGCCCTGAGGCAAACAGCATCTGCTTGACTAAAGTGCTTTCATCACGCCGTGCCACATGCCCCAACCACCGCAGCCTCCTGTCTGCCAGCTGCTGCCTTGCTGCCTTGGATTTGGTCAGCTAGAAGAGGTCATGGTTGGAGATGCCACCCGGGCCACGGCGTGTGCCTGTGACGCCCCTCAAGCACATGGTGTGGAAGGAGTCCAGGGCTTGTAGTTGGTTCTTCACCAGGGCCCATAATTCAGGGCCGTGTCTAGAACAGTTATCATACAAACACGAATACGAAAGCAAACGCGACCACTCTTTAAGCCTGATGCTGTTGTGTGGTGCTAAAATGCCGGCTGTGCACACCCCTCCTGCCACCTGAACTCCTCCAGCCAAATGCAGCTGGTTGTTCTACACAACCGCCAGATGGTCGCATGTCCCAGCAGTAGCCGCAGGGCAATACCTACGGCATCTACCTACACTGCCTGGTGCAGTGGCAGCCGCATGGCTGCAAGCCAGACACCCACTTTGCTGCTATGATTTGCAGGCAACTTCATCCCACCTCCCGCGGGTCGCAGTTCCCTTGTAACTGTTCCTCTCTCTCCGATCCAATGGAAACGTACATATTTCCAAATCAACTGCAGAGCTCTTGAACTGTAGCGTCGCAGAAGCCATCTAGGTAAGCATGCTCGCTCCAATTCACGTATACACATGTGCATGATTGTGCGATTGCTGCTGTATAAACCAGCATGCAGAGCGGCATTGGCGCCCCCAACTTGTCTTATGTCAGGTGCACACAGTCAGCAACTACCGGTACTTAAATAACGCCTGCAGCCAGCCGATTGCCCAGAGCACTGCGAGGATGTGCGCAATAGAGCACGGCAGTCAGTGCTTCACGGGGGTGTTGTGCCCTGACGACAGCCGTCTGATCAGTGAGTTGAGCAGGCCTTGAACAGGGGACATGGCTGTCTGCGGGGATTGTGCACCCGCCTCTGTCCCTGCACCGCTGCCTGCCGCTGGAGTCTCCGGGCCTGTTCCTAAGGAGCCGCTGCTGCGCGCGCTGTGCGCAGAGATTGCCACACTCATGTCCAGCCGTTGCTGTGACTCCATAACAGCTGCACCCGTTGTCCCACCTGCACTGGCCGCAGCAAGCTGCCCCAGCCCCACACTGCTGCCGTGCTCTGATGACCTGAAACTGCCCTGCGGCGTGTAAAAGGGGGTGGAGCGGCTGCTGCCGGCACCCGGCATGCCGTGCATGGCCACGCCCCCCGACAATGCGCGCCCGATTGACCGACCTGTGCCCCCTGCGCCATCGCTGCCAGTGCTGCCACCAGCCATGGGGCTCCCAGCCGCCGATAAGTACAGCCCCGGAGTTGCCCCGCCTGTGTCAGCGTCTCCTGCTGATGATGGGGGCCGTGAGCTGCGCCGCGTGTACGCGGATGACGTGGCCAGCCCACGGGCTGTGGCTGGCAATGGTGGCAGCGGTGGGCGGCCTGCCACGGGCCTGCCTCCCGGGCCGCGCGCCGTGTGCACGCCCAGCAGTGCACCCAGCTGTGATGGCAGGCTGAGGCTTGCGGGGGAGGAGAAGGAGGAGTGAGCAGACGCGTAGCCGGATGGGCCGCCGCTGCCTGCCGACTGCCTGCAGGGGTGATGAGTTGCGGGTGACTGGTGAGCAGGCAGGTGGGTTGCGGCGCGGCACAAGGCTGCGGATGCGCAATCCATACACAGCATCCATACATAGGTAGGTGGTGCGAGGCGCAGCAGAAAGTCGGCGGGGGGTTGGGGAAGGTGGGGGGTGGGGAAAGGGGGGCTACGCGTGCACAGGCAGGGGCCTGTCGGTGCGCCGTGTCCCATGCACTGTGAAGCGCGCGCACCTGACGAAAGCAGGATTCTCCCGGCTGGCGATTTGCAGGCCCACGTGAGGAGGCTGTGAACCAGTGGATGTGTATATATACTGCTGCTTGCTGCGCCACGGGTGCCATGGGTGGTATGCTCGGTAATAGAGGGCCATGATCAGCAGCCCGAGCAGTAAGAGGCCGAACACGACTGCAGCCAAGGAGGGGCATGTCAAGTTTGACGCAAGGTAAGCTTTAATGTAACGAAGTCATCTCAGCATGTGTCAGTCACCCAGACGGCTCGCGCATGGCTTCACACCCGCTCTGCAAGTTGAAGAAAGGGCATGGTGCAGGCTCAGGACCACACACCTGATATGGTGATGACATACGCCAGCACATTGGAGGACAGCTGTGCCTTGCTGGATGTCGGCTGGTTGTTGTCCCCGCCGGGTGCGTCTCTCGCTTCTACAGCGCAGAGCCATGCAGCAGGCACACAGCAGGGTCGTATGAGTCACGGCTGACGAGATTGGACCGCTTATGGCATGTGCAACCGAGGCCGATGCGCTGCATGTGGCGTATGCTGTGTGGTGTGTACCGTGTGGTGAGTACCTCACCTGCTGCATATACCATCCCCAGCACGCCACACCACAGATCACACACAGATTCTGGGCACGACGCCTGTGCCAGCTGGGGCACGCTACAGGACTGGCCGCCCCACAGCTGTACTGCCTGGCTGGCTGATCCGGCTGCAGTACAGCTGGCCGGTTGTTGCAGCCATGGTAGGAGGTCCGTGTCCCACCCATCACTGCACACCACCTCTGCTGAGCAGCGGCCGGGCAGGCTGGCATACTCGGCCGCCAGTGCTGGATTGCAGAGCTGCGATGTGAGCACGAGCAGGCAGCAGGCGTGAACAAGGGCATGCGACGTGAAGCACTGAAACAGAGGCTCTCCAGAAAACAATCAATCATGCAGCTCAGCCTGGACCAACTCGAGCTGCGTGCAGCCAGCCAAGAATGCCCATATACAGAACACGCACAGCTCACAGCGCCTGGCCCTGCACCTGAGTGGCCAGCACTGCCATGAGGTACGCCCAGCTGCGGAAGCAGCAGCCCGTGGGCAGTAGCGCCAGGCACGTGTGGCCCAGCAACTCCCCGCGCAGCTCCAGCGGCTGCAGTGACCTGTGGTGCAGGAGACGGCCACATGGAGAAACAGAGGAAATTATGAGGACGGAGCGGGGTCAGGGGTGGGGGTGGGGGTGGGCGAGGCGCTTGCGCGGAGCATCGCGTATGTCAGGTGATGGCTGGCTGGAGGCTGGCTGTGCACTGCCTCCTCTCACTGGTTTTGTACTGCAGACGTGCAAGCACATGGGCGGCACTCACGTGAACAGCGACAGCAGCCCCCTGGGAGCAGTGCGCAGCGCGACAGCCACTGCCAGAGCACAGCCGTTGGGTGCAGCCGGCGGTTTGAGGCACATGAGTGCACGAGTGGAGCGTGCCATTGTAAGGACTGCCTCTGGTGACAGATTCACCCCACACGAGCGGCTGTTGGTAGGGGCCGCATTCGTGGTCGAGTTGACTGTGATGCTTGATGTTTGCGTCCAGCTGCTTACCACAGCCGCCAAGCCAGGGATGAGGTCCACGTCACACCCAGCATCACATGCCTGCTGCAGGCTCTGGGGGCTCCAGGGCTGCAGGTGCACGAAGCCAAAGGCAACAGGGGCAAGTGAAGCACTCGACAAGGTGCAGGCTGCTGCTGCATGCATCATGCCTGCGCCCAGCGTGCACAAGAAATGCCATTGTTTTCCCCATGTCAACATGCATGCGGCTCAGCATTCACCTCTCCATGCACTGCAGCGTACAGCAGGTCCATCATCCCAGCACATGGGGCGGGCACAGCAGGCCCTGCTGTGCATCCATCCCGCATCCATGTCGTGCAAGATTGCCCGCATGGCAAGAGTGCCACACTAGCTGCAACCAGCACCACGTGCAGTAAAGGATTCATCGCCGAGGCTCCATTTTATCTGCAGCGCAGGTATCCTGTGCATTGTGAGAGAGGCAGGGAGCACACGACCAACAACCAATCCTCGATCCCGTTCACTAACCGCCGTGCGGACTTGTGGGTGACCATTTCATCTCAAGCCTGATGCGCGAATTGCGGACAGTAAACATTTATGTACATACATCGGCTCTCCCGGCCCACGTAATGCTGTGACGATCGATGGGCAGCGTAATATTTATGCAGCATTAATTTATGGTCGTCGGAACAGATACTTGAACACAGGAGGTCACAGGCGGGTGTGATAGTCGCATATGCTGCGGGTCCACACGCTCTAGTCGGCACGCACACGCCAGTAGTTCACTACCTGCGTCTTGCCAGCATATGCCGAATCATGATAAATTATACATAGTCCAGTACATGTGTCATACACGGCAGCCCAGAACAAAGCTGACACGCAGTATGTATTCCTGTTTATGAAGCTGGACTAGGGACTGATGCGCTGGCTGGACCTTGGACCTGCTGCTGGGTGGGGGATGATGATCGGGATGCCGATCGGCATCTTGAGCTTAGGCGACCTACAGCGCGCATACCTCTTGAATGCAAATGTAAAGCCAGTCGGGGCGGAGCGTGAGGGAGTGAGCCAAAGGGCGAGGAAGGAGAGTTCCGGAGAGGTTCTTTTTCAGTCACGCGTAAGCGTAGCTATAGTACTGGTGCAGCAGGTGAGCAGCATAACTGAGGCATGCAAGCAAAGCTCACATATAGACAGAGCATGCGCATCAGGAGAATTAACCAGCATCAACGCCATTCAGCTAAGCAAAGGCTCGTTGACCTGCTGGTGCTAGCATGGCAAAGCTATAGCGGATGTAAGTGTGTGCCCTCCAAGGCAGGCTGGTGTCATTGGCATGCCCTGTTCCCGCATGTAACCCAGAAACCTGCCCGGCATTACACCTGCAGAAGAGATGGCGAAGCAGCTGTCGAGCCATGATGAGCGGTTGAAGGCTGCGCTGCAGAAGCTCCTGAAGCAGCTGGAGAGCACGCAGGCTGCTGAGCATGCCGAGGAGCCACATGCCGCCGCGTCCAAGAGCTGGTGGTCGGGGGTTGCAACAGTGGCTGCATGCACTGGTGTTGCAATGACCGTTGGCATGAGGTTGGTCGCAGAGGCCCTGCCATACATCCATCAGGACGCGTTTGCCCCCGGCGCGTGAGCCTGGTGGGAGGCTGTGCTGTGTGTTCACAGCACACTCGAGGCCTCGACCTCTGGGCCTGTGTATACAAGTCATGATGTGGAGTCCGTTGTGTGGCATCTGGTCTTGACATCTTGGGTCCCATCGATGTGCTGTACCTATGCTGAGCGGCCTGCCGTGGGTTCAAGTCTTTGCAACATGACACCTGCAGCTGGACCTTCCCAGATCTGCATGGTGGTGTACTGTCCTGTGGGCTGCATGTATGGCTTCTTGATGTGGGAGGCTATGCGATTGGCTGAAGGCTTTGTGTAACATAACATAACTTGATGTGGTAGCCAGGCAGTGGGGAGACACACTGGGGGGGAAGGTATCTGGAAGGAGACCTGTGCCCGAAGGAGAACATCAGGTTGATTGGATGATGCAATGAGTTTAAAAAATAGTGGCCCGTTACCTAGCCGAAGACGTAACAACAACTACGGTATCAACTACCAACTAGGCCTCTGCTGAAGGTCAACACAACAGTTCTGTGTTCGTGCAGGTTATCCATGCGGGTCTGCTGCCTGAGCTTGCTACACCGCTTCCTTCTCTCCATCTAGAAAGATACGTAGTAGCTGGTTGGCTAGCTGTGCAACCAGTAATGCCATCAAGGACCTGAGCTAGTGCACCCTAGCTAGCACTACAATGCACCGCGCACCATGGTCTGCAGTCACGCCTATTCCTAGCCTGGTCGATCAATAGTGCATTTCTATCCACTGCACCTTGTCAAGGCTAAGAAAGAGTACCTTCTCGGCTTCTGTTGTAAGAGTGTCTGTCACTAGGCTGCGGTCAGTTGCAGCTGACTGCATGAAGCGCGCGGCCATAAGGGCATGCTGTATCAGATCTGGGCGCTGCCTTCCTGGCCCCATACTCTGCTGAGCTGATTGAAGCTGCGCTAGCTGCTGGGCATGCCATCTTCATACAGTGCCACGGCAGAAACTGCCGTTATGTGTCCCTAGTTGAGGTCCAGGTCTCTTTGAAGTCCAGGTCCGGTGGAAGCAAGCCAAAGGACGCAGAGCAGTGTATGTAGAATGTGGAGCCGATCTCATGTGCGCTCATACGTGCACGCTGTGTCGTGGGTGCCGGCTGGCGCCGTGCCCTGAGATCCACGCGAGCCCAGGTCAAACAGCGCCTGCAGTGCTTCGATCTCATTCACGCTGTCGATGACATCCATGGGCTTGCCGCCGCGCCCCTGTGCACCAGCACCACATGTTATGCACCCACTGTGATGTGAGCAAGGTGCCTCGAGAACGGCGGCAGCAGCTGCAGCACCAGTGGGCAAATGTGCTGCACTGACAGCACTGTGCAGCAAATCACTGTCACAGGACACATGACCTCCAGCAGCAACCCGGGGTCACAGGGCACCCAGGCCCCATGCCGGAAGCGGGCAGACCGCAGCAGGGCGGGCAGGGCTGCCCAGGCCTGAGTTACCAGACACCTCGAGAACAAGCACCTGGCTATACGGTATGAAGCACATGAATGCTCATTCAGCTGCTAGATCAGCGTCAAAAGGAGCAGAGAAGCAGTGCTGGGGTCTCACCCGGGGATTGCTGCACAGCATGTTGCGCCCAAGGGATGACTTGCGTGGGTGCCCCGCGCTGTAGGCTTTGCTGTTGGGGCTGCCAATAACATGGGCAGCAGGCTGCCCAGTGTGCCCGCTCGTCACCTCCACCTGCAAGCACATGTGCATATCGTGCAGAAAAGAGTAAGTCACGTCAAAGTGGTCAATGGGCAGTAGCACAAGGCAGCTTTGGTTTGCGGCTGATTGGAAATGTTTTAAGGCTGCTGGATCGCGAGAGCCAGCCAAACTCACCATGCCTGGGACACCCATGTCAACACACACACGCGCGCGCTTGGCTGCATGGCCCAGATCCATGCATGCGCTGCTGGCGGCCCCATTGCCAGCCTCCCCAGGCAGACCAAACATGTTGACGCCCATGACAGCACCAGCTGGTAGCACACCATGACCAGCCCGCCGCCCAGCTGTGATCTCGCTGCCGGCCGCTTGCATCTGCGAGCTGCTGCGCCGGAGGCTGTTGCTGGGCTGTAGCACGTGAGTACCAGCAGCTAGGACATTGCCCGAGCCCATCTGTCCGAGTAACTCGGGCAACATGCTGAAATTGAGCACGATGCCTGCAGGGTGCAGGCCATGGCCAGGACGAATGCAACACCCGGTTCAGCAGCTCGCTTGAGATGAGTTCATGAGGCGGGACAGGCACAGATGCAGGTAGGTGTACGCAACACAGAATTCTTGTACCCACCGTCGTTGCCGTGCAGCGCAGTGCCCTTGCCCACGCTGAGGCCGGCACCAAGGGTCATGAGGGGGGCGCCTGCAGACCCTTGCGCCCCAAGGGCTGACTCCCCGTGGCCAAACTTGCAGCCACTGTCAGACGTGCGCGCTTGGGCTGGCATGCCTGAAAACCGGAAGCTGCCACTGCCAAGGCGCACGGCACCGCCGTTTGCACTGCTGGGGCCACTCGTGACTGCACGCGAGTGTGTGGCGGTGGCTGCCACCGACAGGGGCCGCGCCCCCAGCATGCCACCCCCTGTGCTGGTGCACATGACCGCGTCGTTGCCCTGTAGCTGCGCCGCGATCGGGGTCCCGGCCCCTGCTGCCCCGCCCACCCCCTCGCAATGGGCCTCCTCCTCAGGCACTGTGTGCAGCCCATGCATCTGACTGCGCGGTGGCTGCACCACAGTGGGTGGACAGAGGAGAGCTGGCTTCAGAGGGGCGGGGGCTGGCAGGCCGGCAAAGGCCGGGTGGCTCCGTGCAAGCTTCAGCATCGAGTTTAGGATCTGGGCAGCCTTGACAGCCGCCATCTGGTGCGTCTCATCGAGCCCCAGATGCATCGCAAGCATGTGTGCGTACTCGGGGTCCTGCAGGAGCAGCTCCGGCATCAGCAGCATGCCAAGGTCGTTTGGCTGCTGCAGCTCCAGGCTCCCAGGCCCAGCAGCTGCGTTGTTCATGGCGGGCGTTGGGTGCAGCGCGGCCACGGCCTGCACCAGGTGGAAGGGCGAGGGACCCAGCGGGAATGCAGGCGCGCGCTGCAGCGCAGCATCTGCAGTTGCGCAGGGGGCATGGGTGCATCGTGGGTGGCTTGCCTTGCACCAGGGGAGGGTGCCCATGACACTGTCAGGCAGCAGCAACACAGCAGCAGAGGCAGCAGCAGCAGCAGCATGTAGTGGCAGAGCTCACCAGGTGGTACTGCCACGGCGTCCACACCCCCATCGACAAGGATGTCACTGGGGTCACTGATGTCGGGGAGTGCGTTGGGGTGTGGCAGGCACCCAGTGGAAGCGGTCGCAGCCGCCAACTTTGACGGCATGATGGGGGACGGCCCCAGGCTGCTTGAGATGCCTGGGATGCCCAAACTGCTGGCAGGCAGGTGCAGGATGGGCAGGCCTCCTGAGAAGGGCGGCTCACAGGGCAGGCTGTTGGTGGGCTTCAGATCCGCTAGTATGGCAATGTGGTCCTGCATTGGCAATCAGCATAGGTCGGCATGAGATCCGCATCCCTGAGGAAGGTGGAGGCGCCAGTGCGTGTGTTTGTACCTTCAACTGCAACTTGTACGTGAACAAAGGCGTCTGTGGCAACGGCAGGTAAGCGCGTTGCCGTGGTGGCTTACCGGGGTCTCAGCAGTAGCGTGGTGCAGCATGTCCTCCATAGGCTGTGGAAGCTGTGCCGCCTGCTGGACATTCGCCGCGGCAGTGCCAGAGGCGTCTGGGTGCCTGGCTGTGCCTGGCAGAGCTGCGCCTTCAAGCCCAATCAGCTCGTCCGCCTGACGGCACATTCAACATAGGAAAAATTCAGGGAAAACGTGCAGGAGAAAGCCTGGGAGAAAGCACTCGACAGGATATAGCGAGGATGTTTAGGCACCAGCAGCATATCGGCATCAGGCAGCGAGCGTCCGCCCTGTCACTGCACGAGCTGCGTCCTACATTGTGAAGTGGCGTCGTCGGCTCGTCCACATCGGTCGCCTTCAGTGGTGCACCTGAGGTGTTGCGCGTAAGCATGCCGTGCTGCTTGGTCGCGCGGGTGGCAGGCACCAAGATCACATCGGGCGGTGGTGTGCCTCCCAGGGACACGAGCGCATCCGGCACGGCCATGAGAGCACCGCCCATCTCTGGCCGGTTGTGGCAGTCGTCACAGCGGCAGATGCTTGAGCAGTGCACGCCGGCGTCGTAGCACTCGCAGTATTTCTTGAGGCAGCGCGACTTGCGGCAGCGGCAGCCCTTCTTGTGTGTGATGTCCCCAGTCATCTTCTGCTCCACCTGCAAGCCACACCACACAGGCACGGGCAAGGCAGCAGTTGCAGCATCAGCTCAAGCGCCTGATCCTGACCCTGCATCTGATAGCGCTTGACCAGGGTGTGGCTGTAGACTGCGGCTGCGCTCAGGCGCACAACCATGAGCGGCCCTTCACGCACCTTGGGCGCAAATGCGCGCGGGCTGCGCTGCAGAATGCGGTTGCGCTCAAACATGACGGCGTCCTGGTAGGTAGTCGTGTTCATGCAGTCCTTGCACAGGCAGCCGGCACAGTAGACGCCTGCATTGGAGACAGGGACCAGCAAGAAGCATATTGAAATGTATTCCTTGTGAAGGGCAGGCACATACATGCGCCCGGTTGCCCGTGACGTCTTGTCATGCCAAACACCCGGGATGCAAGCCCGCCCACTAAGAAACCACGACGCATGGCTGCTGCACACCTGCTGAGAAGCACACACAGTAGAGCTTGAGGCACTTGGCTTTCTTGCAATTGCATCGCTTGTGTGCTGGCAGCTCGTCCATGTACCCTGTGATGGCAATCACACACCCAGTTGAAGTACGACTGTTGAGCAACAGGCCCTGCTGTGGCTTGACATGTACATGCAGAATACACTGCAGGTGCACGGGCTGCGGCCTGCAGAACATATGCGCATGCATGCTGATGCCACACAATGCATGATGGGGCCCCTGGTTGCCAGCAGCGTCAAGGCGCCACTGCTGCTTACCGCCGCTGAAAGGGTCCGGCGGAGGCCCACCGTACATAGGCGGGTAGCCACCGTCATCCTGCAGATTGGCGAAGATGCTCAGCTCAGGTAAGGACTTGGTACAGGTGTGCTCTCACTGCAGCGTGCCTAGTGACAGCCTGCGACTGAACTGTCCAAGGGTGCATGGGAGCTGAACAACCCATGCGCTCTCGCAGGACTAACCTGCATGCCTGGAGCCCCTTGAAACATTTACGTCCCTGCGTCTGGTGCCACTAAGCCGCGGTCCAGTTCGCATGCCAGCGCGAGTGCGCCGGATGTTTGACGGCACTGCACGGGATTTGGACAGCTGGGGCTGTCCGCGCAGGGGCCCGAAGCCAGCGGTCTGCAATCATAAGCGTGCAGAGGGCTTGTGAGGCCCCTGCTCGCCTGCAGATGCCAGTGTTCTGACAGCTGAATGCACTTGATCAACACGAGATGCGCATCTGACAACGCTGATGCATATCTGCAGCTGACTTGTACCTCCAACAGGAGCCTAGCTCGTGCCCCAGCAAGCTGGGGCTTTGTATGCCCATCCCGCGCACCTGTCACGCCTCCATTTCCGCCCTGCTAGCAGCTATTACTGTTCAAATACGGGTCCCTGCTTTTGTTGGCTGTCCATTTGTGTCAGTGCGGTTGCAGTTGAAGTCCAAACACATACAACAACAACGTCAGGTTTTGTGTTCTAATGCCTAGTTACGTGTGGTCAATGCCAGGCTCATCAGCCATTGGTCTCTCATGAGCGGCCATAGGGGTGAGACTGTGAAAAGGCGGGGGCGGGCTGCTATCTGAGCATCGGGGAGCATCGAACTTGGCTCAAACTGGTTACAATTAGTGGAACCCGTGCGAGTTTGTGATCACCAGTGGGTGATCTACAGCACCGCAGAAAATGGCGCCATGTCAGTTCGCGACAGATGACCACCGACCTGGTTCGGCGTGCTTCATGAAGGGCGGGAAAGACCAGTGGTTTGAACCCGCACTGTGTACCAGGCCGGTCCTGGACTGTTACAAGCATGTTCATCCAGGGTGTCCCACAGCTGGGCATCCAAACCACCGCACAAACTCAATCTCAGGTTCCTGGCCGCACACACCCACTACTCCTGGCTTAGCCCCACACTGGTGCACTCCAGCTTGGCCAGCTCCTGGGCCAGGAACACGGTCTCGTCACGCGCGCCCTTCAGGGGCAGTACAGGGTACTCAGCCTCCTGCACCTCCTCGTCCGTGCTCACATGACCGAGGCTGCTGCCCGCCATGCTGCCGCGCATGCCCTGCCTGCTGCTGACCGGCTCCCGCTCCTGCTGGTAGCTGTTCTCTAGCTGTCCGAACCAGGATGCTGGAATCCACGCATCGCCATGCAGTGCACCCGCCAGCGCACCCACCAGCTGTCCTGTCACCATCGAGCTGCCACCCAGGGATGCAGCCATGCTGACCGCCTGCCTTGGGTGGTGCCAGTTGACGATGAGAACCCACAGCGCCAGTGCTGCAGCCTCAGTGCCCACTGTTGCGTGGTCATGTAGGGTGATGCGACTGCTGATTGTGGTGATCCTGTGCCATTCCTTGCTCTTGAACAGCAGTGGCCAGCTGCGCACCTCCCCAACCTGCACATCAACAGCAGCCCATGGTCACATGGCAGCAGGACAGGAACAATGCCGATGGAGCTCTTGCATACCACAGTGCACCCCTGCGACGCCCATCACCATACAATACACAAAATCTTGCCACGTGTGCTCGCAGCCGCAAAGCACATGCCACCTCAGTGGCACACCCTTCACCCCACCTGGAACATGTTGGTGCGCAGCAGCTGCAGCCGCTCCCGCATGTCGGTCGTGCGCGCACAGCCCTCCAGGTGCGACAGCAGGGCCTCGGGGGTGGCAGCACCGGTGGGCTGGGCCAGCAGCCAGTGGATGGCTGACGCAACAGCTCGCGCCCCATCTACCCCCAGGGGGTGCGCATGTGACGTGATGCACAGCTCCTGTACAGCCGCCTCCAGAACCTCCTGGCCAGCGCTCTGGTACGCCACCGCCACAGCAGGCACGCGCAGCGCGGCGCCAAAATCAGCCGGCCCAAATGGCTCGCGCTCGTGCCTGTCAGATGCTGTGGAGGCTGACAGGGCCTCGCTGGCTGACAGGTACTCGGCAGCCAGCCGCGGCAGTGCTGCCACAGGGGTGCTGCCTGTGCGCAGCGCCTGCAGTAGCAGGTCCGCGTACGGGGTGTACCGCCGCACCTCCGGGTCGCAGTACCACCCCATCTCAAACGACTGGTGCACCGCGTCACAGGTGCCTACTGTGATGAGGCTGCGGGCTGTGGCCAGCAGCAGATCAAACTCGCCTGCGTGGGATGCATCATGCATGCAGAACTCAGTGCTGTTGGAGTGAGCTGCTGACACGGCGGTAGCTCCGTCAGATGCCAAGTATGCCATCGTCCACTGACAACAACAAGAGCAACACGACTTTCTGACAGATGTTTCTGTGATCTCTGCATGCTGGAGCATGCACCGCTGCTTACCTGTGACTCCGCCCCGCTGCACTGGCCGCTGTGTTAAGTCCACGGCTGGGAACTCATTGAGCCCATACGGATACAAACGGATGATCTGTGTGCAAAGGACATGGCACGTGGTGGTCAGCGGTTCCCGCACGCTTCAGGGCAGGAGTTTCAACTCGTTCAGGCACCGCTGGGCGCACTACAGCACATGTTGCACAAGAGACACCAGCACCCATGCGCCTGCAATACCTGCCAGTGGCGGTCGTTTTGCACAGGCGCTCCTAGCGCGTTGCCACACATGGCGCCCAGCAGGCAGCCGACTGCCCTGGCTTCGCGATCCGAAGCTGCTTGTCCTGGTGTGTATGCCACCACCGCCTGGAGCTCCTCGTCTTCATTCCATGCAGGCGGTGCCGCCTCCACAGCAGCAGCGCATACAGGAGCGGGCGCACGATGGCAGCTGGCATTGCTGTGGCTGAATAGGCGCGGTGTGCATGAGCCATGCACGCCACCCACTGCAGCATGAAACGATTGCATGGAGCATCGGGCATGGAGCATGAACAATCAAAAACCAGCAATTGAAGATGACACACGCTGGTTGGCAAGGTATATGCCTTGACAAGGCAGGCTGGCAGGGTGAAGTTGGTCGTTCACTTCAGCAGCAGCACAAGGTCATAGTTCTCGAGTTGTTGATCTGCACACCTTGAGGGCATACTATAACAGGCGTAGCTGCTGCTGCTGCCTTGGCATCGGGGCATCGCCGCACCCAGGGCCCAGAGCTACGGCCCTGTAAGCTCTGCATTTCACATCAATTCACAGGCACACAATCGTACGTCTTACCTCTTAATCTGCTGATCAAGACTCCGCCACTCTCTTGTGATGCTGGGAGAAAAAATCGGCATGAACAGGCAGGTTGTGCGCATTTGTTCTATTGTCGCTTACCCATATGTAGGCTCGTGAGCTGGTGCTGCGATTACTGTGTCAGCACGGCATACAGCAGTAATTGCGGGCTGTGCCGCTGATCATGACGACTCCATTACAAATGGTCTGAACATCCCCAGGTCGATAATCGCCCAGTGGCAAACAATAATGTTGGGGTTTGTGGGCGCTGTGTTGCGGGGGCACGGCCAATCGGGACTGACTAATGGTCTCGGCAGCTGCACGCTACTGTCCCGCAAGTTCTTGCATGCTGGTACTCCAGCTTTGCAAGGTGCACAGGCGCATGTTGTCCATGTCAGCAGCTCCCCACGTCCTTACCAGCCAGCACCAGCCAGCATGCAGGTGCGCACTGCAGGACTTTGCTATGCTGAGTTTAACCAGGCCCTCTGCTTACTAGGATGTAGGAACAAGGAACTGTACTTGCCGCAGAGCCATGAGCATGGGCTTGCTTGCATCACAGCCTACATCTGAGTGACCTGCTGCTGTGCTACCTGCAACGCGCCACTAGACTTGTTGCACCATACATGCGTGTGAGCCGCGCAGGCACGCCCTGCAGCTGACATACGGGATTTGAACGACATGCCACGCCACCTGCTGGACGACATCATGGCATGCAGCTTGAAGAAACAGGTGCGTGGGTCTGCGTCACAGTACGAGCACGTGCCCAGCTACCCAGCTGCGTGCCCTGTAGCACAGCATGCTGCGATATGCAGCTATGCACCATCGCAGAGTTGCATGACTGCTCGTCGCCGCCGCCATGTGCGCAGACGGGCGTGTCGCTGCGCTACATCCTCAACTTTGGGTCCCAACCGCTGGGGCAGCAGATGCTTCACTCCGCACGCTTCCTGCACTCCGAGATGCCCATCCGTCTTGCCCATCGCATCGCGGAGCTCAACAATCTGCCACCCGGCCTGTCGGGCAACGCACACGTCAAGCGTGTCAAGATGTGGTGCGCAGTCAGCACTGCCGCTGCACATGGGGGGCCCCGTTCGGTCGCGTGCAAGCAGGCCATCGATCAGTGTTTCGTTGTGCTCGCCCGGACGTGTGCGCTCACCGTTGTGGTCCGTGTCACCGCCATGTTGCTCGCCCTGCACCCCACACGCGCCAGGTATGCTGAGTCGTTCCGTGAGATGCGAGAATTCCCTGCAGTCAAGGGCGCGGAGGACGTGGCGCAGTTCACACAGGTAGGTGGGCATGGGCTAGGTCAGCCGTACATGGAGCGCCCCTACTACAGCCTGCCACCGCATGCGGCTGCGCAGCCTGCACCAGTGGGCGGGTCGCCAGTAGTAATTTGCCTGAGCCTCCCTCACCGCTGATGCCCTGCCTGCTGTCCTGCCTGCATGCGCGTGTGTGGTGGAGTGCAGATGCTGCACAGCGCGTACGCGCGGCACAACGCTGTGGTGCCTGCCATCGCCAAGGGGCTGGAGGAGTATAAGCGCGGGCTGGCACAGTACACGCGGCACAGTGGGGTAGGCATGAGCGATGAGTTGGACGATGACGCGCTGCAGGCGTTCCTGGTGAGCGCGGCAGACAGAACCAGGCTGCAGGGCAGCGGGCACGTGCAGGTGGCAGATTGCTCCTGCCTGCAGGGCAGCGGGCCCACCCACATGCAGACATGGGCAGCAGGCGGCCCGTCCTGTGTGTGCACACACTGTAGCGCTTGGGGCAGACAACTACCAACAGCCAGGGGCAGGGGGGGAGTGCGCTGCCGTGATGTGTGATCCCAGGACTTGAACCCATGCCTGCCGCACCACACCCTTAGTGCACCTGCCTGACCCTGCCCCTACCCCTGCCCCTGTTCCTGTAGGATCGTTTCTTCCTGTCGCGCATCGCGCTCCGCTTCCTGGCCGGCAACCATGTGGCCATGCACCAGCAGGCACGCATGACGCCCGCCGAGCGAGCCCCCCACATGGTGGGGCTCATCCACACCAAGTGCTCTCCTGTGCAGGTACGTGTGCGGGCAGAGCACCGCCTACACTGGTATCCTCTGCTGGCTATCCTCTCCCTTGCAGGCTTTCCTCTCACAGCAGGCAGGCTCTTCCGGCAGGCTGTCTTCTCCCGGGCAGGCAGCTGCGGGGCTCTGCTGGGGGCTGTACCGCACACGCCATTTGCCCAGCGCAGCTCTCGGCACCCTCAGGACCGAGTAGTACACGCGCTCATTGAGGCTGTGGCTGTGTGTTTGTGGTGGGCGCAGGTTGTGCGGGATGCAGTGGAGGATGCGAGGGATGTGTGCATCCGCACGCGTGGGGATGCACCCCACGTCAGTATCATTGGTCTCAGCTCCAAGCTCACTCTACCGTGAGTGTGCACACGAGCGCCAGCAGCACGCACAGCGGGTAGTGGGCGGCAAGCACAGTGCAGTATATGGCGATACAACATGAAACAACATCATGAACCGCACCCTACATATGTGGTTTGGGCTACCCTGCAGCCACATCACACACCTGCGTCCACGCCTGAGTACCCCCAAACCCCCCCCACCTCCCACCTCTTACCCTCCATCTTTCCCTGCCCCCCTCCTGCCCAGGTATGTTCCCTCCCACCTGCACCACATGGTGTTCGAGCTGGTCAAGAACAGCCTGCGCGCAGTGGCGGAGCGTTATGACGGCGCCGACACCGCCCCGCCCGACATCACGGTGGTGGTGGCCACTGGACAGGAGGATGTGACGATCAAGGTCAGCGACCAGGGGGGTGGCATCCCGCGATCCGGCCTACCCCGCATGTGGACCTACCTGTATACCACTGCCAAGTGAGTGGGCCCTGCAGCTGCGCTGGTTTGCATGTCGGTGCCTCAGCCCCGGTGCCGCCTGCTGCTCGCCGCGCTTCAACGGTGCCCCACCGGACCTCAATCGTGCCACAACCGCATCACGCCGCACCTGTCCGCGCCCCACCACGCTTCAAGCGTGCCTCACTGCGCCTCAATTGTGCCCCACCGCATTTCAACCGTGCCACAAGCGTGCCACAACCAGGTCTCACCCGCACCTCACTGCACTGCGCCACCGGCCCGCAGGTCCCCGCTGCCCGATGTCGACCCGGCAGACACGATGTACACGTCACTTCCCGCGGTACTGGCTGGCTACGGGTGCGGGCTGCCGCTGTCCCGCCTCTACGCGCGCTACTTTGGCGGGGACATGGCGCTGTACAGCATGCAGGTGCGGTGGGTCGGGAACGGGTGGATGGGCGAGCGGAGCGGGT
The DNA here is from genome assembly GCA_001662365.1 of Chlamydomonas applanata. NCBI lineage: Eukaryota > Viridiplantae > Chlorophyta > Chlorophyceae > Chlamydomonadales > Chlamydomonadaceae > Chlamydomonas > Chlamydomonas applanata. The sequence continues at coordinate 199,126 of BDCZ01000010.1, read as the reverse complement.
GGTTCAGTGGGTGGGTGGCCGCTACACGCTGCGCCGCACCTGCTGCACAGCTTGTACACGCCATCATGCCTTGCTCACTTGCTTTGATGCAGACCTCCTTGATGCGCTGGCCTGCCGCTGTGCTGCAGGGCTATGGCACTGACGCGTACCTTCACCTCTCACGCCTCGGCTCCACAGAGGAGCCGTTGCCAGGCCAGACATGAAGTCGCTCAGCGGTCCCTGATGGCCGCGCACCGGCCGCGGCCGTACTACAGCGCTACAGCTGTATTACAGCGCTGTAGCTGTGCTTCAGCGCTACAGCTGTAGTACAGCGCTACAGCTGTTTGCGTGCACGACATGGTGACGTGTCGGTGTGTGCCCTGTCACATAGCAGGCGTGTATGTGCATGCGCGTGTGTGCCCGCTGTTGCTTGTCCTGCCAGGTGTGGCTGAACGAAGCCAGCAGCTGGGCATGGGTGTCGCGCGGCACGTGTATAGATGCTTCACTTTGAAGGCGACCGACTGTGGTTGGGGTTGACATAGCGTTGGACTTTTCACATGCACCTTCATGATGTACAATAAGATGCAGCATCCACGACGGTGTGCTTGGTTCTTTTCCATTGTTTCCTGTCGGCTGTTAACTGAGCTGTCAGTCCTGTTATTATGTTTATCAAGTTGCTTAGTGAGTGGCAGCTCTTGCAGTCTTTTTATGGGTTGAATGCGTGGCTTTGGATGGGGATGCCGTTACACTGCTGAATGCAATGAACCAGGCATGTGAGACTGAACGCGCGGTGGGTGCCCAATAAGCACGGCAGACTCACTCCGCAGTCTACTCTTGCCATGACTTGCAGCGATGCCCTTGCAGCGTCTACGCTTGTGACACGCAAACCTTGGCCACGACATCTTGCACCACAACCGCAACTCCCCCACTCCCGGCCCGCCCAGCCCCGCCCCGCCCCGCCCTGCCCTGCCCTGCTTTGCCCTGCCCTGTCCTGCCCCGCCCCCCGAACCGTCACTGCGGAACCGTCACTGCCTCAGATAATCTTGATGACCTGCACTCAGATCTTTTTGATGATCTGCACAATGTCCTCATCGTGCAGCAAGTGGTCCTTGCCCACGCGCTGCGGCCGGTGCTTGGCGCTGCTACCCCACACCAGCGCGTACCTGCAACACGCGTGCGCATAGGCAGCACGCATGTCAGCACAGCATACATATCAACAACCCACCAGCAGTCTGCCAGCACAGCGGCAGCAGCAGAAGCAGGAGCAGCAGCGAAGGCGGCGGCAGCGGCAGCGGCACACAGAGCAGTCACATGGTACCACCCACTTGAACTGCTTGATGAGCGTCTTGTGCAGCTTGTTGCAAAAGTCCTCCACCGTGCACCGGTGGCGGTGCATGACGACGGGCTCGTTGAAATCGGGCAGCTTGCCCTTGGGCTTGGTGTACACACGCACCTGCAGGGGGCCGGGGTGGGTGGGTGGACAAGTCAATGGGTAGCCGTGGGGCGGAAAGATGTCCCCAGGGGGAGCCGGGGGGTGTGGGGATCAAGCCAGCTGCCAGCAGGGGGATGCACCACAGCGCTATGAAACATTCTGATGCTGTCATGCCTGGGGCGGTGAGCAACAGGTGCGCACTGCGCGCAGTCACTGTACGGCGGACACTGTGTGGCGGTCACTGTGCAATGGGCACTGTTCAGGCGGCGCACCATGTCCAGGTAGTCCCAGCACATCTCCACCAGCCCATCCAGGTTCCACTCCAGGTACGCGCAGATGGGGCAGTAGTGGGGCAGCTTGTCCATCACCTCCAGCTCCTCCAGTGTGATCTGGCAGGGGGGAGAGAAGAGAGAGTGGGGCGTGGGGGTGGGGGGTGAGCAGGAGCCACAGGAAGGCTTCGCGGCTGAGTCTGCATGGAGCTGTGTGAGAGGCATATGGATACCCATGCACTCATGCCCATGCAGAAGCTGCTGCTCCTGTTCCCCCCAACCCTCCGCCTACAACAGCCAAGCCAACAGGTGTGGTGGCACGCATGCCCGGGTACGTGCTTTGCTGTTGGCACGCCTTACAGGCCGAGGGACTGCATGAAGGGGCTGCCCCTTCCAGGGACTGCATGCACACGGCCCCCCACACCTGGTCGATCTTGTTGACAACATAGATGGCTGGGATGTAGACGCGTGACCCCTCAATGACATCCACCAGGTCATCAATGTCATAGTCCTCAGCCATGAACACGTCTGCGTTGTGGATGCGGTACTCGGAGCACACCGCCTTGACTGCCTCCAGGTCCAGCTTGGGGTTCTGCAGCGCCGTGCTGAAGTTGATACCACCCTTCTCCTGCACGCATGCACAGCGCAATGTGCAAAACACAGCACGGAAGGTCAGAGCTGTATGCATGCGCGTGTATGCTGGGAGGTCATTTGGATGTGTTTGTGGATGTACGCTGGGAGGTGCTGGGGTGGGGTGGGGCTTCGCGGCAGCTCCCCACCCCTTGATTATGCGATGACCATGCGGCGGCCATACACCTGGACTCCGGTGGCTGCCGCTCCACCCACAGGCTTGTAGCAATCCTGCACCACACCAGACACCACACACCCCACCACACACGCACAGTCGCGCATACAAACCGTGTGCCAACCGCCGCACCTTCTTGCGGAACGTGATGTTGGGTGGCTTCTTGTTGAGGCGGATACCGAAGCCCTCCAGCTCCTTCTCAATGATGCGCTTGTGTGTGAGGGGCTTGAGGCAGTCAAGCACGATGAGGATGAGGTTGCAGGTGCGTGCAGTGGAGATGACCTGCCGACCACGACCCTTGCCATCCTTGGCGCCCTCAATGATACCGGGAAGATCAAGCATCTGTGGGCAGCACACGCGGGGAGGTGGGTACGCGAGCACACGTGTTAGGCCGGGCAGAGCAATGCCAAACCACACCAGCGCACGTCTGCTGGAGGGGTGTAGCCGGGACCAAGCCCTGGTCCCAACGCCGGTCTAAATCCAGGTCCCAGCCCTGGTCTCAGTGCTGGTCTGGCCTCCCTTCCAGACCCCAGAACACAGACCCCAGCTCTGAGGGAGCTCCGCATGCCCCTTGCTCCTTTACCCCTACGAACGCCTTCCCTGGGGGGCCCCGCCCCGCCACCCAACTCCCACCGCCCGTCCCAGAGAAAACATGACGTGCCTGGATCTTTGCGCCGCGGTAGCGCACGATGCCGGGGATGCACGTGAGCGTGGTGAACTCATAGCTCGCCGCCTCGGAGTATGTCCCCGTCAGCTTTGTCAGCAGCGTGGACTTGCCCACTGAAGGGAAGCCCACAAAGCCCACACGCGCATCGCCCACCTTGTTCACGTCGAAGCCTGCACGGCAGCATACGATTGCCAAGCAATAACGTCTGCAGGGCTGGGTCCGCGCAGCACGCATGCCATTGTGGGCCCACGTATGGCTGTGGATGGGGCCTAGGGTGCGGTGCAGCTGCCTCTTCTCCCGAGGCCACCTCTTGCCCATAGCCGTGTAGGGCTACAGTTTTAGAGCAGGTAGGCAGCAGCCGGTGCTGCGGCGCGCACCTTCCCCGCCCTTGCCACCACCACCGCCGCCTGCAGGGTCCAGCAGGTCTCGCCGTAGCTTTGCGAGCTTGGCCTTGAGCATGCCCAGATGCCCCATGGTGGCCTTGTTCTTCTGCGTCCTGGCCATCTGCATGGGCGGCACACACAAAGGTCATGCAGTGAAGGAGGGCAGTGATCTGCAGTGGAGTGCTAGGGGCCAGGCTGCACTGTCTGCAGCCTCGAACCAGGTTGGATGTCGCATGCAGACACAGCATGCTACTGCACACTCCATGCAGTCTCCATGCATGACGTATAGGTGGCGGTCGGTGGAAGCTAGCGGCGCACCTCATCCTCAATCTCCTTGATTTTCTGTAAGACCGACATGATGGCTGGTGCTTTGGTTCAGAGCCGCTCAGGCACGTACTGGGGATGCTATGCGGCCCAACCGCAGTGTTCACTAAGGACCTGCTCTAGATTGTATCGATGTTAGTGCCCTCCGTGGGCCCACGTCTAGAAGGCTTCGGTTGGATCAAGTAACACGTGCACACCACGTCAAGTCTGCCTCATACTATGGCATTTAGGCGTACATAACACGCACACAGGCTTGATCCTCGTTTCAATTCTCACATACTAGTCACTCCGATTAGGACAAAAAACGAAACGATCGGGCGATTGATTGATGATGGGTGTGCGTACACAGACCATTGAGCTGCTTTTACGCTGTCCCTTAACTGTTCCAACCTGAACACATTGATCCCACAGCAGCCCTGGTGCTTATGTGGCCGCCCTAACAGACCACAGGGGCGGTGGAAATAGTCCCAGCCACAGCCTCGTTCTCCACCCCAAGCACCTGGCGCTGTCATGGAGGTGGAGAGCAAGGCCATCGTGGTGGCCAGCAAGCCAAATGGCCCAGCAGCACATGCGCAGCTGGAGCGCAAGCTGCAGCAAAAGGCCATTGCCAGGTGTGTGCCACTGCATGCTGATGGGCCTAGTTTGCATGAGAGCAGAAATCATGAGCATGAGCATGCCTCACGCCGTTGCAAGCTGACTCGTGTTGTGCTGTGCCGCAGGCGCACTGTCGACTATACGTGTGGTTACCTGGCCTACTGGCAGGCTCGACTCATCAGCCCACGCATCCATGATGCGTGCCACCTGCAGCCCATCTTTGCCGACGCATTCAAGGTGGGTGTGGACAAGCCACAGACGAAGGGTGGTGTAGTTTGACAGTGGCATGTTTTACTTTTGATCCCTGAGACTATGCCTGCAGCACCGCAAGCTCAGCTTGCGCAAAGCCGTGTGATGATGAATGAAATGTGGACAAGCCAGAGCATGCGTGTTGCTGTCCTTTCCTTGGTGTGGAGACATATGGTCTTGGCTGGAGCTGCTGCTGCCGCCGCTGCTGACATGTTGATGCAGCCACAACTGGCTGACGAGGCCGCTGTTGGCCATGCTGCTACCTGCTTGCACTATGCACCCAGATGCTGCCAGCCCCCGCGTACCTTCACCTGCCCGCATCCAACTTTGACACCAAGGCTGTGACGGGCAGCATGAACAAGGCACGTGCACGCGAGGGTGTTTGCGGGTGTGTGGGAGCCAGCGGGAGGATGGGGAAGGCGGGCTGGTGAGTTCGATGCCAGCAGATGGGATCACAGTATCATTAAGGAATGGGTAGTGCCTCTCCACGTATGGCCATAAGCTGCCCTGGGTGTGTTGATTGCATGCACTGGCAGCGCAAGCCGCTGCGCCTGTTGGTGTGCACTCTGGCGACCGCAGGCACGCTCGGCAGTCAACACGGTCATGTGGACGCCCGATGGGCGGCGGTGTATGACTGGTGCGACATCTGGCGAGTTCACCGTGTGGGACGCACGCACATTTGCGTGGGAGTCGGTGCTGCAGGTGCGGCATAGGTTCGGCTGGTTGGTTGACCGGTGGTAAGTTGGTTGGCTGGTTTAGGTTTGGGCACGGGATGGGGGAGGGGATGGAACCCGAGTGTTTCTTCGCTGCCTTATATGTTATAGCTGACTGGGCGATTACTAGCAGTTCCGGCCTCGTGCGCGGCCTGTCTGCATGTGCGCATGTGCGGCCTGTCGCGAGCAACAGGTGCTTTCACTGAGATATGTTATGGCACATGTCTGGTGTGATGGCACAGGCGCACGAGAGCGCGGTGCGCTGCATGACCTACACGCATGCGGAGCACATGATTGTGTCGTGTGATGACAATGGCGCCATCAAGGTGACTGTGCACACGCGGCTGGGGGAAGTTGACTGGGGGCCAGCTGGGAAGCTGATCCCATCAGGATGTGTTTATCAAGATCCTGCACGCTGTGTTTTGCACTGCGTTGAATTGCTGCGCTGATATGGACAGGCCACGCACTGGCACTGGCCCGCTGATTAGCTGCGGTCATGGTGCGTGCGCATGTGCTTTTGGTGTGACAGATCTGGAGCGGCAAGAAGGACAACTTCCTAGACCCGCTCAAGATGTTCCCAGCGCACCGTGAGCCTTGCCGCTGTGTCACGCTCGCGCCCACCGACCGCAAGTTTGCGTCGGCTTCGGACGATTCGACGATCAAGGCGCGCACCATGCATGCGCTAGTGCTTTTGCGCGCGCCTGTGGCTGGGGGAAGGGTGGTGCGGGGACTGTAAACGATTGGTTACAGTCCGCGCACCACCCTGGCTGGGGGAATGGAAGGATGCGGGGCCAGGGTGTGGGAGTTCACACGTTCTGAACCAAGCCACAACTGCGGCCGGTGCAAGCATCTGCTCACATGCCTGGCACGCACCCCTGCAGCCCCACCCAGTTTGACCCTGTGACCTGCCACACCACAGATCCATGACTTCATCCGTGGCGTGGAGTCGACGCTGATGGGTGCGTGGGCCGCTGCATGGCGATGTGTGATGCATGCAGCTGGCCGGCATCACGACAATCGCATGACAAGTTTGTATGTTATGGCAGCATGGATGTCATGGCATGCTGCGCTGCCACCTCGCCCTGCCAATGGCTGCAGGACATGGAGGGGATGTGCGCTGGGTGGACTGGCACCCGTCCAAGGGCCTCATTGCCAGTGGCTCTAAGGACGCACTGGTCAAGCTATGGGACCCGAGGTGATGCGCCTGCCCACCTGTAACCTGACGCAGCAGCTGTGCATGCACTGCTACGTAGTCCATTGCTAGCCTACTGCAAGCCCTGGCGCTGCTGGCGTGCGCTGCTCATGTGGCTGCATTACTGCGTATGCATGCCCCGGCTTGCGCAGGGCGGCTGGCACGTGTGTGGCCACACTGCACGGTCACAAGAACGGCGTGAGTCAGGTCAAGTGGAACCGCATCAATGGCAACTGGCTGCTGTCCGCATCACGCGACCAGCTGCTCAAGGTGTGTGCGCACACGCATGTGTAATTCTGTGTCGCGGGTTGTGGGGAAAAAGGGCACGGTGAAGCCTGTCGTGTGCACTGCAGCCCACGCTCCACCTGTGCTTAGTGTGCCTGCAGGACAGTCAAGAATGCCCCATGATGTGCTGCCTTGGCTACACTAACGCCGCTGTGTGCCGCGGCTGGCTACCACATCCCCAGGTGCATGATGTGCGCACGATGCGTGAGCTGGGCAGCTACGCGGGCCATGCGCGTGACGTGACCGCATGCACATGGCACCCCGTGCATGAGGAGCTGTTTGCAAGCGGCGCACATGACGGCTCGCTGGCCTACTGGCTGGTATCACGGACGGAGCCACAGGTGTGTGTGGCGCCCTGCCTGCATGCCCCCCGCATATCTTCTCCTGCGTGCCGCGTTGTGCATTGAGATATTATATCGTTGACGCTTGGGATATTATCTCAACGTCGTGCCGCTCCTCCCAGCGCCTGCACCATGGTCCATTGCCATGCCCATGCCCCCACCCACCCCCGCCTGTACAGGCCCAGGTACAGGGCGCCCATGACAAGGAGATCTGTGCACTGGCCTGGCACCCCGTGGGTCACGTGCTCGCCACTGGCTCAACCGACCTGACCACCAAGTTCTGGTGCCGCACGCGACCGGGGGATCCGTTCCGGGAGGCGAGTGGCACAGGCGGTGGCCATGACATGCCCGCCGCCCCCAGCACGGGTGCAGCTGCTGGTGGCAGCATAGGAGCAGTAGCAGGCGGCGGGCTGGCGGCCATTCCGGGCCTGGGAGATGTGCTGGCGAAGCTGCAGCGCTCCACAGGTGCGGCGCCATTGGTCTGATGGCCTGGGCGTTTCGCGGTGTGCGCACTGCCTGCAGACGGTCGTGTTGCTAGTGAGCTGCGTAGTGCTGCCATGCCGTGCTGCCATGCCGTGCTGCCATGCCGTGCTGACATACCATGCTGATATGCGTACAGAAGTAGATGGTTACCTTTCATGCTGTGCTTTCATGTGATCCATGTGGCTTCCATGTGGCTTCCACGATCGCAGCGGCTGCCCCACCACCCATGGCGCCGCCTGAGCCGCACCGGTTGGTAGACAGTGGGCCGCCCCGTGGAGGGGCAGGCGGGCCTGGACCACGCCCACGTGATGGTGGCCAGTGGGATGGGCCCCCACCGGGCTGGCGTGGCCCAGGGGGCCGCGACACCCCGCCCCTGATGGACGGGCCGCCTGGGCGCAAGCGGCCATGGGATGGGCCCGGGGGTCCCGGCCGGGAGGGGCCGGGTTATCCAGGGTGGGGTCCGCCGCCTGGGCCGCACCGGCCGCCACCCTATGATGGGCGTGGGCCGCCACCTGGGCCAGGGTTTGATCCCTGGGGCGGCCCCCTGCCTGGTTATGACCCGCGCGGAGGCCCCGGCCGTGGCCCGCACGAGCAGCACTTTGAACGGGATTGGGAGCGTGGCCGCACACCACCCTGGGATGAGGGGGCGGGCTGGGGTGGTGGGCTGCACCGCACCCACCCGCCCAGAGGGCCACCTCCTCCTCATGGGTGGGCTGATGCTGGGCCTGGTGGGGGCCCCGGCGGCCCACCTCCTTACTACGGACCTCCAGGTGACCGTGAGTGGCATGTGCCACCAGGAGGCCATGTGTCCCACGGGGAGCCTCGTGGTGCTCCCAACCTAGCTGAGGCGGGGGGTCCTGGGTATCCAGCCCCAGCAGGTGGGCGAGGTAGGGGGGTACCAGCACCAGTAGGGAGGGGCAGTGGGCGGGGTCGGGGAGCACCGCCACAAGGATGGGGCGCACTGCCACGGGGGCCGCAGCCCGGCAGGGGCCGCGGGTGATGGAGGTGACTGGCGGCACTGGTGCAGCGGTACATGGATGATGGGAACGTTGCAGATGGTATTTGATTCGTGGCGTCTACCTGATCTGTGGCCTGCCGCTAGGTGCCAGCTGGCGCTGCTGCATACTGGGCAGTTTGGCTGACCATGCCTTCGTGTTTTTGTCATGGAGCAGACACAACTGATGCTGTGGTGTCATCATGCCGGCTGTGCCTATCCCTCTGCCATCTGAGCTCCTGCACCCAGTGCAGCTGGTTGCTCCGTCTACGCAGCTGCCAGATGGCTGCATGCCCCAGCCATGTGCAATCCGCAGCGTCGATTCATGGAACAACTGTCGTCAGAGCACCCAAACTTCATGCCATTACAGCGATGCGCACCCAACCACACCCGTTTTGCTGCACCTGATGGCAGTACGTCGAAGCCAACAGTTACAGCCTTCACAGACATCATTGCTATTATGGCTATGCATCCACCGTCAGCTGGCTCTTCTGAAGTGTGTTGCCAATGCGCCCCGCACACCCAGTTTGACCCGAAATGTAGTATTCACATCTGCTTCCTCCGTATGTTCAGTGATGGCCGTTATACTGCGTTCATAAAGATCAACCACAAAGCAAGGCCGACCTTGCAGTGGCCAGCTTGTTGCTTGCACTGCTGGCACCCACCGGGGCGTACACACAGTGCAGCGTGCAGTTCACACCGCCGTTCACACCTTGAAGGACATCTGGTCAAAGCCCAGCAGGCGGGGCACCAGGAAGGTCACAAGCACCTTCAGCTCCTGCGAACAACGGAACACAAATGGATTGATGCAAGCGGCTGCCGGTTAGCAAGTCAGGCAGTGCGCGAACCAGGGCGTCAAGGCAGCGGTACACCACCAGGGCTGGACCCACACCGGCTCTGTATGCTTGTGCTTCTGCCAAGCGTTACACCAACAGGACACCATTGCAGTAGCACACCAGCGGTACGCCAGCACACAGCATGTGCACGTGTCGTGCAGCCGCACTCACCAGGTACTCTGCGCGCGTGATCGGCACCGTGACGGTCACGGAGGGGGTAGTCAGGCTGAACACCCACCCGCCATCCTCCCCTGGCTTCACGGCCAGGGTGCACCTGCAGCAGATGCAGCACGCACATATGCAGCTGCTGTGAGTACACAGCAGCTGCACAGTAGCTGCACAGCAGCTGCGGCCTGCACACTGCACGCTGCACAGATGCACACAGATGTGCAGCAGAGCTGTTCGGGCACACAAGGGGGGGACAGCTGAGGGTGGGGACTCACCCCGCTGTGCGTGTGCTCAAACATGATGGCCTTGTTGGTGGACTCCAGGTCGGTGATCTGCATCAGCTCCCCGACCTGTGGGCAGTGGGAACCGGGCCGTGGTGTGTACCCATGCCAGGGGGGTGAGATCCAGGGGGTGGCTGAGGGGGGTTGGCACTGAACAAGGAAGGGGGTGTTGGTTGGGGTGTTGGGGGTGCTTGCGATGGGGGGTATGGGGTTGGGGAGGAGGGGGGTCTTGGCTGCACGGCAGCGCGTGCGGGGCAAAGAACATGCAGTGCTCGGCTGTGCAGTCAGACTGTATGTGTGTGTGTTTTACGGCGGTACACGCACGCTGAGAGCAATGGTGCAGGAGCTCTCCCGCCAGTTGTACTGGCGAGTTGGTCCACTTGAGGGGGCGGGTTGCGCAAGCTTGACCAGCAGTCTGCCCTTCTGCGCCACCTGCACACAGAAGCACAAACATAAAACATGGTTAGAGGTGACCACAACTGCAGCGAGGCTTCATGAACCAAGCAGCACCACCACCAACTGTTCATACATGCAACTGCATTGCCAGTCCTTACATCCATGAAAATCCGTGTGCCGTCGGAGGTGTTGGTCCTCCACACAGGACGATAGG